>JAMPIV010010850.1:55000-62582 GCA_024509875.1 Oreohelix idahoensis | reverse complement strand
TGTGGTTTATTAAGATATTTCTTTCATTTCCCCCCCCCCCCCCCCCCCATTACTCCAACCTCCTAAAGAAATGAGCAGAAAAGTGTTTTGAGGGAAGGGAGGTAACTCTGTGGGTCCCCTTTTGGGAGATGTAGCTTGGTGTTTTGGTTTGGTATTTCATGTGAGTTCTAAATTATGGTGTGACTGATTTGCATGGTAATGTTTTGGTAGTTAGATTAAAGAAGATTTGTATGGGTTTTTAGTTTAATCAGCAAAGGGAGATGACTTTAAATTACGTCCCTTGAAATGTTTTGGTGAGAGGTACAAAAATAAACACGCAAGAGAAAAGTGTTGCGAGGGTGAACACATTTTTAGCAGAGAACGGGAAAGTGTTAAATCGAAATGAGGATTTTAAAAATCTGATTTGAGAACGCGCTTAGCGTAGGATAGCAAGTTTGCTATGTATTAAAGTTGTGTAGTGGCGAGCGATGTTTGATGGTATATATTTCTGGCAAACAATCCACTGAAGGTGGTTAGTTGCTGTGGTCACAGAATTATATCAAATTATTTTGGCGAACCAACAAGACGCTCAAACGCCACCTTTAATAGATGATAGATAAAGACAAGAAAGACAATGTCGCCAGTTCAAGATTGTGTTAACAATATGTCAAGACTACAAGACGAACAGGTATGTTGTGTTAGATGTAGAGACAATAGACAGTAGCTAGGGGCAGCGTAGAACAAGTGACTATTGATACAAATAAACAGCCGTGGTGGATAGACCAGTCTTATATCAAATATACATCGATTAGTTTCACCAGTCCTACGGGCCTTATCAAGGGTTAGGAAACCAGAAGAACAGAACAGTAGATGAGCTAGTAATCTTAGAGACAGCGTCAGACTAAACAAGAGAAAACAAATGATGGAGTGAGAGAAGATTTATTTCAAAAGTTGCCTATGAACATTGTTATTATGGGAGATGACCCACCTCAGAGGAAAGGATGGGCATGAATTATGATTTGCAGCGGATTTGATGACTAGCTGTAATAAACGTCATCTTTGTTGTTCACCGCTGTTTGAGTGCAGTACTTTTCGCCAGATGTTCTCCATCCCATCATCTGTCTGTCATGTGATTTTATAACGTCAAGATTTGTTTTAACATAGCATCATCAACCACCTAGCTGCCCACTGCGGGACAGTGAGACGAGTCCCACTATACGACAAGTACCACCAACACTAACATCATCCGCTGTACGGCCACACGACATCTGTCGCTGAAAGTGCCAACAACTTAAACAAACATACTTGTATCATCATTATTTCATTTTCGCTCACTATGGTGCTTGGACACACCGCTTCAGCTAGCTGTTCTGCCGGAAGCGGCAACATAGAAATTATGTGCTCTTGTAGGTTCTGTAGCAATGTCTGTTACACACTGAGTGATTTAGTCCCTGGCACAACCTCACATTAGTCCCTTCGTGCGATATGATTGAGAAAGCAACAGTTATATTCCTTCTTTGTCTTCACAGGACCCCCGGGTCTACACGGAGCAGACACGTGTCCTCGGAATTGAAATATTTAAAAAAAATTGCCCCGCTTTTGCAGCTTCTATTCGACAGCGTTCTGTTTTTACTGTAACAATGGCACACACAAAAATGTGCATATTTGTGTGTGTAAATGCCTGCACATTTATATCCACAGTGTCAGACTACCCACGTGTTTCTGCCTGAGTGATCAAAGAAAGACTGAAAGAGGCGAGCTGCCCATGCATGTCAAACAAAGTTGTATGGATACACCACTGAAAGAGCATTTGAAGTGCTGTGCTGCAGGGTTACTGTATAGGTGCCAACGTCACCGTCGACTCTATTCGTCTTAGGGAGCGATAATGCAGATTTATTCCTCGTTCAAAAGATGTCAACAGGCAATTGCTGTGAAAAATGCTTGTTCTTTCACTCCACCAACATTCTTGGATATTTTCGTTCACTACACCGACATTCTAAGGTATGTTCGTTCACTCCACCAATAAGAAGCCTCATTAGCGCTATGGTTAGTGCATTATCGTCCTGGCTCGATGGTCCATGGTTCGATCTTCAGTCGAGGTGGGATTTCTTAAGCCGCAAAGGGCTCCGTGGTCGACCCAACCATATCAGTACCAGAGCAACTCTGGGAAGGGTAAGGTGGGCGGCGTGATGCTGACCACATCACCGCTAGTGTACCGATGGTCAAGAAAAAATGGGCCTAAACTCCGTATTCCCTATATGCCTCAATGGGCGTGTAACGGGATCCTTTACCTTTTTTTACCACCAATATTCTTGGGTATTTTCATTCACTCTTCCAATATTCTTAGGAATGCCCGTTCACTTCACCATTATTTTTGGGTACTTTTGTTCACCCCAGCAACTCTTTTGGGTATTATCGTTCGCTCCGCCAAATAATATTAGGTATTTTCCATCACTCTTAAAATGTTTTTGATATTTTCATTCCCTCATCCATTATTCTTGGGTATTATTATTATTATTATTCTTTACTAATCTAATACTTATGAGCATTTGCGTACACCCCGCCAAGATGTATGGGTATTTTCGTTCACCCTACAATTCTTCTTATGGATTTTAATTGAATCTACGAATATTCTTAGGTATTTTCGCTCAATCAACCAATATCTAGTGATTTTAATTCACTCTTTTAATATGTTTGGGTTTTTTAATTAATCCCCACCAGCAGCCTTGCATATTTTGTTTACTTTTGTATGGCTAGGAGTGCTGGAGAGTTTGTATGGCTAGGAGTGCTGGAGAGTTTGTATGGCTAGGACTGCTGGAGAGTTTGTATGGCTAGGAGTGCTGGAGAGTTTGTATGGCTAGGACTGCTGGAGAGTTTGTATGGCTAGGACACGGCTGTTTGCCAGCGATCTTTTAGTTTTCCCTGACCGCGCTATTTATAGCTATCGTGACTGAGGTCACGTGGTCAACTTCCTAAAGGGAAAAAAGTGTGGCGGTGTTTACTTTTGATAGGGCTTAATTAATGCTTTTAGGCTACTTTATTATTATAAATACCGGCTTTAATTTTGCGTAAAGCTAGACTAGAAATATTAGAGTAAATTTTAGAACAAGAACAAACATTTTATCACAATTAGAACAGAAGATATAATAGTCTGAAATAGTGTAAAATTTACGTTTTTTAAATATTTTGTTATGGTTTGTTTCTAATGCAACTTACACTAAAACGGTCACAATCAACATGCATAACAAATTACAGAAATCAAAAGTAGAAAACCTGCAGAAAATGGATATCAAAGTTTTGTTTTGGTTTCATGCGTCAAACATTAATTATTGAAACATTAAATTGCAAGTCCACATTTATTACCTTAAAATAACACACCCAATTGTCCCCAAAACATGAGAGCTAACAATTATCTCAATCATACATCACAATGGTCATGTAAAAATGAGTATGGTCATGAGTAAAACAAAATGTTCAATTTAATAGATAAATAGGTGTATTTAATAAATACATCTATTAAATGATTTCCACACTCTGTTAATTCTGTCACTCTCACGCAACAACTGCCATAATTTGCTCTAGCCCCAAAATTTCGCTCAATTATCATTCACACTTCCTTTTTTTTAATAGGATGAATCTGTACATTCACAGATGGAGAAATTTGTAACAAATGAGTTTCAATTATAAATTTTAATTGTGAAGTTATATTTTTAATACCGCTGGCGCGTCTTTCAATTTTGGAAATAGTGGAATCTACAAATTCTCCTCCTTGCTCTCCATGCATGCCCATTCCAAAGCCATGAGTTCTGATCCAGTCTGCGCAATGTTTTTCTAATATGTGCTGTTTAGGAATTGTCTTACTGGGGAATAGCTTTCTGAACAAAGACATATAAGTCTCTATTAATGCTGTTATTGATTCTTTACTAATTGGTTTACTGTGTGATATTTTGTTGTCTACTTTCTCAAATGCTTCTTTCAGTGAGTTGAATTGTTCTTGGGCAATAAAAGCTATGTCAGTTATATCTTGTTTGTTTGTAATTTTCAGTGTTTGTGTAATGATTGCTCTTGTAAGATCTTTATAAACTTTTTGTGTGAGATATCTCTGGCAGTGATTCCCTATGAATGCTCTGCTATGATAAGCCTGTGGTATGATTTTGTGTTTGGCTAGTACCTTGTCCAAGTGTGAGCAAACTGGACCAGACCTAGCACACAGATCTTGAAACTGAAGTTTGGCCAGCGCATCTTGCGCATTTTCAAGTTTAACTTTAAAACTATCTGTCTCCTCCTTATCCTCACAAAGTTCAATACCTGCCTGAAAAAATTCAATTTTAGCTTCTAATTCTTCTGCCTGTTTCCAGTTCCAACCAAATCTCTTCAAGTTCTTAATAGTATTAATGTTTGCATGTATTTCTTGCGGACTCTCAAATATCTTTGCGTCTATTGTATCGGCTACCTGTTCTAGAAGTCTGTGGTGTTTCAAAACAATGCCTAATAAAATATGAAGGTAATGAGGAGCCTTATTTTCAATTTCAATCTCTAACATTGGTTTGTGTAAACAATGATGGTAACGTGCCACTTGCCTTTTATTCCCTTTCCCATATTTCATATATCTATTGTAATCTCTTATCAACATTGCCAAACTTCTTGGTTTGCAAGTTGTATGCTCTCTGGATGTCTTTATTTCCTTGTTTTGCTGGAGATACGGATGTCACGGAGTGTTTTGAGGGTATTTTGCATGTGTGGGTGTTTCCTTGCTCCAGCGGGAGTTTATTAGTCATGTGAGTTGTTGTGAGCTGGGAATGCGTGCATTGTAATAAGCTAGCTACAGGGTTGTGAGCAATGCTTGAGACAAGCTGTTAGCTTTTGTGATGCGTGAATGAAGATCAGTGGAGCGTGAAAGGGTTTCACGGGTTTTAGTGAATGCGCATAAAAGGGGCAGTCAGAGAGAGTAGTGTGTTGTGTTGAGACGTGTGTTGAGTCAGTAGAGAGCAGACAGTAGACAGGAGACCGCGTAGAGCGTAGAGAAGAGAAGGTGGATGTCTATAGTACGGCGCGAGTAGAGGGCCGGAGTTGTGTAGTAGATGTTGCAGTAGTTATTCATGAAGTAGCCTATTTGTGACTGTAGTTATTCCGAGGAGCAGAGTGTGGATACTCGGGATTTGTGATGTATCTAATATTTGTAATGGCCCTACGTCCATTGACTTATTGTGAATATAATATATTGTCGGAGATTGACATAGCTGTTGGAGTTGTTCCTTAGACAGTGAGCTATACGAGCGGTGTATAAGTGTTGTCTAGCTTACATCCACCCACATACACCCTACTCGTCACAACCACAGACATGGGTATATTCCTTGAGCTCCAGACAAACCAAACATTTTCATCAAAAAGTCATAATCCCCGAATAAGAAAACAACAACTTTTTTTACCATCCCACTCTAAATCTTTTAGTGACTCTATCTGAGCTTTCATGACATTCATAAATATTTCTAAATTATCATATGTATCTCTGACTCTAGCCATTGATAAAAGGATGGTTGTTACTGTATTTTATTATACATGTCAACTTGTATGATTTTTTGTTGTTCAAGTGAGAGAACCGTCTTTTCTTATGTGACAGGTTAGATTAATGATTATCTTCTCTTGTCATATTTTTCTGTCTTTATAGGGTGATGTTGGCCTGTCTTGGTGAGAAATTCTTAGATAGTCGTCACGTCGTAAGACGTTGTTCTCATGTCCATATTATGGCGCAGTAAAACCCGTTCTGCGGGAAACGCCTTGGATAGTGTCAGTTGAACTCTGAACTGGGCTATTCTGCCCATGCGCAAAGCCTGTGGGGGCGGAGAGATAGACTTCGGTCAGGGAGAGATCCTGAGTGCTGTGCGGACATGGTCCGAAGATTTGTCTCTGTGATAATACTGGGGAAGTACTGGAGTCTGTATGACTATCACGTCTGTGATTCTCCCCAATGTTTATTCTTTACGCCAAGGGATGGCATGTGCTATTTGCTAGTGTTTTTTCTAGGATATTCAGGTAAAAAAGACATTTATTGAACCTTTTTCCTATGCCTAGATCAGCAGCCATGGTATGGTCTGCGTATGCATGTGATTGACTATTTTGAGACGACGTTTTGCTAGCAGCTCCATTATTCATATGAGGTATACAGCACCATTATTCATATGATCTACACAGCACCATTATGCATATGATGTACACAGCATTATTTATATGACAGAGCCCTATATTGGTACTCCTTTATACGTCTTCATTGGTGAGCGAAGCTCAACGAAGATAGGGCCATTTTGGATCCCGCTTTTGTCCAGCGGTATATTGATCAGAGAACGGGGATGCTTTACTATCTGACTATAACACAGAAACCTGTCTACTATTGAAATCCACTACTGGTGGTTTAAGACTGTCGTCATATAAGCCTGCTAATTGCAGCCGGTAATTCTTCAACAGAAGAGGTTCTGTCAGGGAACCATTGTTTATGTATATCTATATTTGGAAGCATTAACTGACGCGATCAGTCAGTTAGGCCTGAGATTAAATGCAACTAGAACCCTGAGTGACTGTCTACTAACGTTCTGTTGTATCCACATTCAATACGAATGCATATTTGATGTCGTAGACCATTTTCAAGCATGCAATGTTTTGCCAACCTGTTCGAGTGACTGTATCTGTGATGTTAGAGTGCGTCCATTATTAAATGTATGAAACGTCATCAGTAGTCTACACTTTATTGACTTCTAGCTGTGATAGAGTGAGTGATTTGTCAACTTACAGAACTGTACATCCATTCGCGTAAATTACATCTACACTCTCACTCTATGTCAACACTGTCCCTTGTCAGCGCCTCAACACTTGACGAACAAGGTGACCTAAATCCTTAACACTGTGTCGGAACAAGTTGACCATTCTACTGTGTGCCCAGCTCTAACAGTGGCATACAAGTAACATTGGGATTGACACAACACCACCATACATTCATTCTACATCAAGAGAACATTCATCTATGTGTCCAGTATAACCTTATACATGTGGAGGCTAAAAACATCCGTTATCAATGTGGCGTCCAAGAAACTATTTATCAATAGTATTAGATTTAGAATTTGGTTTCTCTAAATTTACTACCAGCATTGTAACTTTGAATGAAAGACGATATACAAACAGTTACTTAGAATTCTTTGGCAGCCGTCGTGTGCACAGGATTGTCAACCAAAGGACACTAATGGAACAGTCCTTATCTCACACACAATAAAAAAAAGACATTCATATTATAAATACAAGATTAACAAGACTTGAAAGATAGATCAAAGTATTGTGGAAGTAATCTATCTAAAGCTTTATTTGTTTTCTGACGCTTATATACGCAGCTAAATATCATTATAAATGAATGAAAATGCAAAAACAGATAGTGCTTTACAAAAAGTTATTTTTTTTACAACCTTATTTAAGATTTGCGAGTATCAGGAATGCGTTTACAGTGATGTAAATGTTATAAAATCTGGTGACAATATGCTTGTTCTTGTAATGCCAAACTCGCAAAACTGACTACCACACATTCTCAAGATATGAAACCAAAAAAAAAGGTATGAGGAAA
>JAMPIV010010850.1:0-47500 GCA_024509875.1 Oreohelix idahoensis | reverse complement strand
CAAGGGAAGAAGATGGAGTGGTAGTTGGGAGGAAGAGAGGTGGTTAGGACAGATGTACTTTATATAGGATAGGCGTCGAATTTCTGACAAAGAATGAATAAGTTGGGAATGAAAGAAGTTCAAAAAAAAAAAAATTGAAGTGGTATTTTTTTTTGTTAGGGATTGGGGTTGTGGTGAGGATGTGTTGAGGTCAAAAACAAAGCAGGGAGGAGGAAAGTCAGAGATGGGGGAGTGGAATTGTGTTTTTCATGATTTGGGGTTGGAACATAAGGTTAACACTGTCATTAACAGGTTATAACGGTTTGTGAATCACTGGTGATGTACCGAGGACCAAATGCAAATACTGATACTCCGTGCCCTTCCTTGCTAATAACTTGTTGTGTGTCTTGGGTATACTGTATATGCGGGTTGTCTAGCGCAGTACCCCACAAGGGGGAATCCCCATTCTCCAAGTAAAAACGAAAGCTGGCCAATCCCGACTAGCCAGATGGTTTTATTAGTAACAAATCTGTGTTTGATTTTGTGCAACAATCCGTACGGTCATGGGGGGAGGCAGGGTGAATGGGTGTTGCTATTTTATTCAACCTTTCCATGGTCATGGCGGGGTGAGGGTGCAATGGCGAGAAAAATTAAAGATTGGTGAGAATGGTTGGAAATGGGGTTTTTTTAATAGACTTGCAATTATTGGGCGGGGGGGGGACCAGTTCATCAGTGGTGAATCATCTGAGTGGTTGTATCGGGATCTGTGAATAAAATTAATACTGTGTTTGGGGTTGGGGCTTATTGGTTCTGGTTTGTAAAACAATACTGTAGTATTGCAAGAACTCCTCCTTAGTTATTGTCTTGTTATTTAAATGTCTACAAAAACTGGTCAACTGGTATTTTTAAACAAAAAGACTCGTTCAAAAGGTGAACTAGTTGTTTGGGCCGAAACTTGGTTCCCGTCTGTCGGTTAATTTAAACCGAAACGTCACCATAAAGACGCATGCCACTGTTCAGCATGGCTAGGAAAAAAAGGACCCTGCAATTATATTCTACCACCCCTTAGTTTACCATGTTATATAAATTCAATACCTTACATTGGTATAGCTTGAAATTGTTGCTGTAATAAAGCCTGTTATTTTTACCAAAGTTAGTTGAAAGAAACTCATTGTTTTATAATTTTGCTTGTGGGGGTTATACAAAAGAGGGATTTTATAGTCACATTGCTGGCCCGACAGAAATCGTGAGATTTGGGGTGTGGGGGTGGACAAAAAATTTTAAAGAATTGGTAAGCTATGCATAAAGTTTCAGATCTCTACAATTAATAGAGCACAGAAGTTTTCAACATCAAGGATTTGAAATGCAACAAATATAGAATATTATTTTTAACTTCAATAAAAGTGGTTAAAAAAGGAATGAAATAAATGTCTTGATCTTTAACAAAGTGGTTGAAAAACGGAATGAAATAAATGTGCCATGTTTTAATATGTCTGATATTTTTTGACGATATGGCTGGAAATGGAGTTTGTATATTATTCTAGTAATTATCACCATCCTCATCTTCTTTCTCTCTCTGTAGCGGAAGTTTTATAAGTGTGTTGATGAAAGTTCTAGAACAGAATAAGAATTCTCTCCAGAAGGTGTGAAGTCCCAGTGACAGAGAAGTACTCTGGTATCACTAGGTAGTCACGGCTGTGAAAGTATCTGGAACTGAAAATAAACAGCCAGACCTTACTGTGCCACCCCGCTATATGACTACCTGTGATATAATTAACAATTCAACAAAACTTCAACTTTAACCAAATTGAATGAATAAAGCTGTTGAATACAATTTACATATCCTCTTTATTTACATCTATATCAATATGTTAATCTTGTGTGTGTGTGTGAGGTCTTGATGAAAGATTTATATTTACATAAACAAAATTGAAAAAAAATCAATTTCTGTTTCACAAGTTTAAACTAAAAAATGTCATTGCAGAATCTTCCAAGTTGTTGGGTAATAGATTTCTTCAGTGTCTTAGTCACTTTAAAACTTTCAATATGCTATCCTGCAATTTATCATCATAAAACTGGTTCTTGATAGTTTATCACTATTTGGTTGCACGATTTGCAACATAAAGCACTCAACTTATATCTTGGTTACTGACACTGTCATTATGAAATCTACAGCTTCAGTAGGTCTTGCTTCCACCTATCCAGTCACTGCTGGGGCGACTAGCATAGATCTTGTACATTACTTGATCCGTGACTTGACTTTGTGGTGACAAGTATGAACCTGTAGATAAGTGCAGGATATGTGGATATTTTTGCTAATACGGACCACATTCCTAGTGTGTGAGATGATATTTTTTCAGATAATTGCGTGGAAATGCATGATAGATGGATCAGTGACAAGACAGGTGTCTACAGTGGAACATTTTCCTATATATATATATATATATATATATATATATATATAGTCACAAACGGTTTATAGAATGAATGTCAGTACTCATGCTCCGACGAGAGCCAGATGTGTTTATTTAAGTAGTGAGTTGAAGTGAGTGAATGTTAAGTTTGACTGTGGGCATGAATGCATTAGTAGCAGTAAGCGCTAATGTCCAGTTCACGGGCATGACTGAGTTGTTGTAAACGAAGTGGTGGTGAAGACTGGTCAGGTGTGAAAAGGGTCATGTGTGGGAAAGGATTCGAGAGAAAGAGAGAGATTAGAGCGAGGCGAGATTATGTAGAGAGTGAAGGCGAATTGGATGAAGAAAAATAGGAAATATATTGAGATATTGTGAAATTCGTTCCATGAGATGATGTTCCAATTATGCACATCATACGTTGTGCTTTTCTTATGTTATGACCAAAGCGGCAGTCTGCCTGTGTTATTGTGTTATGCTCAAGTTTGTGACATAAAGTCGTCGGATATCGTACCTACGTGTTGGAGTTCAATGAGTTAACATTAGCTGTGAATAACGAGCCATGTTTGTCGCTCCATGTGTATGTAATACATATTTGTCAATGTGCACACACAGCTAGCACTTGATATATATATATATATATATATATATATATATACTACTGGACAAAAGTTAAGGGCCACCGTTCAGTTTAGACAAGGTTTATATAATTTATTGGCAAACTGTAAAGACAAGTGAAAATGTCATTAAAACTGAGCTCAGAGAAATGTGTATACATTTCTGTGTGCACTAGGGTAATTTTTTTTTAAATGTCCAAAAACTGAGTCACTTTAACCCGCACGTGAAAATTGCCATTGTTGCTGCAAAAACTCGTTGTTTTTGCAACACGCCACACTAGTTCAAAAGGTGAAAAAGTGAGTTGAATTTGAATGCAAGTGGAAAACGATCATCGGTAAAGCGTGTTCACCGTTGCTATGCAATAAATCAGTATGACAAGTGGTCGAAATGATCACTGCATTAGCCATGCCAACAAGTAGAAGTCTCAGCACTGTAGACCGTGGTCGAGCCATGGCATGGATTCAGGATGGTCAATCTGTTCGTCATGTTGCAAGACGTTTAGCAGTGTCCCACTCTACCATTCAGAGACTTCTTGAGAGATTTCAAGCTACCGGACATTTGGAAAATCGACCCTGCTCACGAAGAATTATATAAACCTTGTCTAAACTGAATGGCGGCCCTTAACTTTTGTCCAGTAGTATATATATATATATATATATATATATATATCTTATAAATAGCATATATATATATATATATATATATATATATATATATATATATATATATATATATATATATATATAATACATATACATATGGTATGCTGTGGTTCACCCGTACTATCTCTGCCCGATTACCCAGCGCTGAAAAGTGCTAGGGCTTTATGGTGGAGTGTATAGCCTGATTTAGCCCTGATAAGGACTGTATTAGGCCTAAAAAGGACTGCTGTTAGTGCTGAAAAGAACTCAGTCTCTGTATGGTTATATTTCATGTTTTGTGGTTATATTTCACTTTATATCTTCAACAGCCATACCAGGTAATTAAATAATATGCACGATTCTGTCATACCGTATCTATTACTAGAATCCTGAAAATAACAGTTGTAAGTAAGTGTAGTTCTATACACAGCAAATTTACATACCCTCTCAGGATCTACTTAAGATCAGTAAAGACTGGCGTTAATGAAGATTTAGTTTTGCCTGGCTGCAAATAACTAGGTATTAGCCTTGACGTGTGCTGCTTCAGCCTTCGTCCTTCTGTCTTTTACTGTACAAGTGATTTTAAAAATTTGCGCTCTCCTTACATTGGGTGCTTCCGGACGTATCGGGAAAGTGGAACCGTAACTGCGATTTGCTTTCAGAAAACGTTCAATCATCGAGGCGACTTGTGTTGGATAGGTTTCAATCCTGTGCTTCGTGTATCTCACCATTTCTAATTCGAGTCTTTGGATTAACATGTTTCCATGTTCGGTAAGTTTTACTTTCATTTCCTGTTTTGTTTTCTCAAATTGGCCAGATGAATGATTTTATATTTAATTGTTATTTGCAAAAACACAGGATCGCTCAATGCATTGACACTCTTTCTTGTAAAATTCTCCATAACTACTTCATCCGGACCATTTTCACTGCAGCTGCACATAGATGAACTTATCCCCGTTAAAACGAGACCATTCTTATAGTCTGTCATTCCGTTCTCTTGTCCCAATCGCTAGTTCTAACCTCAAGTTCTACAAATGTGTAGCCTCCATAATATGCTTGAAAAAAGATTCTCACTCGCCTAGTTTTCAGTGTGCTTTCGAAAACGCGGCAATGTTTCATAACATGCGACACTCTCCTTCTGCAATTTTGGAGCATGGAGCTAAAACTACAGCTCACACTAAAACTTTTACGGGCTCTTGCAATACTGATATCTGTAGTAGTTTTTTTTACATGATGACGTCGCAAGTTAGACGCATGCTATATATAAAATCCAAGCTTTTTCTGGCAGTGCGTAACGCTAAGGGATGCAACTTTGGTTCAAAGTTAGACATTAAGTGTATTGTTTCCCTTTGTCAGAATAAGTTATATGTATCTAATGGTACACAGCACACACACAGAGCACACCGGGCTACTTGTGCTGTCTGAACAAACTCTCTACTGGTACTATGGGTTTAAGGCACACTCACACTAGACTCTTAGCTCGCTGTCTCAAAGGTACGACCACAGTACACCGTAGCTGACATGAGTAATACAATAACACCTAAAGCAGGTATGATCCCTTTAATAAATAATGTGCGCACGCTGAAGCCATACATGGCTATCAATACACACGAAATGCAATACACAATGTAATGAAAATGCCAAACTACTTGCCGTAATCAACAGCTTAACCTAATAGCAAAAATAGTCACCGACATACTCTACCCAGCGACCACACAACGACTATCGGTCACAGATTAAGACCAAAACTGACGCAAAGCAATACATACTTGCAAGATTCTACGTAAATACTATCCAGGAAAAAACCACTAAAAATTACATCCACATTCTAGTAATATACCAATAATCCTGAACACCTGAAACAATTGGCAAGCAAGGAACAAGAATGGCATTCATGTAATCCCAGCAAAACCGCTGACAAAGGGAACAAACGTCCGAACAGGACGGCTGACATCTCGTAGAATGAATCGCGCCAAAAAATCTACATCCTCTTCCGTTCTGGCCCGACTCGCCAAACGGGTTTTCTATTCTACGCTGTTGCCACTCTACAGCGTAACCAACTAAATATATTTCGGCGAATATCTCTACTGTGACATCCCCCCCCCCCTTTTAAGAAAGAAAACGAAGTTTTCTTCCACAGGAGGAGACACGCCCAACCCCCCTCTGGAGTAAGGGCGAACAAAATGCCGAGATAGCACCTCCTCATGTAGCTAAAGAATGCCAGAGTTGTCCAATACTATTGTCATCCATGCCTTCTCACTCACTAGACTAGATACAAAGAACATGTACAAATCCACACCAGGTACTAGCAGTCGTGAAAAATAACAACGACTGACTAATCCTGGAGTAGTCTAAACACAATGCATGTTACACCAAATCTATATAACTAATTGCCACCAATCGAACAACAAGTCATCGTATCAACAATCACCTCTCATAATATAGCTGTAGGTATAAGATAATATAATATATCTACACATTGAGTACAACTTCATAGATATTGCCTTTATGGCAGCATAATAAATAGATAGTATACCACAATACATCATCATGAAATACCAATTCTAATAAACATAACCCATTTCTTACATAAATTGTAATAAGTAGTCTCTTCAGATGTATCTGTCCCATAGACTATAAATGTCCAACCAACTTCACAACCTGGACAAGACATCTGCTCCCACATTATATACACCCTGAATTGGTAAAATAGTAAAGTTGAATTGCTGTAGCAATAATGCCCAGCGTGTCAATTTAGCACTGGTGGATTTTGCCGACTGCAAAAATAGCAGTGGTTTGTGGTCTGTTTGGAGGAAAAAATGTGCCCCCCAACAGATATCGTGCCAACTTAGACACCGCCCAGATAATCGCAAGGCACTCCCTCTCGATCGTGGAGTATCTGGTTTCTGCTGGCAACAGCTTACGACTGACATACAACACTGGATGGAGCGACACTCCATGCTCCTGCATAAGGCAGGCCCCAATGCCTACCGACGAAGCATCAGTGTGCAATATCAATGGTCTGCCAAGATCTGGCAATCTCAAGATGGGTTTTTTAGAAAATAGTTTTGTAATCTTACCCAATGCATCTTCACATTTACAATCCCATTTTATTTTGTTGGGTTGCCCCTTTTTGGTGAGTGCCGTAAGCGGCTCAGCCAACGATGAAAAATCTGGGATGAATTTATTATAGAAATTGATCAAACCTAATAAACTCTTTACCTGCCTCTTAGTCTTCGGCGTTTGCAGCTGTAATATTTTTGTAACTGTACCATCTTCAGGTTTCATGATGTTATGGCCAACTACATGGCCCAGGAAGCTCAGCTCTGCATATCCGATGGACACTTTGCTCGGGCGAGCAGTGAGTCCATGTGCCTTCAGGCACTTCAATACGACAAACAGCCCATCCACATGCTGCTCCCACGTTTTGTGGAAAATGCAGATATCGTCGATGTAAGTAATAACATCGTCTCTGTGCCCTAGTAGCTTCCTCATCATTCTTAAAAAGGTGGCGGGTGCATTCACTAACCCGAAACACATATAATTGAATTGGAATATACCTCTTGGAGTAGCAAACGCCGTAAGAGGTTTTGCAGCCTCAGACAATGGCACCTGCCAGTATCCTCTTGCTAAATCTAACTTTGTAAAAAATCTAGCATAGGAAAGTTTGGTCAGAAGCTCTTCCTGGTTAGGCATAGGCTCTGCGGCGACTACCGTTATACTATTGATCTTACGAAAATCAATACACACTCTGAGGGTCCCGCTCTTCTTCTTAACCACCACCACGGGGAAAGAATACGGGGATTCGGAGGGAGCGATGATATCTAACCGAGCCATTTCGTCAATCTCCTTCTCGATCGCCGCTTTATAATGAAGTGGTAAAGGGTATGGTTTAACTCTGATCGGCTGGTTATCAGTTAAAGTTATCTCATGAACTGTCAAATCTGTTTTACCCGGCAAATCCGTGAGCACGTCACTGAAATCCCTCAGTATTGTATCAACCTTAGCCCTCTGTCTGTTGGTTAAATCTGAACAAACCGACACGTCTGCCCATGATTCGAAAGGAGCTATCGGCACGAGAGACAGCTGTGAGTTTCCATCGTCGCAGCTGTCTTCCCCATTATCCATCACCACTGCCACCGCTACTTCCGAACGTCGCGTACTCATGGCCTTAACCACCGAAGATAGCTCGGGAGGACGTTCCACGTACGGTTTGAGCATGTTCACGTGGAACCCTTTCTCCCTCTTTCTAACCTCTACAATGTAGTCGACATCAGTTACCTTTTTCTGAACCCGACATGACCCTTGCCAGGAGATGCTCAATCTATCTTCTTTATTGGGCAAAAGCAACCACACTTCATCCCCTGGCTGAAATGATATAAGCTTAGTACCTCGGTTTGCGTACCGGCGGTACTGAATTACCGCATGGGTCAAGTTCTCCCGCGCTAACGCACAGGACCTAATTATCCTCTCGCGTAGATGTACGACATAATCATACGCGGACACTACCGATCCGTCTACGTGTTTTCTACCAACCAGTCCTTAAGTACGTGCATTGAACCCCTGGGATTTGCACCATACAGCAACTCGAATGGCGAGAAGCCCGTACTCTGGTGCGGGGCTTCCATGTATGCAAACAATACAGCTGGAAGGTATCTATCCCAATCCTGAGGGAATTCTACAGTCACCTTAGCTAATATATGTTTTAATGCGCCGTTTAGGCGTTCGCAAACCCCGTTCGCCTGCGGATAGTAAAGAGAGGTGAAAGATTGGGAAATCCCCAGTAATCTAGTTATCTCCAACATTTCTTGCGAAATAAATTGAGTTCCCCTATCAGAGAGTATGCACTCTGGGAAACCGAAACGGCTGTATAACAGCTGAAGTGCTTCCGCTACTGCCTGTGAGGTAATAGATCGCATAGGCACTGCCACTGGCCACCTAGTACACAAGTCCACCATGGTTAGGATAAAACGAAATACTCTGTCGGACGTCACGGACAACGGGCCTATAATATCAACCGCGACCTTCTGAAATGGGCGCAGTGCCAAGTCTACTGTCTGAACCGGGGCCTTTGGCGACCGGCCCTTGTGAGACATCTGTTGACAAACAACACAAGACTTACAATATGCCTTGATGTCTTTATTCAACGCTGGCCAATAAAATTGGGAGAGAACTCTGTATCGAGTCCTTGCCACTCCCATGTGACCAGCAAATGGAAAGTCATGCGCCAACTCCAGCACCTTCGCTCTCCACTGGCTTGGCACCACCACCTGACGTATGAGTTGCTGTTGTCTCTCAAAGCACCGAGTCAAGATCTGGTCCTTATCCTCAAACCAGTACCGTGAAGTTTTGGTCTGTTTCGCTTCTCTTGTTTTCGCTAACTCCGACTGTCTCAATAGCGTCCTGTCTGTTTTCTGCCCCTCTGCGAAATCACCGACCGAAACGTCTCGCACGCTTAAAACCTCATCTAAAGTCGATGGGACACGAGAAGCATCGGGATTATTACACTCTTCCTGCAATCTTACCTGCGCCCTAGTTATCACCACATTAGCTACTACAGTCCTATTATTCTCCCATTCGTAAATCTCTTCCGGTGTGCAATTTCGAATCCCTTGCACGTTACCGATGATTAGGTCTGCCACTGGTTTGTTAAGGACACACGCATGCACCCTTCCTGTCAAGAAGGGGGTGTCTATGTCCACAATGGCTATGTGGTAATATTCTACATTACCCCCAAAGGTGATGCACCTCACTGTCTTACCTGTCAGGCATGACTCCTCGATGCAGGAGCGACGTACCCCTATGGTGGTTCACCCCGTGTACCTAAGCACGGACACCTGCCTCGACTGCACCGACCCTGTACAAAGCTCGAGTTTTCCACCTTCATCCAGGGAAGACAGACAGGGCAAAGTGTGCCCGCAAATCAACACTGGTTTCCCATCTGGTACAAACAACTGTCTGCATCCCTCACAGTCTTCATTATTAATAATGTCTAGCACAATGCCACATTAGCCTTCTCCGGCTCAACCTTACACCACCTAGCTATATGACTTGTGGCCCCACACGCGTGGCAAATAATATCTTTCCTATCCTTGTTAGGACTATGGTTTGGTGAAGAACGCGTATCGGAGTCCAAACCCCGACCATATGATGATCCACTTCTATGTTTGGACCCTTTACCTTTATAAAATGATTTGCCCTTATCTTTCGAGTCTTGGAAACGAACCTGTTTCCGTCCTTGGAAATTCTCCCCATCACTATCGCTACCGGATTGTCTACTATACCATCTGGGCTGAAAATGTCGCTGTGGTCTAAAGTTTCTGTAACTGTCTCTACCTGATTGATATGGGCGGGGTGACCTATCAAATCTTGACCTCATGGACCTGTCGGCGCTACCTACTCGGCGTTGCCATGGTTGGCGCTGCACTTTGCCGACCCCGGTACTAACACGTCTGACAGACCCGACTTCTGAATAGGTTTGCCCGGATGGGCCAGGACATAATGGTGCCCCAATTGGGCCATGGACTCAATGTTCTTTGGTTGACGTTCCTTGAAAAAACTCCACCAACTCACTGGAACACGAGGACAAAACTTTGTCCCGTAGCACCAAATCTAGCAAGCCATTAAAGTCCTTTGTTATCCCCTCCATTTCGATCCATCTATTAAGCAGAAGTTTGATCTTCGAGATAAAATCCTCGAAGTCTTAGTCTGCATTGGGCATCGCATTTTTAAAACGCGTCCGGTAGCCTTCAGCAGTCAGACGGAACTTCTGGAGCAATCTGTCCTTCACTTTGTCATAATCGGCCCTTTCCTCTACAGGGAGGCTTTAAAAAGTCTCCATCGCGGGCCCCACTAGCAGTGTCGATAAAAGAGATGGCCAGTGATCCCTATCAGCCTTATAGGCCACAAATTCGGCCTCAAATCTTTCCAGGAAGAAATCTAAACTATCAATTTTATCATTGAAATTTGGTAGACGCAGCCTAAAAGGACGATGAGCCCCACCAGAAGTTGAGTTCTGACCACTCGCACCCACTTCTAACTTCTTCAATTGTATTTCCTTCTCCATCATTTTCTCTTCCAGAGCTATTCTCATTCTCTCCTTCTCCAACTGTAACTCTTTATCTTCTCTCATCATCTTTTCTTGTAATTCTTTATCTTCTTTCATCTTCCTTTCTTGTAACTCGAATTCTCTCTGTTTCCACTCACTTTCTTCTTTCATCTTCTTTTCTTGTAATTCTGTCTCTATCCTCTTTTCTTCCAACTCTCGCTCTATCTTCTTTTCTTGTAATTCTCTCTCTATCCTCTTTTCTTCCAACTCTCGCTCTATCTTCTTTTCTTGTAATTCTCTCTCTATCCTCTTTTCTTCCAACTCTCGCTCTATCTTCTTTTCTTACAATTCAAATTCTTTCCTTTTTAGCTCTAGCTCCTCAGCTCGAGCATCTCTTAGAGCATTCTGTTTCTCAATTCTTTCTTTTTCTTGCTTTGCTTCCTTCTCTTTCTTTTCCTGCTCCAGAGCTCTCTGATTCTTGACTGAAAAAAATTCAGCCTTGGCATATTCACTTAGTTCTCTGCCAGTGTACCCACAGTCTCTCCCAATCTGAATGAAAGCCTGTAGATCCATGGTATACACTTAGAATGCTAACTATTAACTCTGGTATAAATATTTACAATACAATTACTCAATCGTATATATTCTACTTAAATTAGCAGATAAATTTCTGCTTACCACCATCTGCAGTAATAATAGTAACTCTTGATATCACTTCTCAATATACATATATATATATATATATATATGTATATATATATATATATATATATATATATATATATATATATATATATATATATATATATATATATATATATATATATGCGTGGAAGTAAATATCACCTCACCTCTCAATGTGTACACATCAATCTTTGCCTCTTCTAGTATAAAGTTTTACTTTTCCACTTGGCTACTATCTCATCACTGTGAAAATTTGGTCTAACTGACCCCTTAGTCTCTATGATATCCTCAACAAACTTACAATAGTCACTAGTTGTATAATAACAACTTCCTGTTACCTTGACACCAGTGTATCAACTTAGTTCACAATAGGTATTGCTTCAAAATCTGTTACTGGCACCCACACTGGTGCTATATTCAAATAACACTTCACTTATTACTAAACTATATAATCTCTGTTATGCAAGTACTACCTATGGCAAAATGAGCACAACACGGATGAAAGAAACGCCTACATCACATTAGGAAAACAACATTCCAGTCACGAGGAAATAGATGATAGAACACGAAGAGAAGAGGTAGATTAATATCTACAATGCGTGACTGAGCACGGACGAAAACAAGGGATACCTGTAAACGTATTTACAAGATAGTAAGATGGGACAAGAGAAAACACCACTTAAACACAACAAAAGAATTACTAGATGTACACGACACTATAAATACACACACCACAAATACAGCTAACACCAACAGGGCTTGGAATGTTAAGCAGGGCAGTCGCAGGAAATCCCCTCTGCCAGACTCCACCACAAAACAAACACCGCCACACCCTAAAAGAATCGGTCTAATCCAATCTTTTCCACAAGAGAGGCCAAGACTGGATTAAACTCGCCACCCTTCCTCCCTTGAACACACCAATACACTATAAATCCAAAAACTCCACGAAAACCACACTCAACAATGAGGTGCTGGAAGCTATCTCTTCCACCAAGCACTATCTTCACTCCAGTGAAAATAAACTGAATAAACTATCAGTAAAATTATACTGTAATGTATCAACAATATAACATCCAAATATTTTCACACTACTAAGACAACAGAGCAAGATCTGATTCAACTAACAATCAACATACATACAAACTAAGTCATACTTGTACAATAAGAACAAGACAAAACAAAAAGGAAAGAAAACGATAACAAACCGAGAAGCAAATAAAGAAACAGCACTAAACTATTTAACAGGTCGAAGTATAAGATAGCTAGTATCAGTAAGAAGACAGACAAGAAAATTAAATTCTCCGGAAAAACAAGAAAATATAATACATAATACACAAGCAGACAAACAATAACTTATCTGAAGCTCCAACGGCTCTTGAGTACGGCGAATCCTCAGCACTGACGATGAATGATGCTCACAGAACAAACCAGACTCCACAATAAAACACGTATAATCCCAAAAGAATCTCAGTCCAGGAATAGCTTCACTGTCAGTCTGAGTGTCACAAACTCGCTACAGAGTTCCTTGTCACGGTATAATACTCTCTCACGCAATGACCGCACTATCCTCTACTGTGCTCACACAGCACTGTTCATAATATATACGGAAATGTCTACTTCTTCAAAGTTCAGCTGCACAGCTACTAACAACAGTCTACCCGTCAGATACACGTGTAAGTTCCTTGGCACTGTCACATGTGTACCACACGACAAGTCTATAAGAACGTTAGTTACTCCAAGGATCACAGCAGTCTGTAAGGTAACATCCACTGGACCCCGGCAAGTCGGCAGGACACGCTGCACAAAAGAATTCACCCCTGGTCAGGCACTTCTGCGTAGTAAGCCAACGTCACTGGTGTCGGCTTTCACCCTTGGTTGGGCACGTCTGAGTAGGAAGGTCACTTAAGAGGCGTTGACCTTCACCCCTGGGTGGGCACATCTGAGTAGCAATTACAAGGTTAGAAGTCCCACACGATGACCATGGGTACCAACCACACTAAAAAGCTCCTATCAACTACAACGTCTTAACAATCATCTCCTACCACCCTATGCCGCGGTTGACCAAGCTATCTCTCATCGGACGCTCCACCCGCCGTCTGGGCCAAACTATCTAGATGCTACCCACACCCCAAGCTCCGCTGCTCCAGCTGGATCACTGTCGCCAACCACTAAAAGGACTCAGAGATACGTCAAACTGACCCGTCTGACGCACACTGTAACATCAGCCTAACACTTCAACAATCGCACACAGACCTGCAACAATACCAGAGCAAACACTTGAAACTCAACTATACACTATTTCAACGGCGATAGACTGAAAACATACAGAAAAATAGCCATTACAACTGTGATGCTGAAAGTAGGTCAGAGCCCGTAATCGAGGTCAGGACACACGACCGTAAGCCATGCCTTAACAGACTGACACACACACTAGACTTCCACTGGACGTACAAAAACAACTCACTCCCGTGAGTTGACAATAACTAGGAATGCGCCGATACGGCTGCCCACTCCTAACACTATATGTGTACAATACTTAATGGCCTGACTACAGCCAACACAGGTTCTAAGGCCTTTATAACAATAATATCATATTAATTCAGCCAGCTAGCTGGGAATAAACACTCTAACATACAGGCCCCATGGCCAAAAGAATTGTCCGCTATCAAATATCAGCCAAATATTAGAAAATCACTGGCCCTATGGCATATAAAAAAACAACAAGTCACCCCAGATGTCAGAATAAGTTATATGTATCTAATGGTACACAGCACACACACAGAGCACACCGGGCTACTTGTGCTGTCTGAACAAACTCTCTACTGGTACTATGGGTTTAAGACACAATTACACTAGACTCTTAGCTCGCTGTCTCAAAGGTACGACCACAGTACACCGTAGCTGACATGAGTAATACAATAACACCTGAAGCAGGTATGATCCCTTTAATAAATAATGTGCACACACTGAAGCCATACACGGCTATCAATACACACGAAATGCAATACACAATGTAATGAAAATGCCAAACTACTTGCCGTAATCAACAGCTTAACCTAATAGCAAAAATAGTCACCGACATACTCTACCCAGCGACCACACAACGACTATCGCTCACAGGCTAAGACCAAAACTGACGCAAAGCAATACATACTTGCAAGATTCTACGTTAATACTATCCAGGAAAAAAAACCACTAGAAATTACATCCACATTCTAGTAATATACCAATAATCCTGAACACCTGAAACAATTGGCAAGCAATGAACAAGAATGGCATTCATGTAATCCCAGCAAAACCGCTGACAAAGGGAAAAAACGTCCAAACAGGACGGCTGACAACTCGTAGAATGAATCGCGCCAAAAAATCTACATCCTCTTCCGTTCTGGCCCGACTCGCCAAACGGGTTTTCTATTCTACGCTGTTGCCACTCTACAGCGTAACCAACTAAATATATTTCGGCGAATATCTCTACTGTGACACCCTTATATGTACTCTCCCGAAAACAGTAACACTTACAAAAGAAGAATACGCAAATGACGGTGTGCACAAAAATATATTTATATAATGTGTAATCCCGTATACACACAATAGGATCCTCGCTGCTGCTACGTAGTTCTTGTACTGTGGTGATGCACAGTGGTTTTTTAAAATACTTTTGTTGCCGTTAGGTATTGCTGCTTTTGAATTTAATTCCCGTCTTATGACGGGCTTTTACACTAGTAGTTTGATATTAATCGTCTCTTACATGTCTGAGGGTACAGTAGACGTTTTTTTTTTCGTCTCGTCGAAAACCACCTGGAACTTCAAGGGGCTTAGTCTGGTAAATACTTTTGATTAAAAAATCAATTTTGCATCGATTTAGCGAGGCGCGTTCTATTTAACCTTGAGCGGTTATGTTAGGTCTGGATAAACGACAGTATGATCTGGTTATTGGATTCTACGATTTAAAAAAAAATGACTTATGACTACTACTGTATCGATACGACTTTTGCTACTTGACGTAATCGGACAAGGGAGTCAATTAAAGGAATACATTGACACGAAATAGACAAAAATGTTAGAGAATGCCAGAGCTTATTTTAGCAAATTTAATAAAATCTATGACGGCCTGGTCTGTCTAATTTTCTACTGGACACTATAACAGGAGGAAATGCTTTACTTTATTATTTTTGTGTGTCTTGATTTATTACCTCTGAGGCTTTCCGTTTCTGTCCAGCGATCTGAAAACACTTTTCCATTTTTGGCATCCTGTCTTAATGTAGTTCTGATTAGGTGACCGAGATCTGTTACTGACTTTGACTTTTCAGTATGTTTGTTTCGTTAATTGGTATCTGACTGACATTTGTGTGTGTGTGTGTGTGTGTGCGACTCAGTTTTCAACCTTCTTCGAGATATACTTAGGTTTATAATCATCATCATTCCCATCATCATTATCACCATCATCATCGTCATTATCATCGTAATCATAATCATCATCATCATTATGACCGTCATAATCATCATCATCATTATCTCCATCATAATCATCATATCACCATCATAATCCTCATCATCATCATCACCATCATAATCATCATCAACGCCATCATCATCATTACCACAATCATCATCATCATCATTATTTAAAAATCATCATCACCATCATCATCATTTTAACCATCTAAATCATCAACACTATCGTCATTATCACCATCATCATCATCACCATTATCACTATCATAATCATCATTATGTAATATAATTTTAGCTCGTACAAGTCCCCAGCTGAGTTAATTCAGCGAATTTGCTCTTATTTTTATTGTATAGCACCAACGGGCTGATCACCCGTTTGCCAGACACTTCGATTACGGAAACAACGGCAAATGGGTTGATTTGCCATTGCCCTAAAGACGCCACTAGGCGTGATGGGAAACAATGGCAAAGAAAACCTATCTGCTGTTGCCCTAAGACGCCACTGGGCGTAATGGCCACTGACTGCTTTGACGGTCGGTGGCTAAGGACAGAAGAAGAAGAAGAAGATTATTGTATAGCGCTGTTTAAGTGTATATCAGAAATGGTCTGAGACATACGGGTACAACACATTCAAAATGATTAAATCAACTTTAAATTTGAATAGATATAAGTAACAAATGTAATAATCAATTAGATTTTAACAGTAATTAAAAATTGAATAATTCTTTAACAAAAATTGGTCATCATCATATGATGTTAATGGGGATTAATATAGGGGAAGTTTCATTTGGTAGCTTTTATTTGTACACTTAGCTGCTGGGGTTACTGCTCCCGCTGGTGTTTTGGTTCTTCGCAGATATGTGACTGGATCGCTCGCGTCCCTTTTCAAGATTAAGAATTGCAGCCCGTTCCAGGTAGAATCAGGGAGTAACTGCAAAGCTGGTCCCGCGTCTCTAAGACCCGTCTGATGATGGTGTCTAGCGTCGACTTCAGGCCACTTATACCATTACTTGTTCCAGAAACAGTACCCTCAACTGGTACTACCAAGCCAATCTTTAGGCTCACAGAGTGCAGGCTCAGAGAAATAAAGGCACTTGTAGAGGCCTCTTATACTTGGTCTAAGGTGTTGTTACTTTAGCAATAAGTTCCCACTTTGACTTGTGTGTTTCAGTTCCCCTAGATTCCGGTTTTACGTGTTAAGTCCTCAAGACGATCAAACAAGGGTCCGGTCTGATAAATGAAAGCTCATTTTAGTCTTAACTCTGGCAAGGTCTGGTTGTATTCTATGCGCGAGGTAGATTTTCACAGTGCTCTCAGCCGACTAAAGTGTCAGGTTATATTGCACTTGTCTACTTTGTTACGAATTAGGCTGCGTCCAATCAGGAATTTGGTTGTTCCTCTATTTCGAACCCTCGCCAATCGTTTCAAAAGTTGCGTGTTTTGTGGGGTCATTCAAATTATTTCCACATGCAAATGTATGCGCTTACTTCAAAGGTCATGTCTTCCAAACATCCTATACACCCCACCGTAAAGCCCTTGCACTTTTCAGCGCTGGCTGATCAGGCAGAGGTAGTACGGGTAAACCACAGCATACCATATGTAAATATGTATATGTATATACAGTGCCGGGAAGAGACAACTATTCCTCAAGACATGCGAGATGCCAAAATTGTAACACTGTACAAAAATAAAGGAGACAGAAGTGATTGCAATAACTACAGAGGCATCTCTTTTCTTAGTATTGTTGGTAAGGTTTTTGCCAAAGTCGTCTTAATGCGACTACACAAGTTAGCTGAGCGCATATATCCAGAGTCTCAGTGTGGATTCCGAGCTGGTAAATCAACAACAGACATGATCTTCTCTGTCCGCCAGCTTCACGAAAAATCAAGAGAGCAGAAAAGGCCTTTATATATCGCCTTTATAGACCTCACAAAAGCATTTGACCTGGTTAGTAGGGATGGACTCATCAAAATCCTCCTGAAAATAGCCTGCCCTTCTAAAATGCTGGAAATGATAAAGTCATTCCATGACGACATGAAGGTAACAGTCCAAAATGCTGGAAGCACGTCGCAGCCCTTTGACATACGAAGTGGCGTTAAACAAGGCTGTGTTCTGGCTCCGACCCTCTTCGGGATCTTCTTTGCCTTACTCTTGAAACATGCATTCAGAGATGCAAATGAAGGAATATGTCTTCACACTAGGTCAGATGGCCGTCTGTTTAATCTTTCAAGGCTGAAGGCAAAAACAAAAATCAGAAGGGTCACTATAAGAGACTTGTTGTTCGCTGATGATGCTGCAGTCGTCACTCAAAGCCAACAGGTGATTCAGAACTTGATGAATTGCTTCACTAAAGCATGCAAGGACTTTGGCCTCACAATAAGTCTAAAGAAAACAAATGTGCTGAGTCAGGATGTGGGTGCTGCACCAGTTATCACTATCGATAACTATGAATTGGCAGTGGTGCACCACTTCACATACCTAGGGTCTACCATCAATGGCAAACTCTCACTGGATACAGAAATCGACAGCCGATTGGCAAAGCTGCAGCTACCTTTGCCCGCCTCACATCGCGTGTTTGCGGAAACTCCAAACTCACAATGAAGACCAAAGCTGCGGGATATAATGCCTGCGTCACCAGCACACTCCTATATGGCAGCGAGACCTGGACGACCTATGCTAAGCAAGAAAGAAGGCTCAATACCTTCCATTTACGGTGTCTACGCCGCATCCTCGGCATTTCGTGGAAAGATAAAGTGACAAATGTCGAGGTGTTGTCATGTGCTGGCCTTCAAAGTATGTATACACTGCTTAGACAGCGCAGACTTCGCTGGCTTGGCCATGTTCACCGCATGGAAGATGGTCGCATCCCAAAAGATATCTTCTACGGACAATTAGCAGATGGCAAGAGAACAGTTGGGCGACCACAGCTGAGGTTCAAAGATGTGTGCAAGAGAGATATGAGGGCACTGGGCATGGATCCAGCAACATGGGAGGATGAAACTGCCGATCGCACTAAGTGGCGATGCTATTTGCGGCGCCACCTCAGATTGGGCGAAGAGAGGCTCACACAACAAGCAGAGGAGGGGAGAAAACGTCGAAAGGAGCACCAGGAAAATAAGCAGCTGAGGGCTGTCACCTCAGGGGTGCATTCCCATAGTCAGTTATGACTGAAGGGGCTATTATTATTATTATATATATATATATATATATATATATATATATATATATATATATATATATATATATATATATATATATATATATATATATATATATATATATATATATATATATATATATATATATATATATTGGAAAATGTTCCACTGTAGGTCAATAATTTATCGCGGGGCACTCCTAGATAAACATGACACGCGGTCACTATACGAAAATTGACCCGGCCCATCTTGGTTTTACCGGCGTCTTAATGTTAGCAAAGCCGAGAAGCGTATAGCAAACATGATCAATTATCACTGAAGGGAGTGTAAAATTGATAAGGAAATAGCTAATATCTGCTTGTTGGAAGAGAAAGAAATGTGCGACCACGGAAATATCATTATCACAATATCATCACTATTATCATCAGCATATCATCGATTTCATTTCCAATTCTCTCAGCCACATCATCATCAATACTATTATCAAAGCTATCATGAACATTATTATCATACTGTCATCATCGCTATTATAATCATTATCAGTATCTTTATCATGACCATCATACTCACCTTCAACATAATCATCCTTTTTATCATCATCATCACTTTTCCCATCATCATCACTTATATCTTCATTATTCATCACTACTATCTGCATCATCGTGCTCCTCGGTATCACTATCATGATTTCGTTTGTTAGTATCTGACTGACATTTTTGTGTGCGTGTGTGACTCAGTTCTCAACCGTCTTCGAGATACACTTAATGTTCATAACATCACCATCATAATCATCATCATTATAATAATAATCACCATCATAATCATCATAATCATAATCTTAATCATCATCATCACTATCATGACCATCATAATCATGACCATCATTATCATCATCAATACCATCATAATCACCATCATAATCATAATTATCATCATCACTATCATCACCATCATCACTATCATCACCATCATACTTATCACCATCATTATCATCATAAGCACCAGGGCGGGCTTATTTATCTAATTTCAGGTCTAACCCTTGTTTTCTCAGAGGTTCACTTTTTCTCTCGTAACTTTCGTATGATTTCAATGCTATTGTGCGGTTTTTCTGATAAAATCATCCTCGCCAATTACTAAAAATGATGATTTCCCACTGCCATATTTACATGTATTTGTAGTTCGCCTTCTTCTTCCTTCGCCCTTAGACTTCTACATTAATGACTCTAATAAAGGCAGTAGTCAGCTCAAGGTTTCTGACACCTCCAAACAGTTCTTCGTTGAGAGAAGTGGGTTGTTGCCATATGCCATCCCGCTCACTGCTGTAAGTTGGACAGGACTGGAGCTGATGTTTGGCTGTCATGGGGCTGGTGCCACAGAAGCAGAGATCCGATGGATCAATCCTGTACTTGTGGTACAGATGGTACCTCAACCTATTGTGACCAGTAGTAAGCGGAAAATGATGACCTGGTCTCGCCTAGATAGCTGGTGATAAGGATCATTTTTTTTTCTATTCAACATCCATTTCGCCACAATCATCATCAGCGTTATCATCATAATCATCATCATGCAACGATGTCAAATCTCATCTTCACACTTTGTCATTCCTTACCAATCTGTCCTGTTGTCACAATGTGTTTCAACTTTCTTGTTCTCATAACATGCCCCAAAAAATGGACTACTTCCTTCAGACGTGTACTAAAATATCCTTTCCGCACCCTTCTCTTTCAAGACATTGTCAATTCTCTTGGGTTTTTCGCAGTCTGTTGTATTCTTAATACAGTTCTGTAAAACCACATCAGTGTAGCCTCTAGGGATTTCCCCGCTTGATCTGAAGACACATGAATAAAAAGAATGAAATCATATTAATATGACAGTGTTAATGAGGTACTGATTGTTGCAACCGTTAGGGTGGTTAAGAGGAAAATTCAAGTATTTTTAGGAGATTGACCCTTTGATTGAGATTAACTGACTGATAATTTATAGTCTAAGTGGAATAATCGATAGAACGAGAAGAGGGGGGTCTAGAGCAATGCTTACGTCCCTTGATTGCGGTGTTTTATTTGTCTGGACTTGGACGAGGATTCTAATGTTGTGTTTTTTTTTTTTTGCCTGTCATTGGCAAGGTGAACTCGGCTACGTCATCGTAATTTCACGGGTTTGTGATGTTCTGGTGAGTTGTTTGTCAGACAAAGTTGTTCTAGAATGTTCGAAAGTAGTCGGTGTTGTAAATCGACGTTTTAGATTAATTCAGTCAGATCCAAGATGCGATAGCGTTAGCAGCAAGTTTTGCTTTGAGTTGTGATATAGTATCTAGAAGTGGCAGCGAAAGGGAGTTACATCGGGTCTATAAGCCAATAAATGTTTTGGTTGATTCTAAGGTGGGAGAATATTGACTATCGCCCAGACGCCCAGCGCATTTCTTGCCACATTTGTGTACAACAGTTTGTCATTTATTCTGAGGACAAGATGTCAGTGTTCCAGTGAGAGAAACTGTGTGTGCTTCGAAACAAACAAGGTACGTTGAACATTATGATTCTAAAACCAGTAGTGAAGTATAGTAGACAAGCTGACAGGCTAGCGAGTAGAAGATAGACTTGGTAAATTTATATCCCTGGATCCCTGGCGGTGAGGCCAGTTTTCTTAAGATACACCAAGCAGAACATAGGAAATATGTCAGCATACAAGAGAGACAATGTTTACTTATGAAGAATTAGCTAGCAGATGAAATCTTGACAACAGTGATTCTCAAGCTGTGACCACAAAAACCACTAGAGACAGTTGCGATAACTGAAGCAAGAGAGAGAAAGATATAGTGACACGAAGATATTACCTACTGAATTTTGCTGTACAAGTCTTCCAACCTCACATGGAAGGTTGGGCTTATCATTTTACACATTTTTGCTGACTTATGTAAATAAAGTTCGACGTTAATATGTTGCTGCTGTCAGCGTGAAATCAATCATCAACTGTTGGTATGAGAAATGTTATCGTCTGAGAGAAAGAAGTTTTCTGATCACCTTACAACAAGCTGCCTACTGCTATGGTAGAGATACGAAACCTAACATACGATCAACACAAAATAGAAGTAGGAAATAATAGACAAGCCATCATCCACGGCCACATTAATCCAGTCATTATGAACGATGACGTCAACACAAATTATAATAATAATCACACCAAAATGAAGACCAAAAAGAAAGATCACCACATTCCTAAACTGTCCTGGCAATCAAAATTGAATTTCAGTTAAGTGTCTCACTTTAAGCGCTGTTTACTATACATATTTTCAAGCCCTTTTCGACACAAAGTTAATAAGGTGCCCGCACTTTTAAAATCCTTTTTCCATTTTGTTTTGGCAAAATTTCATCTGAAGCAATAATATAAAGTCAATTTCGATACCACCATATCAATTTCTCTTGACCGATTACTTCACTCGAGAAATGTGTTTTTTGATTACTGTTTACTTGGTTCCTGAAATTTTAAGATTGTGCTAATATGCACAGGAAAAATCTAATAAATTTTTAATTTGACTTTATTTGTTCATAAAATAGAGTTCGTGTGGTTATTTGTTGGGTAAGGGTTGAAATAAATTGAAAGCACTTAATCCATGTAATCCATGCCAATTTATTGTATCTTTACTTGGACACGTTAACAAGTAAAAATAATTCCTTAATCTTCCAGTATCAATTTATTGGATTGGATGATTGAAAAGTTCTTCCCCCTTTTTAAATTGTTATTCCTTAACTCGTATCTAAATAATGTCCGCGAAATAAACGTTAAAATACAGATAGTTTACAGCCATTTGCAATACATGATCACTATGTCACCACAACATTGCAACCCGACGTGAGTTCTAGTCAGCTCAATTCATCATTTCACAGCGAGCAGAAATTTTTGCCATCTCCTGTAACGTCAGTTTATTTCCCATTTTAGACTGTATTTTATTGAATTTTCTTTACACTGAGTCAGTGCCATGTCAAGTTCTTGGTAAAATGGGTCAATTTCTTCTTCAGTACTATTTGCTGTTGGGGCATATCTTTGTATAAAAATTGATATCAGTTGGTCTTCCACTCAACTTAACTAACAGGACTCGATCTGATATTGTCCATAATCCCTTTACTGTTCTTGCTCTTCCTGCATCTAATATTATGTCCGCTCCTCTTTCATATTTATTTCCTCCGGAAGAAATTGTTTTTGTAGTTGTCAGAATACATTTCACCCGTTCCGGTATATAGTATTTCACATAGCCCTAATACAGTTATATTCGTTCTTTCAGTTTCCATCTTGATGTTATCTAATTTTCCATTCTGTATTAGTGTCATGACATTCCAAGTTTCTATGATTAAGTTATCAATCAATCAATCAATATTCTTTAGCTCCCCAAGGAGCATAGGCCTTCAACAAACACATGCCAAGTCCTCATGTCACGTGCCATCATCTGAAGTTCTTTCCACGTTCTCCTCATCATTTTCACCTCTGTTTCCAGCTCTCTTCTCCCTGTGCTTCTTGGTCTACCTCTGCCTCTTTTGCCCTGGGCGTTCCAGAACAAGGACTACATTGTAATGCTATCAACATATTTCCTCAGTATGTGTCCTATTCATCGCCATCGTCTTCTTCTCTTCTCTTGTTCCAGTGGCATTTATCCTGTTCTTGTCATCAGTTTCACATTGGTAACCTTGGCATACCATTTTTGGTTTGAAGTAGTGAACCCGGTGAGTGAAGTAGTTTGGCACATGTTAACGAACAAAAGTTAATATGTCATGTTATATTGCCACACACAGGTATTTAGCCATTGTTATTGAGGAAAAATGTCTATTTGTGGTGTTTTTGCACGCTTTTTAACTTATATTGAACGCTGCATATTTAATACGTCACCGGTTGTCAATGACGTAACGCGTTTGCGCTCATTTATTCTAACGGCTAATATTCGTGGCTTTTCGTATACTTTAAGTCGTTAAAGCAACACGTGTTTTTTTCAATCTCCCAGAATCGTGGAGGAATATTGTATTTTATGTGGCATTAAATTAACTTCGAAGGCCACCACTTGTTTCTAAGATGGTCCCGAACTTATAAAGAAGTTTCGCACCTTGTAGAGAAGTATATGTTCAAGAAATTTACATTCACGTTTTTGGTCCACATTACTTGGGTGTCGATGGCTGACACGCACCTATTAGTACAGCGGCCAGAACTGAATAGTTGAGACGATACATTGATGCCACACTACTATGATTGTTTATGTACTTATGGACTGACCATGCACATGTATTTTTTTGAGGAGACCATTGTTTCAAGATTCTCTAAATTTGCCATTTGCCTGAACTAATTAAATGTTAAACGAATCGCATCGTGGACCCACTACCAGATGTTTTATGTTCTTCGCCCAGTTATGTTCTCTGATGACCATACCCTTATCCATTCGTGTTGTCAGCATGATGATTGAATTTTGACAGTACCACATACAACTGGAACCATATATATATATATATATATATATATATATATATATATAATATATATATATATATATATATATATATATATATATATATATATATATATATATATATATATATATATATATAATGCTATAATAATATTTGGCGGCCAGTGTTGTTTGGAGCGATTTTACAGGACAGTTTCATTCATAACATATCCAGTTCGTTTTTTATGACTCTTCACCGTTGATCCTCATTTGCATAACTGTTGTATGGACTGCGCAAGACTGCCGGCTTTTTACCCATCAACCATCGCCAATGATTTCTGCACTTTACGTTTTACCTCAAGCCCACTTCAAGATGACGTTCAAGTTTCCTGTCGTCAAAATATGATATACGTGGTCATTATCTACAGCACCGTTATCATTTACGTGTCTTTGATCCACCATGGTCTCCATGCGACTTTGAAGTCGTCTACTAACGTCTATCTGGCGGATCGCGTTTTTTAAGATAAGTGGCCTGTTTTTTGCATGTGTTGTCCAGTGCATTTATCTGGTAAACTATTCCTGTTCTTTTCTTTCTTTCATGTTTCATGTTTCCATGTCTTTGCGGGAACGTTGGGTGGAGATCCAATGTTAGCGAAAAAATGTCATTGTAAGATGACCGCATATTGGACATTTCTGTAGGGCATTTGTAAACTTCAGTAAGTGATTTTTTCCGGTTTTGAGCAACCTCGCCGATGTTCCGGTCACAGCTTGTTTTTTATGATAATTATTGTTAGCTGTGAAGTTTCGTCTATTCAGTTGTCAATGCATTGTTGTCTATTGCTCTTTCCCTTATTTTTGTTATTGTTCTGTTCGTTCTGTTTTTCTCACCTGCCTATCACTTGTTTTATACAATTTACATGTTTATACTCTGTCTGGGTCCTGCCTTGTCATTTCTTAGCAGTGAGATTGTTCCATTTGCTGTTTTCCCTTTAGTTTTCCATTAGTAATTTTTTCCTTGCTGCTAGTGTTTCACTGTTTGTCTATATTCTTATTTTATCTTATTGCTATATATTTGTTTTTCTTGCACTATTTTTTTTCTTCTTTAGAAATTGGTACTACATGATTTGCGTTGTTATTGCTAAATAGTATTGCTACCTTCATTGCTTACATCATATTGTAAAGCAACAAGCCATAGTTTGACATATCGACTAAGTGAGTCACATAAATAATTAACATGGCTACTTTGGATTACTTTGTCGAGCAAGGCAAAGCATTTGGATTAAAAGGTGAAGCTTTAAAGGACTTTTCCATGTCTAAGTTGGCCAAGGCAAAACAAGAGCAGGAAAAAACTAGAGAATTAGAGGAACAGAAAGCTGAGAAGCGGCGTCTTGAAGATTTGGAGGAGAAGAAGAGAATGGTTGAATTGGAGGAAAAGAGGTGTCTTGAAGAATTAGAATAGAAGAAAATGCAATATAACAGGAATTTGGGGGAGAAGAAGAGAAATGGAGGAAAAGATGCTTATTTCTGAGGAAAGAAAATTAGCACATGATAAGGAAATGATGATTCTTCATTTAGAAGAATTAAAACTAAGAGGTCAGAGTAATCTAAATGATGAATCGGGAGGTCATGGGTCCTCTGGTAGACATAATAATGGGTCTGCTAAATTTTGCTTGCTCATTTTTAAACCAAATTTGTATGACATTTCATGCTTTTTAAGCCGCTTTGAAAGTGTACGTGAGGCACATAAATTAGACAAATCTCAATGGTGTGATAGACGTATGGAATTCTTGAATGGAGAACCATTAACTGCTCTCTGTACGATGGACGAGCCAAACAGAAATAATTAAGAAGCTGCTAGGGCTCTCTTACTGAAACGTTACCTGCTAGATGCAGATGGGTATCGTATGCGTTTCAAGACTGTGACTCCTGAGATTGGTTGGACTTCTCTGAGTTCATTTCAGCTATTCGCTTGACTTTCAACAGATGGGTTCAACTTTCGGGTATTGACAAAACCTATGATGGCCTCATGGATTTGTTACTGAGGGATAAAGTTTTATCCTCTGTGAGTAAACCATTTTGATCATTCTTGCATGAGCGAAAACCATCTAGCCTGTCTTCACTCGAAGAAATTGATAGACAGTATTGCACGGCACATCCAGGTGCTAGTGTCAGTAATAATGTAATTAAGGAATCTCTACCTGTTGCTTCAGCCACAACCTGAAACAACAATAATTTCAGACTTAGATATCATAGCCTTGATAGGAATTTTGTACCAGGGAGGTACAATAATAAAAATTTCAACAGAGGTAGACAGCACTACAGAAACTATTGGACACCCTTCGTCTGCATCCCTTAACTGCTAGACCTACTAAAATCTCCAGAATACCCTATTAAAATAAATCGAACAGTATAAGAACAAGTCAGTTGATTTAAGTACCCAAGAATGTTAATAAAATCGGATGGAAAATGATTCTGAGAATTGAAAAGTAGAATAACTCAGGTAAAAGCAGCATTCTATAAAATGAAACGTATTCTATGCAATAACATTTTGTCGATGGAAGTGAGAAAGAGAGTTCTTCGGTGTTATATAGATCCAATCCTGACTTATGGAAGCGAGTTATGGACAATTAGTTAATAAGCAGGAAAACACTAAAGGCCCCAGAGATGTGGTTTTACAGAAGAGTGCTATGCATGGAGGCATATCTGGAGTAATCCTTACATGACCAGCAGCTATGCACAATGCTACAATAAGTGAACCTATGTCGGTGAGGCTAATTACATCCTCATTTACTCTTGAAATCATCCACACACTTCCAGGGATTCCCCCTGTGGTGAAACCTGTTGAGAACCCAGCATTGAACACTAAGCTTGGAGAAGTCACTTGAGCCTAAGGCGTAATTCTTTGACTTGGTTGACTACATACAGAAGAATCTCACTATAGACCCAGTAATAGGAAAAGGAAGCTGAGAAGTGGCTCTGTGCAGGTCGTGGCTATTCCTTGGGTGAGCCCAGAACCAGAGTACAGTATTTTAGCTCTGCATAGTTGGAGAGCCCCCTTGGATGGCGGGGCATGCATAGTATGCCACGCATTCCTTACTCCTAGCTTGGAACCAGATGTGATGATCCCTTTAAATGCAAGCCAAGCTGGAGAAACTGGAGTTCATGACTTTAACTCTTTAAACATGTTTCGGAATGACAGAAAAACCTGTGACCGGTTGAAGGAAGGGTACAGTGTAGATCGTGATAGTGGATTTTGTGGAAGGGGGATGTAAATCTGTATTTTACTTGAGATAAGGGAAATAATCCCAGGACTTTTCTTATTGTGTTTCTTCTGGTAAATACTGGTTAATCACCAGAGATAGTAATTCCAGAAGGGAGGAACAACCCAGGTAATTGGTAGATCTCATAAGTGCCTTGATGGATTCTAAATTTGATCTTGAAGCGTTGAATATAATTGGCAACTCAAACAGTCAAGTGAAACTTCACTAGAACAGATTACTTGAAGGATCCGAAATAGTTATATAAAAGGGTGTACTTTATTTCGTTTCGTTTGATACATGAGGAAAATGTGGCAGTTCGATAAGAATTTCTGGTGGGGGAAAGTAAAACTGCCAGCTTTAGCCTCCAAGGCGAAAGGCTTACGGCTCCTCATTACTCTAGTCGTTTTGTGACATCTGTGGAAATCCTAGCGAAATAAAATACGATTCGAGACTTCAATTAAAACTAAATCGAACTTACTTCAGGTGGAATGAACCACACACATAATCGTGGCAGGGGTTAGTGCTAGTTCACTAACTTTCCTGGTCGGTAGGGGATCTCATAGATGGATATTATTATCCAAACCGTAGGAGTCAAGGGCTTTTTCGTTCAATAGTAGTCGTAGCGCCAGGTTGCTCCAAACCTAAACTAAAGAACGCCCTATGTTGATTTGACTCTAGCATTGAGTTACTGCCTCAAGCTCTCTCTCTAATCTAAATGTTTTCCGGTCTGACTTGTATGGAGGCCACACAAGGTTTGATGACATCATGGGTTCATGTGTGTCATGACTGATGATGTCATTGATTCTTAACTAGTGGTTTATTTATCTAACTAGTCATTCATAAAATACTTTACTATAAGGCTAACAGTTGTAGCTACTTAATAGTCTACCCTGTTACATACGCCCGGGGGCCGCCAAAGTGTATCCCGTAGGGAGACACTTTAATCCCTAAAAAAATTGACTAATCCCTAAAAATATCGGGGTTCATGTATCCCACCAGAAATCGTGTCGGATGGAATACAACAATCAATATATGGGAATGATGGATGAATCAATTCTATTAACATAAGTAATTGTAAGTGGTGGGGACTGATGGACATAGTCAAGGTACTTAAGTAGGTACTGATGGACATAGTTAAGGTTCTTAAGTAAGGACTGATGGACATAATCAAGGGACATAAGTAGGGACTGATGGACATAATCAAGGGGCATAAGTAGGGACTGATGGACATAGATAAGGTACTTAAGTAAGGACTGATGGACATAATCAAGGGACATAAGTAGGGACTGATGGACATAATCAAGGGACATAAGTAGGGACTGATGGACATAATCAAGGGACATAAGTAGGGACTGATGGACATAGTTAATGCACATATGTAATGACAGGGGATGACATGGTAGGAACCATTAGCAATAATAATGGGCAAAAATGGAACTGAACAATCATCAACCAACTAGCAAACCGCTTTTATGGGTTGATAGTTATCAAATATCTCTCAAATACATTATAAAACATAATACAAGATAACAAGCGAGTTAACGTCGCGAAGGAAAACTGGGAACAAAAATGGCGGGTGCCCATAAAATATGGCCGACGCCCAAAATGGCGGATTTACCAACTGTCTGTCACCCTACACTTCAACTGAAGTGGGTGATAAAATTAATGGAACAAAATGAAAATGGAACCACAAAACTTGGTGGTAAGGTATGGGAAACATGGGTAAGTCTCAATAATAAAAATGACTGCACCGGTATAACAATAACCGGAAATAATGCAAGGATTGGAAACATGGCAATCAACGGACTAAGGTACTCAATGGTAAATAGTTAAATCACATATGTTAGTGGAACAATAACTGGAAATTCAAACAAGCATAGCGCAAAATTGAAGTCATTATTATAATAAGTCATGGATGATGCCAACATTAGTGGCGGGTGAAAATGTACTTTAGTTAAACACTTTTATTAGGTACAACAGGACAACAGCACACTCAAATCTGAGCAAAATCTTATAGCAAAAAAAAACAAAGGGACATAAAAGATGGTCAAAAGTACAGGACAAAAAACCAAAGGGAGATTAAAGGATGGTCAAAAGTAATGGGGTGAAAAAAAACAAAGGGAGATAAAAGATGGTCAAATATTAAATCAGTCAAAACTAACTTGATGTAATGACACTACGCGTGTGAAAGGAAATACATTAGCAATATATGAGGACTACACAGTTCTTCTGAGTCGGAACATCTCCATCATCAATGTGTAAAAGGAGGTTGCAAGGGTAACTGTTCATATACTGGTAGATTCGTCAATGTTTTTCTTGCGGACGGAAATGTAATAGTTCTCCATAAATGGCAATTCTTGGACTTCATAGTATAACTTGCAAAATTGATAAAAGTTCGCAACCGAGATGTCCAGGGATGCATAACAGCCGGTCTTCACCGCAACATCAGGATCAAACAATCCAGCAGCGGAAGCATTGGATAAGAGACTTGCTTCGTAATACACGAGAAACAGGGTTTTTACATCGTGCTTGAAACGACATCAGGGCAGGAAATGTCAACATGACCGGAGCTGGTATCTTGAAGTATGTAAAGTTCAATTCGTAAACAACCTCGCTAAAATGTTAATTGCTTCTAATCTTTCAATGGCTTGGGATGACAGGCGAGGATCGTGCTGTATAGGTTGGGGTGTAGGAACAATGGCATGGACAACAGGAGTGGATGGGACAGAGCTTCGTGGTGGAGGCTGTGGAATAGTAGGTGGACAACGGGGGGGAATGCGTAATCTACGGGATGGAGGTGTGACAGGTGGAGGTGGAGGCGGAGGGGAGGGACTACGGTGAGAAGAATGAACGTAACCACGGGAGTGACGAATACGGGGACGCACATGGGCGGACTGCTGGAGAAGGTATTTAGGAAGGGGAGCAGAATCGCCAGATGATGTCGAATGACGACGTTTAGAAGGAAAACGAGCTGGGGGAGGAGGAAAATCAGGTTCAGTATCAGAAGAAGCAGAATCGGGGTAACTGTCAAGGTCTGACGGAGGGGGAGGAAAATAATCAGAGGTTGGAAGAGCAGGTTCAATATCCAAAATAGTCGGAATCAGTGGCGGTATCAAGGTCGGAGGGAGGTGGATGAAAATAATCAGAGGGAGGAAGAGCGGGGTTAGATGAGATATGAACAGAGGGAGGAGGAGCGGGGTTAGATGAGATATGAACAGAGGGAGGAGGGGATGAAACGACAGGTGTTGTTGTAACTGGAGGTATAATAACATCATGCTGAGGCGAAGCATGAGAGGGGCCCGGAGTAATGGAGGGTAACTCAGCTAAATGCGCGTCACGGGCGTGGATACGGGAGTACAGTTCAGGAGGAGGGATAGGACCTTCAGAGGTGGAGCAAGAACGATAACGTCTCGTACGATCAACTATATGGGAGGGTGAAGAAGGAGAAGGTACTTGGAGGTGGAGGGAACAGCAGCTCGACGGACTACTCTAGACCGGAGTCTGTGTAAAGCATTATCTCTGGTAGGACTATCACTATCTGATGAGGAAGCATCATAATCATGGGGCTGAACAGGTGTAAGCGGAGCAGGGGGAGTGTTAAGTGAGACGGGGGCAGATCTGATGTTGTCTGATGGAGGACTAAATGAAAGTTGAGACATGGACGGAGAGTTTGAATGGTTATATTGGAGGGTAGCATTTCGCACTGGGCGGCCAGACGGAAGAGCGGGAGGAGGGACAGTGTAGGGGCGTTGCTCATCTAGTCGCAATTGGGTAGCATGGGCTTTGGTTTCGTGGTGTCGCTCTTCATTCCAAATCACGAAGGTAACAGGGGATGTCTGTTCAACTATCTTGTACCCGGAAAGCCAGCGATGATCAAATTTATCGCTACGGACATGCTTCTTAAACCATACCAAATCACCAACTTGGAGGGAGGGTAGGTTAGTGCCCTTATCAAGTAAACGCTGTCGCTTCTTAAACGCCTTGAGAGTGTTATGGTGAACTTGCTGGTGGGCGAAACGTTTTTGTCGTAGGATAATCTCAATGGGATTATCACCCATATATTTCCGCTGAGGAGTAAGGAGATTATCCAAAGGCAGGCGTGGTTCCCTGCCATACAAAAGGTAGAATGGCGAGAAACCAGTCGTATCATTCACATTGACACGCAGAGCCTCAAGAGCTTGGGGTAAATAAAAATCCCAATACTGCGGATTATCAGCTGTGAATTTGGAGAGGATGTCATGAAGAGTCTTATGCATTCTTTCATTGCGACCATTTGACTGGGGCCTATAGAAGCTGGTCATCTTATGTCTTATATGAAGGGCTGCAAGAGTAGAATGGAAAGGTCGACCAGTAAATTGCTTCCCATTATCGGAAAGAATAGTCTTAGGATAGCCGTGGCGAGGCACAAAATCATTAAGGAAGATTTCAGTTACTTCTTCAGAGGAAGAGCCACAAAGTGGAAAACATTCGGGCCAGACAGAATACTGGTCTACAAAATGCAAGACATGGGTATTACCGGACTGAGAAAGAGGATAGGGACCAGATAGATCAACGCTGACGCATTCCATAGGGAAATGTGTCAGAGACATCAGTTGGGTAGGGATACGCAGAGGACACATGTTGCGCTGCTTGCATGTTCTACAGGAGTCAACATATTCGGCAACGTCCTTATAGAGAGAAGACCAGTAATATCGTTTAGAAATAATGTCTCGTGTTTTATCTCGCCCCATGTGTCCATTAGAGTCATGGAAATCATGGAGAACACGAGGGATAAGATGCTTAGGAAGACAGATGAGGAGATTATCTGGACATTTAGGGTTAATCCAGTAAAGAACGTTATCAGAGGATTGAATAGTGTAATTGGAAACGGATTTTGGTTCACGCTGAAACTGAGAGCGAATCTGCAGGAGCGCAGGATCTCGAAGTTGTTCCTTCGCAGTAAAAGAAGGAAAAAGGAGTTCATCAGGAGAGCTGGAAGAAGTGTCATGAGTAGAAATGACAGGAGGAGGACAGTCAGCATTAATGACAAGTCTTTCATAGCGTTATCGTCAAGGTCTGATGACTCCTTAGGATCTGGCCGAGAAGAATAGGAGGGATCTGTACAAGTATCATATGGAATGCGAGACAGAAGGTCAGCTACAGTGTTATGTTCTCCTGGAATGTGCTCAATTGTAGCATCATAACTCTGTAAATTCAGAGCCCAGGTTTGTAGCTTACGGGGTTGCTCAGACGTCTTGGATAGCCAAGTGAGCAAAGGCTTGTGGTCGGTACGGATTAGAACCTTTGTACCACGTAGATAGAAGTCTAACTTTTGCAACGCATAGTGTATGGCAAAAGCTTCCTTCTCAGTAACGGTCCATTTTTGTTGAGACAGACTAAGTGCGTGAGAGAGGAACGCAATAGGCATCTCGTTTGGGACTTCGGCAATAATCGGAGGAGAGTCCGAAACGTTGGCCTCGACAAGGCAAGCACCAACGGCCCGAAAAGAAGCGTCCGTATACAAAATCATAGGACGTCTAATGTCTGGATATGCTAAACGAGGAATCTTAGTAAGGGACGACTTAAGATAATTGAAAGCATCTTGGCATGCGTCTGTCCATCGGAAACGAGCATACTTTTTTGTTAGAGCAATAAGAGGCTCAGCAGCTCGAGAGAAATTGATTATATGTTTTCTATAGTAAGAACAACTGCCCAAGAAACCGCGAACGTGGCGAACAGAAGTAGGAGGAGGCATATCACGGATGGCCTGCACTTTAACATCATCCGGACGGACACCATCTTGGTTGATTATGAAGCCAAGATATTTAGCTTCGGTCTGTAAGAAGGCACATTTGCTTAACTTTAGCATAACATTATGTGCTCTCAATCGGTTTAAAAACTTTCTCCACAAGGAGTAAATGATCCTCAAGGGTTCCTGGAGTGTGAATCAGGATGTCATCAACATAAGCCAAGGCGTAAGATTGCATGCTCTTCAGTACCACTCGTCCATGAGGGACATATACGTGGCAGGGCTGGTCTTTAGACCGAATGGCATGACATTCCATTGGTAACTTCCAATATGTGTAGTAAAAGAGGACTTCATTTTGGCTTCCGGTGACATCGGAATGCACCAGAATCCAGAACGGGCATCTAGGGTAGTAAACCACTTAGATTTGCCAACGGTTGCCAAGATATCGTCAACCCGAGGAAGGGGGTATGAGATAACTTTGGTGATGGCATTTAAAGCCCGATAATCGCAACAGAAGCGATTAGTACCATCCTTCTTAGTGACTATTACAATGGGGGAAGACCAGGAGAATCGGGATCTCTCAATGATACCTGCTGCTAACATATCCATAATCGATTTCTCCACGATCTCCCTATTCTTAAGTGGAGTGTGGTATGGCTTAAGTGAGACAGGCACTTCAGTGGTGGTATGGATTTCCATTGTTACAGTATTGGTTCTCTTCAGTTCCATGTCTGAGAGAGCAAAAATATCATGATTATTCTTGACGAACTGACGAATGCGACTGGCATGTGGGGAGTCAGTTGTCACCTGCTCCATTAATTGAGCAAGGCGTGTGGGTGGCACATTCAGGGAGGAGGAGGGAGAAGGAGAAATTTGTGGAAGGAGAGGTGGAGGAGAAGATGTCGTTTCTTTCATCCAATGTAAAAGAGGGGGTGGCGTAGAAAATGTAGGAGAGGAAGATAAGTAGTGCTGAGGAGGGTAGTTACCATGTGGTAAACGCGCATGTGTAACAGCACTAATGGTATTCAAACTCCAAGGAGAAGGCTTCTTGAAGGAAGAAGATCGTCTATCATTTCCCAGGGGAGGACAAGTATGCAGAAGGGAGGGAGCATTGAGAGAACATGTATGGGGGGTTGGGAGTTTAGAAGACAGTTGGGAGTGGTTGGTAACACGGGCAACAATAGTACCTCTGGGTATTGTAAGAGGTTTTCCTGAAGAATTTAGAAGCATAAGGGGAAAGTCACGTGACGTGGACACAGTGACAATGCCATCGACAAGATGGATACAGGGATCATCGATGATGTCTGAGTCAGGTAGAGGTTCCACGTAAACAGAATGACCTGAGGGTATATAGTCGGACCGTTTGACCCGACCAGTAACGATAGTAAGACAATGAGGTTTTAAGGTGACAGGGGCAATAACTCTAACAAGAGACGCAATAAGGATATCATCCTGAAGAGGGATGAACTCACCATTGACACGGATATGTTTCAAGTCAAAATAAATGCGCACTTTGTGATGAAGAAAGAAGTCACGACCAAGAATGAAATTCCTAGTCATCCCACTAGCAACAATAAAAGGATGCGCAAGAGATTGAGATCCAATCTGGAGGCGAATGATAGCCGTTCCAATAGAACGCAAAGGTTGTCCAGTGACAGAAGTTAAAGAAGTGGAAGAAGGAAAGAATTGGACGTGTTTGCGGATGTGGCGAAATAACTGTTCTCTTATTAAACTAACAGTAGCACCAGTATTCACAAGAGCGCGATAGTTCTTTTTATTAATGGCAATTAGACAATAAGAAGGATCAGGATATAAGAGATGGAAGTCGGAGAGACCGTAGAAGAGGGAGAAAAAATTTTCGGACTTTCACAGGACTTGTGAAAGTGACGAAATGTGTTTGCTTTGCGAGAGGATCTAGTACCCAAAAGAGGTGGGTTAAAGCCACACGACGCGATCCTATCTATCGGGTGGCGGAATGTGTTTCCCTGGCCCATGAGAGGTTGGGGGTGGAACTGTCCACGGTTGAATGAACGTGGAGGGACACGAGGTGGTTGCATGGGGTTGGATGGTAACCATGAGAGCTGGTGCGGCTGACGTTGATCATTCACCGGGTGTTGAGGTTGTGATCTAGCGTGGTTCAAGGTCCTGTTAAGATTATGTTGTTTCTGCACACAACTTTTTGATGTGTGTCCGGTCAAACCACAAAAGTAGCATATGACTGGAGCTACCTGTTGAAACTTGTAGAGCAGATGGGTGACGTCGGTGTTGAGTGCGCTGAACAAACGTTGACGATAAGATCCCGGAAATGGAGTATCGCACGGCTGTAACATGGATGGTTGCTGCCAAGACTGACGGTAATGACTGATGTCCATTGGCTCTTCATCTGTGTGATCGTGTGCACGAGGTTCACGCCCAAGTCTATTTGCAAACCGTTTCTTCACATTGTCTTCATTTATTGCTAGTAGAATGGCATCAAGGATTGTCTGTGGGTCTTCCCTTATTAAATGAAGTTTCAGCGCATATGACTGGAGACCATCGATAAAAATGCCAACAAGTTGGTTTTCCGTATCAGTAGATGCAGAGGAAGGTTCCACTAAAGCATCTTCAGCCAGGTTTAACAACCTATCGGCATAAAACTGAACCGACTCGTGACGGTCCTGATGGAGTCCGCGAAGCAAAGTGCAAGCGTGTTGGTGATCCTTAACGGAAGAGTAACGGCGGATGAGCTCCTTCTGTAGAGAGGCGAAGGTCTCGTCTGGAAATAACTGCCCGGCGACGTAGATAGTCAGTGACAAGTGACTGAAATGATAAGAAGGCAACACGTTTGCGATCGGCATCAGTGGCTGATGGAATCAATGAAGTAAATTTCTCAATGTCACGTAACCACTGCCGAAAAGTGGACGGATCGCCACAAAAAGGCTTAGCAATGTTATTGATGTTGTGCAGATTTGCACTCTGTGTAACCAAGCTAAGCGTGGTAGCAATAGCTTGTAGAGAACTATTAGGAACTTCAGCGTTATCTGGCAATGGTTGACTCAACGCATGCTGTTGTTGCATGTCTGTATCTGCTGTTGTAATAACAGATTTTGTTGTTGGAGCAATTGTACTTGATTTTCAAACTGCTGTTGCATATTTGGATCCATCATGCATAAGCTGTACCACACAAAAATGACAATCTCTGGTGTGTGAAAGGTCACGGGCACCAAAAGTTAATCTATGTGTGACCGGTTGAAGGAAGGGTACAGTGTAGATCGTGATAGTGGATTTTGTGGAAGGGGGATGTAAATCTGTATTTTACTTGAGATAAGGGAAATAATCCCAGGACTTTTCTTATTGTTTTTCTTCTGGTAAATACTGGTTAATCACCAGAGATAGTAATTCCAGAAGGGAGGAACAACCCAGGTAATTGGTAGATCTCATAAGTGCCTTGATGGATTCTAAATTTGATCTTGAAGCGTTGAATATAATTGGCAACTCAAACAGTCAAGTGAAACTTCACTAGAACAGATTACTTGAAGGATCCGAAATAGTTATATAAAGGGTGTACTTTATTTCGTTTCGTTTGATACATGAGGAAAATGTGGCAGTTCGATAAGAATTTCTGGTGGGGGAAAGTAAAACTGCCAGCTTTAGCCTCCAAGGCGAAAGGCTTACGGCTCCTCATTACTCTAGTCGTTTTGTGACATCTGTGGAAATCCTAGCGAAATAAAATACGATTCGAGACTTCAATTAAAACTAAATCGAACTTACTTCAGGTGGAATGAACCACACACATAATCGTGGCACGGGTTAGTGCTAGTTCACTAACTTTCCTGGTCGGTAGGGGATCTCATAGATGGATATTTATTATCCAAACCGTAGAAGTCAAGGGCTTTTTCGTTCAATAGTAGTCGTAGCGCCAGGTTGCTCCAAACCTAAAACTAAAGAACGCCCTATGTTGATTTGTCTCTAGCATTGAGTTACTGCCTCAAGCTCTCTCTCTAATCTAAATGTTTTCCGGTCTGACCTTGAATGGAGGCCACACAAGGTTTGATGACATCATGGGTTCATGTGTGTCATGACTGATGATGTCATTGATTCTTGACTAGTGGTTTATTTATCTAACTAGTCATTCATAAAATACTTTACTATAAGGCTAACAATTGTAGCTACTTAATAGTCTACCCTGTTACAAACCACAGGAAAAGCCTAGATCTACAGTGTAGATAAAACCAAGGAGTCTTCAACTTGGTATTGGCTGCTAAAGAGCAAGAAGCTCAGTAGTCCTAGTTAAACAACAACAACAGAAGAGTGTGTAAAACACCATGTATAGCTGATAAAGGGTAATGAAGATGTCCTGAAAGAGGGCATCGCGCAAAATAAGCTTTTTCCTCATGTTAGAATGGAGCAATTCACTTTTTCTTTACGTATGTTATGAGAAGAAGACAGCTGAATAATGTCGTGACAACAGAGAAGATGGAAGGAAATGACATAGAGGACGACAAAGAAAGAAAATTCTGGACAGGCTGACATTATGAAATGACAAAGAAGTCAACAGCAGATTTGATCAAGTGTACTGGAGACATGAAGTTGTTGAGAGACATGATCGCTACGCGTCAGGCATGTTATTTGAAGAATAAGAATTTGGATGTTGTTAACTTCATGTTGTCAGATGAATGTTGTTACGTACATGTTGTCACTTCCCTGCTATTTGAACATAAAGTGAATGTAGGATCACACAAGTTATCACAGTAGCCATCATGCTTTCATCCGTATGGAACCACGTCATTTTAAACTTTCTAGATTGTTCAGTTTCTATTCCTCTGTAGAACTTTTGTGCTCTATGCATAAACAGAAGGTATTTGACTTCCCAACAAAACCATGACATGATATATGGTCGGCGAAATTTACTATGGATATATCTTGCCCTCTTGTTTGTGACACTTACCACCCTTCGCTGGTCGAGGAAACACGGAAACTATGGAAAGACCCCGAATGACTTACGTTATCACCTTATCGGATATTTTAATGTATTGGTCGTGTTCGCCTAAAACTAACACACATATTTATTTGAATTATCTCGGTGAAGATCGCTTGGAAACCGAATCTTGTTTACGAATATAAGCTACAACTACCATTACATCCATGAATAACAGTTGGAAATAACTCTGTAATTTTATGTTTGAGATATTATAACATTTGTTTCCAAAATTAGCACACACCAGTAAAATCTCGGTTAAATATTGAGTTAACGAAGGAAATATTATGTGCATGTCTCCTTTTCGCCGCGGAGTTGCCTATCTAAGACCGCTAACACATAACTAATTCTCCAGACCTAAAGGTCTTGTATATTTTTGGACATGCGCCCTAATATAACCGGCTAGGTTGAACGGGACGCGCCTCGCGAAAACGAGGCAAAATTTTATTTTAAAAAAAACAAACCAGTCACACTACATAAAAGTAGTCGACGAAGCCTGCCAATAGTATCTAGTGGAATGAGAAGAGCTGAGATCTTATTGATAGTCATCGAAAACCACCACAGCGTGGTACAAGAGAGAAGTAATACTGCCATTATGCACAATTAAGCTTCAACATAGCTGCAGTCGGCATGGTGCTATGTGACTGTGGGTATTCTAATGAACGTTAGGCTTACAAAATACATTAAGTTTTGAAAAATTACTGTTCATTTACAAATTGATGTATATTTTGTGTATGACTCTTCATGTCTATATTCTTGCTCTATGCCTGTATGAAGGATTGGTTTCGTCACATATATAACCACAATCCCATACAGCATTGGTGTAGCTAGAGTCCTTGCCAGGACAGGTATTCACTAGCAAATGATTAAGCTATCAGCCCTTTTCAGAGCGTGGCTTTTAATGCTGGTCTCAAGAGTTCGCCCATTCTCTCTCTCCTTTCTTTATTCATTGGGCACCTTTTGTCTATGTGGTGAAAAGAAGGGAATGTATTATAAATGTATTATTTCATGAACGACGTGCTCCACCCCCCTCCTCTTTTTTCCCCCCCCGACGGATCACCATGGCCTTATGACAAACGTTGTTGTAAAATCAGGAATCTGATCACAGTGGCCCAGTCATCAGAGAAGGCGGCGTCTTCACTGAAGCAGGTACCATACACTGGGCTTATTTTGTTCCAGGTTCAATCAGTGTGTACCACGTGACACTAAAACAGGGTGGAACGTGAGCAGTGGACTTACCACTGTTACCTGGCCTCAGCATTGTGACTACGAGGATCAGGAGTCGAAACCAGTTTTACTAGTGTCTAAACATGTGAAACAGTGGACCATCACTACTTTCTGGCTTCAGCATTGTCAATGTGACTACGAGGATCAGGAGTCTTATCCACGTGATACCAGTTAGGTCCACCTAAGAGAGGACATACCACCAAATTTAAAAATGTGTGTGTGATGACACGAACTATTTACAGACACAATTTTTTTTTTGCTGAATTCAACTGTGCAATTTTTTGTAAATTATACCAGATACCATTTATATTTTTTTATTAAATTTAATTAATCATTAAATTTTATATCTGAAGTTATTGAATTTATTTTCGATGTTGAGTATTTTAAAGTAATCTTAAAGTGGTAGGGATTTATTTCGAGTTACCTTCACATCCTCTAGGAGCGTAGGATAGGTCCAGCGAGAAGGTGACATACCTGCCAGTTCTCTTCACCTGTACATCTGAACTGTAAGGTTGACTAACCGACTTTATCTTGTGCTACTCATACCACGAGTTCACCATTTCTGGCAACTGCTATGCTACCTCAACGCATTCAACATCTATCTCGCCACAAACCAGTGAAATACTTTATGAGATATAACTGATGGTTTTAGCTTCAGGCAAAAAAATGTGCTACAAAGTCTATAATAATTCGTTCCTTCATCATTCAGGGTCCACGTGCCAGTAGCACACAGTACTTTTGCTAGAATCATTTATAGAAGTGTGAGTATTAATTTCCTTCCAGCTGTTACCCAGAATGGACTTCGATTTCTCAACATTTGTCTTTTTTCTGTTGAGTGCTGCGTTTCTCTTGGGCCGCCCTCTATTTCCTTTCCCTGATCGCTTCCACCTGATTTCCATTAGTGACATGAGTCAGCGCAATCTTATTTTTTCTACCACTCAAAAAAAAAAAGCCAGTAGTTTCCTTTGCGTTTCTGTTAAAGCAGAGTCTTAATAAACTTGTCGTGTAACCTTGGTTTTTTTTTAAATTTTTATGGAACGGAAAGCAGCATAGGAAAAAGAATAGTTAATTAATCTAAAGTAATAAAAGGCGCTATGACGGTCTGTGAAAAATTACTCGTTGAAAGGAAAGAAGAAAGTACATAAATTATAAATAAATAAAGACAGAAAGAAAGAAATAAAAATTGCGGGTTATTGGGAGTGAGGAATAAAACGCGAGGATTGAATGTTTTCTTTTTATTTAAAATAAAATAGTTGAAGAAAAAGTTGAAGATGCCTTTAGCGCTATGCGTGAGAAAGAAAACCTCACGAGATTAAGAGAAAAATTGTATTTTAGAGCGTAATATCAAGACAAATACAGAAATTATAAGAAGTCCATTATAGCCGAAGAGAAATGGTTTTACAGAAGAATGTTAAAAATATTATGGGCAGCTAAAAATATTAACGAGGATGTCCAGAAAGAGGCCAATGCGCAAAGGAAGCTTGTTAGAAGGAAGTAATCTAATTTCTTTAGGCATGTTATGAGAAGAAGGAAGCCAGAATATATCGTGACAAAAGGAAAGATTGAAGGAAAAAAGATGTAGCGGACGACATAGATAAAGAATACAGGACAATTTGACATCACGGAATGGAAAGAAGTCTACAACAGAGTTGATAAATTGTAATGGAGACAGGAAGTTGTGGAGAGATATGATCTCCTACGCCACTAGGCATACTACTTGAAGAAGAAAAACAAGAACAAGAAGAACAAGAGGAAGAAGAAGAACTAGAAGAAGAACAAGAAGAACAGGAAGAACAGGAAAAAGAAAAAAAAGAAGAACAACATGAAGAAGAAGAAGAACAAGAAGAAGAACAAGAAAAAGAAGAACATGAAGAAGAACAAGAAGAACAAGAAGAAGAACAAGAAGAAGAAGAACAAGAAGAAGAACAAGAAGAAGAACAAGAAAAAGAAGAACAAGAAGAGTAATAAGAAGAACAAGAAGAAGAACAAGAAGAACAAGAAGAAGAACAAGAAGAAGAAGCAGAACAAGAAGAAGAAAAAAAAGAAGAACAACACGAACAAGAAGAAGAAGAACAAGAACAAGAAGAAGAACAAGAAGAAGAAGAAGAACAAGAAGAAGAACAAGAAGAAGAAGAAGAACAAGAAGAAGAACAAGAAGAAGAACAAGAAGAACAAGAAGAAGAACAAGAAGAACAAGAAGAAGAACAAGAAGAAGAACAAGAACAAGAAGAAGAACAAGAAGAAGAACAAGAAGAACAAGAAGAAGAACAAGAAGAACAAGAAGAAAAAGAACAAGAAGAAGGAAAAGAACAAGAAGATGAACAAGAATAACAAGAAGAAGAAGAGCAAGAAGAACAAGAAGAACAACAAGAAGAACAACAAGAAGAAGAACAAGAAGAAGAAGAAGAAGAATAAAAAGAACAAGAACAAGAAGAAGAATAAAAAGAACAAGAAGAACAAGAACAAGAAACGAAGAAGATCAAGAAAAAAAGAAGAAGAAGAAGAAGAAAAAAAGAAAGAACAAAAAGAACAAAACAAGAAGAAAAAGAGAACACAGAAGAAGAACAAGTAGAAGAAGAACAAGAAGAAAAAAAAGAACAAGAAAGAAAAAAGAAGAAACAAGAAGAAAAAGAAGACCGCAAAGAAGAAACACGAAGAGAATAAGAAGAAGAATAAGAAAAAGAACAAGATGAATAAGAACAAGAAGAAAAAGAACAAGAAGAAGATCAAGAAAAACGAGAAGAAGAACAAGAAGATCAAGAACAAGAAGACGAACAAGAAGTACAAGAAGAAGAACAAGAAAAGAACAGCTCGCTCTCGAAAAGAAAGAACAAGAAAAAAAGCAGAACACGACGAAGAACAACTGTTCTATCGAACAAAGAAGAACAACAAGAAGAAGAACAAGAAGAAAAAGAACAAGAAGAAGATCAAGAAACGAACAAGAAGAACAAGACGAAACAAGAAGAACAAGAAAAAAAAGAACAACAAGAAGAACATCAAGAAGAAAATGTCAATAAGGAGAAGAAGAACAAGAAAAAGGAAGAACGAGAAGAAGAACAAGAACAAGAAGAAGAACAAGAAGAGGAAGAAGAACAAGAAGAAGATAAATACGAAGGACAAGAAGAACAACAAAACAACAAGAAGAAGAACAAGAAGAAGAAGAAAAAAGAAAAGAAGAAGAAGAAGAAAGAAACAAGAAGAAAAAATACGAAGAACGAGAAGAAGATAGATTAAGAAGAAGAACGAGATAGAAGAAGAAGATGAACAAGAAGGAGAACAATGCAGAAGAAATAACAAGAAGAAGAAAAAGACAATAAGAAGAAGACGAAGAAGAAGAAAACAAGATGAACAAGAAACAAGAAGAATAAAAAGAACAAGAAGAAGAACACGGGAAGAAGTGAATAACATCAACAAGAAGAACCACAAGAGGAAGAAACAAGAAGAACAAGAAGAAGTAGAAAACAAGAAGAAGAACAAGAAGAAAAAAAGAAGAAGAAGAACAAGAAGAAGAAAAACAAGAAGAAGTCAATGATGAACAAGAAGAAAAAGGAAGATGAACAAGAACAAAAGAAAAAAGAAAAGAAGAAGAAGAAGAACAACAACAACAACAAGAACAAGAAGAACAAGCCAGAAGAATATTATAGAAGAAGAAGAACAACAAGAAATAATAGCCAACTTTAAGGTCAAACAAAAAATCAGAGTGTATATGGTTCATAGGACAAAGAAAACAAATACAAGTTACGAGCGCAATGATCTTTCACAGGGACAAGGGCAATAAATTAGTTTTTGTGTATTCTTTTTCGATCCACAGAAATTGAGTTTTCGCCCTTTTTACTTGGAATGTATTCAGGGGTGAGAGTTCCAGAGCTTTCATGCAAACACCAGAGGGCTTTCATAGCTCAGCAGGTTCAGCTTTGGTTTAAAACGTACAAGAACGTACTAATTGACGGGGATGCAATGTCACGAGTTGGATTGTCCTGTACTCTAGAGAGATCTCGTCGAGAGAGAACTACCCCGCTACAACCCGAGCAGGGAGGTCCCGGTTGCTAGCAAACTTAAAACCAGTAGGGAAAAAGACAGAAAAGCAATGGCATCTCAAATGGCATCATTATCCCCGGCCATGATCATGTATCATTTGATTAATTTCCCGTATTTCGGCTTTCCCATTGTCCCCACGTTATACACTTTCTGCCAAGGCTGATGAGACTTGGTGGTAGTTAATCCAGTTCTGACCTGATTCATACATTGCCTTGATTCTAGTGTGACTTATTTTCACATCGATGTCATCTCTACCGTAAACGGCAGTTCATACTCCTGAAGATACTTGCAAAAACAGTATGTCATTTTATGTGTTGATTTGGAGCCTTTTTCAGAGCCTGAAGCATTAACCTTGACCTACAAAATCGTTTCTGAGTTGGATGACAGACCTGTATCCCCTGTACTTTGGCAGGAAGAGTCGAATCTTAAACACGCTGCAGATTGGGGGGATTTTTATTTCATTAAATACATTTTTTGAGTTTAAACGCTAGTAAATGGCCCTTTTTTCCCAATTTATTTATGCCTGTCATACACATGGGAGTTTCTTATCATTATGAGCAGCGTTTTTTTGGACCGATTGAGAGTTAGTCGTTAACTGGCGTACCTATCATCTGACGGCAACCAGATAATTTACGGGTAGTTGTAATAATACTATTTTTAAATCTAGACTATCTGCATATGATAAAAAGATTGACATATTCGAAAAAAGGACAAGAAGAAGAGAATGCTGGGTGACTCTCGACTAAATAGCGTTTCTTAGTAAAAGGCAATGGAAAGTTTTCTATTTCCCACGATCACTATAGCTTCTGCCTTTAGGGCTCATGAGAACCCGAAAAAAACCCTCCAACCCTCAATCTAAAAAATAGAATTTTATTACCTATATGAAATTATTTAGACCCCGACATGTATAGATGAGTTATACATAAACGAATCTAATAAATAGTATAAACAAACTTGAATACTGGGCATATTAATATTATTAATATTTACACATATAGGGTGTTAAAAAACATAAAACAATGTAAAGAACGGGAGAGTCGATAAAGGACAATTCAGAGAAACAACACTGTCGTACTGTGATTGAGTCAATATAAAGTAATGTTGTTATTAGTTTATTTCTATTGAGGTGGTGAAATTAATTATCATGAACAGTGAGGTAGATGATGTGATATATAGGTGTAACATAACTGGATGTCTCCATTCTACACTGTCTATGTAGTCCTCTTAATGAGATCCTTCACTGTATGATTACAGCAATCAGGTATGCAATAGCAGGGTAATCCCAATGTAGTGATGTAAGGTAGGTTTGTATTGTCTTAATTTTTTTTTTTTGAGTGCAAGAAAGAGGTTCTTGGGTCTTTCTAATGAATAAACTTTTTACAGATAATGTTTAATGAGACCCATTGACGATTACAGAGTAAATTCAACGGTTTTGGGGGGTTTTAAGGTTCTCCTAGTGGTTGACAAAGCGTTTTGACAGGGGGTCTCAGGAAAAAGTCCCCCTGCTTTGGTCTAGACTTGAGCTTTCACTAAATGGATCTTTTTGGGGAGGCGCTCCAGCGGGAGGTCATGTAAAAGTTACACTGGAGTGGTAGGGTGGGGCGCCTGGTTTACATATTTGAAGAAAAGAGTTTGAACTTGATAACCTTTTAAAGGCCCGTAAAGATTAGTGAGTGGGTTTATGCAGGTTGCGAATATAGTGGATTCGAGAGGGGAAAAAACAATTTAAAAACGTAAGTGTGGGAAATCTCCTTGGCTACGTATTAGGAAGTGAAGATGGTCGAGGAATTGTAAGTGCCAGCTAACCCCGGACCCCGTTACAGCTTGGACAGTCATCACGTCCAGGTTTAGGAGTTGTAATCATAACTAGGGGGGATTAAGAGTTGTCTGTAAAGGAGACTGAAGGTTACAAAGAAAATATCAATAAAGAAAAAAATACATAAAAAAAAAGTACCGAGTATACCGGTTTTGAGTTAAATAAACAATAAAAACTCCCTAACTAGAAATCTACTGAAAAAAAATAAAATAAATCAAGAAAAATAGATAAATAGGTAAAGAAGATAAAAATATTTCAACAAAAATAAATAATAAAGAGTGATAAATAATAAAGAATAAAAAAAAAAATAATTGAAAAATATAAAATAGAAAACAATTAAAGAAGGTCTATAAAAAAAATATAAAATAAAAAAATTATACAAGTAATAATAATGGAGCTAGATAAAATAATAACAAACAAAAATAAAAATATAAATATTAATACTTAAAAATCAAAAAAACATGATTTATACTTTTAAATTAAATTAATAACTTGCAAAAATAACATTCAAGAACGCTATTAAATATAAATCATTAAATAAGTAATATATAGAAAAAAAGAAAAAAGAATATATAAAAAATATAAATAATAATATTAAAATGTCCAATATTATATATAATATTAAAAAACGTAAAAAATATAGCGAAAATAGAAAAAAAAAACTTTAAAAAAAATAAAAAAAAAGTATATATATATATATATATACTATAAAATCGCCTGTTCTCCGTATCCCGGATTCCGCTTAAGTATAAGATTATAAACGACAAATAGTATAAGGAGAGACTTCTAGAAATCTCATGGATAAAGATATTAGGGTCAAACCACTGTCTCTTTGTGAACAATTCTGAGTTATGTTCCGTCGTTATTTGCATAGGGTGGGTGACAATGCGTAAAGCCGTCGAGAAATAAAAGGAATGTTGGCGTTGATATATAAGCCAGTGAATTATTTGGATCTGATTTGTATATTCCTATTTGCCAATATGATTTTATCTTGAATGCATCCAAATCCGAACATAAGATTGGCAATACTGAATAATTAAGCTAAATCTATTTGTCAGATGGTGGAAATGCGATTACCGATCAGTCGTATCGCACGCAGCTCTATACTCTTGCTACTGCCTGTAACCTTTTTTCTGTAGCCATCGAAGGTTATAGCCAATTAAACCCATCCACCTAATTAACTCTCATCCTTTTGCTCTGAAATTATTGATTGTTATATAAATTATACACAAACAAACATTGCTGTGATTATACAGACTAGAGAGCCTCAAAATAAAAATATTGAAAGTAGCAGGTAACGCTCCTCTGCGCACTTCCTAGGATGCACTCTCTGCACAGTTTGAGCGCACTACAATATAGACCTCCCTTTTACTTCGCAAATATTACCCACATAAAGATGACACCTCTCCCTGGCTACGTAGAATAGGAAGTCAATAAGTTTACTAACAAACCTCATTCGACCTCTTGGAACGTTATCAGGTTATTCCACAAGGATACGAAAGGGGTTACTTTCAACATAGAATTAATCACTCTTAAATGTATATGCCATTACTCTCGAGTATGCTATTTTGCTTCAATTGACGTCAAAGAAACGAACTAGTCGATTCATTTTATCCCCCCTCTAAGAACGTTGGATTAGTAGAGCCAGTAAGGTTCCAATCAATTTAAATTACATGTCTTGTTTATGCCTAGACGAGTTCTAGTGATACCAATCATTACAGTGTTATGCTGTGCAACAAAGAGCATTCCTATTCGCCACAATAGCGACGTACCTTAAAGCACGTCACAGCTACACATACCATGAACCATTCAGCCTCCAACCAATTTAATTCTCTAATTATTTACACGCTACTCGCAACCCGTATACATGTAACATTACAGACTCTACTCAACCGGGGGGGGGGTGTGGGTTGGTGGGGGGGCGTGAGGGTGGGGGGGTGGGGGGGGGTTGGGGGGGGGGGGGGGGGGGGGGGGGGGGGGCGGGGGGGGGGTGGGGGGGGGGGGAGGGGGGTCCCAAAGTTGGGGGGGGGGGGATGGGGGGGGGGGGGGGGGGGGGGT
>JAMPIV010010849.1:0-27252 GCA_024509875.1 Oreohelix idahoensis | reverse complement strand
GCTTGGCGGGTTAGCCAGGCTAACTTTGTGGTGTTTTTTTGTAAGAAAAGAAAAATATAGAATGTCTGCACCCTTTGTGCCAACTTACCATTTAAACATGGAAGAGGATCTTGAAGGAGGAGCTCTCCACAAGCAGGGAACGCTGCTGATTACTGTTACAGGGCCCCAGGCAAACAGGGCCTCTTATTCCCTCATTGCAAGTATTTTGGCCGGGCCAGCCGGAGTAGGGACAAGTGGCGTGGCGACCCTATATCGTTTTGCATCGCCCTTCAAGTGGTTCGCCACTTTAACCACTGCGGCCCACATGAAGCATTATGTGGGCCTACATGGAAAGAAACTTGAGTGGACCAACCCACAGATGAGTGTATACATTGAACATTTAGAAAAAGAAAAGTCGAAAGGACTCTTAAACTGGATGCCCCCAACAGTAAAGGCAGAGGCGGCCCGAAAGATTGCGGTAGCAGTAACAGGAGATGAGGAGGCGGAGGTCTCCCGTGTCAAAACAGCCCACGATAAGTGGAATTTTTTCTATAAGCCGTCAGTGCATAAGGTACCCCATTTTATAAATCTTAAGATGGAAGGCCACGTTGAGAAAGTTCAGCGTGTATGGGTATCCCTGCCGGGACGCAGAACAGAATGCTCAATATGCGGGTTGGACACCCATTGGGTGAGCCAATGCCCAAAGAGGCGGGGGGCCCCCCATCAGGCCAAGCAGACGAGGGCTGAAGAAGCCGCAGTGGATACAACACCAGCAGAGCAGAGCAGGAGCAATCAAGTAGCTGAGTCTCCGGCTCCAGTGAGCCCCCAGGTCGGGACAGATGACGAAGGGTACACCACAGTGGCGTATGACAAGTACGGGAAACGCATTGTGAAGAGGAAGCTGCAGCTGACGCAAGCTGAGAACAAGCACACGAAGCCCAAAGAGAGCAAGCGAGACCAGGCGGAGAAGGCGTCATCACCCAAGAAGTCGCCAGTCAAGGCCCATGAAGTGCCATTACCGCCCAAGGTGTCAACTGTGGATCCCCCCCGGAAGTATGAGTCTATGCCTATTATAGACGAGCCTGAACTGAATGAAGCCAAACCTGACGGTCCCAGCCAGTCTTCGGAGACGTCCCAGGAGAGATTGTTCCCCAGTTGGGCGTCACAAACAGCGACAGAAGACGACGTCATGGAAGTGATGATGTCCCAGGCCAACCTTTTTCTGGACGGTAGGGACTTCTCAGATGTCAGCGAGTGTGAATGAGACAAGCTGTACAAGTCCTTCTTCTCCCGCGCACTGAGGCGCAATGCAGACCCCCCAGAAGAACAGACAGTGAGCTGCTGATGTGCGGGGAAATGAACTTTTTTCTTTTTTTTTCTCACAACAGTGATGTATTTTCCAAAGTAAATTATGAAAACAACTATAGCTTAGGAAGTGTAGCTTATTATTTAAAGGTCTTGTGTTTTTTTAAGGTAAATAATTTGTTGATAGTTAGTTCTTACATGCACGCATCCTTACACTTTTAACATGCGCACAGTTTCCTTTAGGCAGACAACTCCCCCCCCCCCCCTACGAGGGTGGGAGGTTTTTTAGGCGACGCGGTCTCATCTGCGTCGAGCCTAAATAATCATAGCAGAACGAATAGTCAGCCCCAGATCACTATTCCGTCAGGCAGTCACGTAACTAGGTTAGCAGGCCAGCCCCTATGCACCGCTTCACCAAGCAATGTAAACAGAAATGTATCGATTGGCCTAGTTACGACAGAAAGCGGTCAGCTGATGAGCACCGCTTTGTTGTGTAAGCCATGCGCATCAAGTTTTACTTTACCTAGCACATTTATTACAACACACAATAAACCATTAACTAACGCTTTGTTGTGTAATGTACCTGTGGCGGGTAGTCAGGCCCAGGCCACTATCCTGCCTTGTAATTTAAAAGAGGCAAACGGTCCGCACTCAGTCCCCGTTTTGTCGAATAGTTTAGATATGGCAAGTGGCCACTCTGCCACTTTGCCATGTAGACGGCCAACCCAAGCTTACCACCTTGTCAAGTAGCCTAGTTGTTATATCCCTCAATATCAATGGTTTGAGGGATAAGCTGGAGCACGTTTTTAAACTGATTAAAAGAGAGAAACCTGATTTTCTGTTCTTGCAGCAGACAGGGGTTACGTCCCATTTTACTGCCAATCGGATTGTAACTAGATTAGGACTTAAACATGGCTGGTTCGCCCTAGGCCCCAGGCATAGTAGTGCCGCCATATTACAAATCAACGAAGATTGGGATACGGTACAGTACAGGACAGACGGTTGTGGCAGAACCGTCATAATTCAAATACAAAACAAACACAACAGACAAGACACACACACACTCATTAACATATACGCACCAGCGACAAGAGACGAACGACCTAGTTTTTTATGACAAGTTACATGACACTTTAACAAAACATTACAAAGGGACTAGGAAGATTTTGGGCGGAGACTTTAATTGTGTCCTGTCTGACCTAGACTTGTCTGGGAGCTCCAGGGGAGGAGCACAGGCGCGAGAAAAGTCTTCGCTCTTAAGACAAATACAGACGATACTAGACGAACACGACCTCTCAGACGTATACAGGAAAATAGAACCTCGCAAACAAACTTTTACACACTATGACAATATAAACCCATACTTTAGACGGGCATCAAGACTAGACAGAATATATGCATCTAGTACCTACAATATACACAAAACATACCATATTGGAAGCACTCTTAAATTTACAGATCACAAGGCAGTTTACACATCTCTAAGTACGGGACACACGCACAAGCAAGTAAAGAGATCCCCACATTGGAAATTTAACAACAGTCTACTTAAAAACACTTACTACACAGAACAAATAACACAACTAATACAAGGTTATGCACAAGACATTCCCAATAACAACATTGCACAATATTGGGATATGTTAAAAAACACACTTAGAGATAGAACACAGATTTTGGCTACACTCATTCACAAACAATTTAAGAAAGAAGAGGGGATTTTAGAAGAAGCAATTAGTTTAACCAAAAGTTTAGACAACACGAACCCTCACATCCAAACCTTAGAAGAGCAATTAGATCAATATAGACAGTATACCTACCAGGGAGCACTACTTAGAACTAAATTACACACTATAACGCAGGAAATCCCTAGTAGGCAATATTTAGCGATTGAACAGAATGTACAACGCAGTAGACAGATACACGAAATAATTGACATGAACGGACAACAACAAACAGATAACACCAACATTAGTCACGCTTTCTTCCAATACTACAAAAAAACTATATACTAAGGAAGAAACTGACGCAAATATACAAGACAAATTTCTACAATACGCAAAACGTTTAAGTGATGAGGAAAGTGCGAAGCTAGACCAACCTTTAACTTTATATAATTTACAAGAGGCCCTTAGTACCTTTCAAAAAGATAAAGCACCCGGACCTGATGGGTTAACTGCAGAATTCTACAGGGCTTTCTTCCCCTGTTTAGGGCCCATTTTAATTAAAGTGTTCGAAGAGGCTTTTCAAAAAGGGGAACTCCCGGATAGTCTAAATCAATCTTATATCACGCTAATTCCCAAGGAAGGAAATGACAAAAAGTCAATCAAGAATTTTAGGCCCATTTCCCTATTAAATGTCGATTATAAAATTCTAGCTAAAGCACTTACTCTGAAGCTTAAACCACACATGCACAAGATAATACATTCAGATCAACAAAATTGTGTAGATGGTAGAAACATTAGCAGACACACACATTTCATTAGAGACCTAATTACATACACACATGATAGACAGTGCCAGAGTGCTATATTATCTTTAGATCAGGAAAAGGCATTTGATAGAGTATCACATGCCTTCCTGCATAAGAGTCTTAAAGCTAACAATATAGGGAAATACTTTAGATCATGGATAAAGATCCTATACAAAAAACCTGAAAGTAAAATATTGATTAATCATAGTCTAACTAAAACATTCAGATTAACAAGTTGTGTTAGGCAAGGTTGCCCCCTGTCGCCCCTGTTATATGTAATAACACTAGAACCTGTGTTGGAAAGAATAAGACAAGACGCAAATATCACGGGGACTTTCGTCCCCGGTGCAGGGGAAAGGAAATTGTTGGCCTACGCCGATGACACGATATTCTTTCCAACAACAAAGGATTCTATAAAAAATATCTTAGAGGTTTTCACAGAGTTTGGATACGCTAGCGAATCCAAACTAAATATTCAAAAATCTAGCATAATGGGAATAGGAAAATGGGGCAATAGGTCAGATTTCCCTTTTCAATTAACGGTAGTGAATAAAATTAAAAATTATGGAATTAACTTTTCTTTTAATCCTCAAGACCCCAATAAAGAAACATGGACAAAATTGATAGCGAAAATCCAAAATATGTTAGAAATTTACAAATATAAAACGGCTACCATTTTCGGAAGAAGTATTATAGTTAATTGTTTTATTATGCCAAAAATAATTTACACAGCAAATATACAAATAGTCCCTAAAAAGATTATAACAGAAATAAATAAACTAATTAGGACCTTCATTTTTAGAAATACCTGGCACAGTATTAAACACACTACTCTAATACAACCTAAAAATAAAGGGGGAATATAGCTCTACAGGATATAAATACTAAAATTAAAGCTTTAAGAATTAAATACATAGGGGATGTTATAAAGTGCCCGAGTCTATACCCGCTGGCACACTACTACATTGGTTTAAGATTATTAAACCTTTGTAAGTTGAATAACAATCAACCCCATTTTTTTGGTACACCACCACCTTTTTACAAAATATGTCTACAGAATTTAGAGGGGAACAAACACTTAATAAAACAAGACACCAAACTTATATATAAACTTCTAGTTGCAGCACAGGAAACACCTATAAAGACACGAAGAGGGTACAACCTCTTTATAACTGATTACACACAGAGTTTTACAAACATTCACGCAATAGACATTAAACCACAAGCAAAGGAAGTCACTTACAGACTACTACACAGTTTAACACCAATAGCTAACAGATCATCAATAAAGGCAAACAGATTAGCGCCCAAATGTAAACTGTGTAGTGACAACATTATAGAGACAGAAGACCATTTATTTTACACATGTAAGACAGTGGCCCCCACTTTAAACAAGTTAAGGAAATTAATAGGCCCACACTCACAACAGACACTTAATTTATATAGAGCAGTCACAATGAACACGTTACCACACATGACGAGACAAATAGAACTTAAGCTACTGACTTTGTTAGCTAACTTTAGATACCTTGTTTGGACATGTAGGAACAGAGCTGTATACGACAATGGACATTATGACAGTACAATATTTACACAAATATACGAACGCATGACACAAAACATAATAGAACAGTTTTAAAACTTTTGTCTTCATATAATTTTGTAAATATTTCATGTAAAAATATAAAAATCTTACAAGCAAGTTGCTTTGATAACTTTTAGTGTATGTCTTCATATAATTTTGTAAATATTTCATGTTAAAATGTAAAAATCTTACAAGCAAGTTTGCTTGATAACCTTCAGTGTATAAGTCTTCATCAATCATCTCACAGTAGGGTGTCGATGTTTATAGCCTCATTTTTTCATCATCAAATTTTTGTAGTGATTGTGATATTGTTTGGGATATGGGTTTTTTTTTTTTTTTTTTTTTTTTTTTTTTTTTTTTTTTTTTTTTTTTTTTTTTTTTTTTTGGGAGGGAAGGGGAGGGGTTTCTTTATTGATGTGATATTGTGATATTTGTAAAAATTGTTGTAAATAATATTGTTACACTGACCTGAATAAAGGTATTTTAAAAAAAAAAAAAAAAAAAAAAAAAATCGAGTTCTGGTGGATTTTTGTGTTCATTCTAGGACTTTTGTGGTGTTAGCTTGGCGGGTTAGCCAGGCTAACTTTGTGGTGTTTTTTTTTTGTTTAAATTTCAATTTGGTTGCATAACCAAGAAGAAAAGAAAAATATAGAATGTCTGCACCCTTTGTGCCAACTTACCATTTAAACATGGAAGAGGATCTTGAAGGAGGAGCTCTCCACAAGCAGGGAACGCTGCTGATTACTGTTACAGGGCCCCAGGCAAACAGGGCCTCTTATTCCCTCATTGCAAGTATTTTGGCCGGGCCAGCCGGAGTAGGGACAAGTGGCGTGGCGACCCTATATCGTTTTGCATCGCCCTTCAAGTGGTTCGCCACTTTAACCACTGCGGCCCACATGAAGCATTATGTGGGCCTACATGGAAAGAAACTTGAGTGGACCAACCCACAGATGAGTGTATACATTGAACATTTAGAAAAAGAAAAGTCGAAAGGACTCTTAAACTGGATGCCCCCAACAGTAAAGGCAGAGGCGGCCCGAAAGATTGCGGTAGCAGTAACAGGAGATGAGGAGGCGGAGGTCTCCCGTGTCAAAACAGCCCACGATAAGTGGAATTTTTTCTATAAGCCGTCAGTGCATAAGGTACCCCATTTTATAAATCTTAAGATGGAAGGCCACGTTGAGAAAGTTCAGCGTGTATGGGTATCCCTGCCGGGACGCAGAACAGAATGCTCAATATGCGGGTTGGACACCCATTGGGTGAGCCAATGCCCAAAGAGGCGGGGGGCCCCCCATCAGGCCAAGCAGACGAGGGCTGAAGAAGCCGCAGTGGATACAACACCAGCAGAGCAGAGCAGGAGCAATCAAGTAGCTGAGTCTCCGGCTCCAGTGAGCCCCCAGGTCGGGACAGATGACGAAGGGTACACCACAGTGGCGTATGACAAGTACGGGAAACGCATTGTGAAGAGGAAGCTGCAGCTGACGCAAGCTGAGAACAAGCACACGAAGCCCAAAGAGAGCAAGCGAGACCAGGCGGAGAAGGCGTCATCACCCAAGAAGTCGCCAGTCAAGGCCCATGAAGTGCCATTACCGCCCAAGGTGTCAACTGTGGATCCCCCCCGGAAGTATGAGTCTATGCCTATTATAGACGAGCCTGAACTGAATGAAGCCAAACCTGACGGTCCCAGCCAGTCTTCGGAGACGTCCCAGGAGAGATTGTTCCCCAGTTGGGCGTCACAAACAGCGACAGAAGACGACGTCATGGAAGTGATGATGTCCCAGGCCAACCTTTTTCTGGACGGTAGGGACTTCTCAGATGTCAGCGAGTGTGAATGAGACAAGCTGTACAAGTCCTTCTTCTCCCGCGCACTGAGGCGCAATGCAGACCCCCCATAAGAACAGACAGTGAGCTGCTGATGTGCGGGGAAATGAACTTTTTTCTTTTTTTTTCTCACAACAGTGATGTATTTTCCAAAGTAAATTATGAAAACAACTATAGCTTAGGAAGTGTAGCTTATTATTTAAAGGTCTTGTGTTTTTTTTTAAGGTAAATAATTTGTTGATAGTTAGTTCTTACATGCACGCATCCTTACACTTTTAACATGCGCACAGTTTCCTTTAGGCAGACAACTCCCCCCCCCCCCTACGAGGGTGGGAGGTTTTTTTAGGCGACGCGGTCTCATCTGCGTCGAGCCTAAATAATCATAGCAGAACGAATAGTCAGCCCCAGATCACTATTCCGTCAGGCAGTCACGTAACTAGGTTAGCAGGCCAGCCCCTATGCACCGCTTCACCAAGCAATGTAAACAGAAATGTATCGATTGGCCTAGTTACGACAGAAAGCGGTCAGCTGATGAGCACCGCTTTGTTGTGTAAGCCATGCGCATCAAGTTTTACTTTACCTAGCACATTTATTACAACACACAATAAACCATTAACTAACGCTTTGTTGTGTAATGTACCTGTGGCGGGTAGTCAGGCCCAGGCCACTATCCTGCCTTGTAATTTAAAAGAGGCAAACGGTCCGCACTCAGTCCCCGTTTTGTCGAATAGTTTAGATATGGCAAGTGGCCACTCTGCCACTTTGCCATGTAGACAGTTTGTAACAAGTGGCCAACCCAAGCTTACCACCTTGTCAAGTAGCCTAGTTGTTATATCCCTCAATATCAATGGTTTGAGGGATAAGCTAGAGCACGTTTTTAAACTGATTAAAAGAGAGAAACCTGATTTTCTGTTCTTGCAACAGACAGGGGTTACGTCCCATTTTACTGCCAATCGGATTGTAACTAGATTAGGACTTAAACATGGCTGGTTCGCCCTAGGCCCCAGGCATAGTAGTGCCGCCATATTACAAATCAATGAAGATTGGGATACGGTACAGTACAGGACAGACGGTTGTGGCAGAACCGTCATAATTCAAATACAAAACAAACACAACAGACAAGACACACACACACTCATTAACATATACGCACCAGCGACAAGAGACGAACGACCTAGTTTTTATGACAAGTTACATGACACTTTAACAAAACATTACAAAGGGACTAGGAAGATTTTGGGCGGAGACTTTAATTGTGTCCTGTCTGACCTAGACTTGTCTGGGAGCTCCAGGGGAGGAGCACAGGCGCGAGAAAAGTCTTCGCTCTTAAGACAAATACAGACGATACTAGACGAACACGACCTCTCAGACGTATACAGGAAAATAGAACCTCGCAAACAAACTTTTACACACTATGACAATATAAACCCATACTTTAGACGGGCATCAAGACTAGACAGAATATATGCATCTAGTACCTACAATATACACAAAACATACCATATTGGAAGCACTCTTAAATTTACAGATCACAAGGCAGTTTACACATCTCTAAGTACGGGACACACGCACAAGCAAGTAAAGAGATCCCCACATTGGAAATTTAACAACAGTCTACTTAAAAACACTTACTACACAGAACAAATAACACAACTAATACAAGGTTATGCACAAGACATTCCCAATAACAACATTGCACAATATTGGGATATGTTAAAAAAAAACACACTTAGAGATAGAACACAGATTTTGGCTACACTTATGCATAAAAAGTTTAAAGAAGAGGAGGGGATTTTAGAAGAAGCAATTAGTTTAACCAAAAGTTTAGACAACACGAACCCTCACATCCAAACCTTAGAAGAGCAATTAGATCAATATAGACAGTATACCTACCAGGGAGCACTACTTAGAACTAAATTACACACTATAACGCAGGAAATCCCTAGTAGGCAATATTTAGCGATTGAACAGAATGTACAACGCAGTAGACAGATACACGAAATAATTGACATGAACGGACAACAACAAACAGATAACACCAACATTAGTCACGCTTTCTTCCAATACTACAAAAAAACTATATACTAAGGAAGAAACTGACGCAAATATACAAGACAAATTTCTACAATACGCAAAACGTTTAAGTGATGAGGAAAGTGCGAAGCTAGACCAACCTTTAACTTTATATAATTTACAAGAGGCCCTTAGTACCTTTCAAAAAGATAAAGCACCCGGACCTGATGGGTTAACTGCAGAATTCTACAGGGCTTTCTTCCCCTGTTTAGGGCCCATTTTAATTAAAGTGTTCGAAGAGGCTTTTCAAAAAGGGGAACTCCCGGATAGTCTAAATCAATCTTATATCACGCTAATTCCCAAGGAAGGAAATGACAAAAAGTCAATCAAGAATTTTAGGCCCATTTCCCTATTAAATGTCGATTATAAAATTCTAGCTAAAGCACTTACTCTGAAGCTTAAACCACACATGCACAAGATAATACATTCAGATCAACAAAATTGTGTAGATGGTAGAAACATTAGCAGACACACACATTTCATTAGAGACCTAATTACATACACACATGATAGACAGTGCCAGAGTGCTATATTATCTTTAGATCAGGAAAAGGCATTTGATAGAGTATCACATGCCTTCCTGCATAAGAGTCTTAAAGCTAACAATATAGGGAAATACTTTAGATCATGGATAAAGATCCTATACAAAAAACCTGAAAGTAAAATATTGATTAATCATAGTCTAACTAAAACATTCAGATTAACAAGAAGTGTTAGGCAAGGTTGCCCCCTGTCGCCCCTGTTATATGTAATAACACTAGAACCTGTGTTGGAAAGAATAAGACAAGACGCAAATATCACGGGGACTTTCGTCCCCGGTGCAGGGGAAAGGAAATTGTTGGCCTACGCCGATGACACGATATTCTTTCCAACAACAAAGGATTCTATAAAAAAATATCTTAGAGGTTTTCACAGAGTTTGGATACGCTAGCGAATCCAAACTAAATATTCAAAAATCTAGCATAATGGGAATAGGAAAATGGGGCAATAGGTCAGATTTCCCTTTTCAATTAACGGTAGTGAATAAAATTAAAATTTATGGAATTAACTTTTCTTTTAATCCTCAAGACCCCAATAAAGAAACATGGACAAAATTGATAGCGAAAATCCAAAATATGTTAGAAATTTACAAATATAAAACGGCTACCATTTTCGGAAGAAGTATTATAGTTAATTGTTTTATTATGCCAAAAATAATTTACACAGCAAATATACAAATAGTCCCTAAAAAGATTATAACAGAAATAAATAAACTAATTAGGACTTTCATTTTTAGAAATACCTGGCACAGTATTAAACACACTACTCTAATACAACCTAAAAATAAAGGGGGAATAGCTCTACAGGATATAAATACTAAAATTAAAGCTTTAAGAATTAAATACATAGGGGATGTTATAAAGTGCCCGAGTCTATACCCGCTGGCACACTACTACATTGGTTTAAGATTATTAAACCTTTGTAAGTTGAATAACAATCAACCCCATTTTTTTGGTACACCACCACCTTTTTACAAAATATGTCTACAGAATTTAGAGGGGAACAAACACTTAATAAAACAAGACACCAAACTTATATATAAACTTCTAGTTGCAGCACAGGAAACACCTATAAAGACACGAAGAGGGTACAACCTCTTTATAACTGATTACACACAGAGTTTTACAAACATTCACGCAATAGACATTAAACCACAAGCAAAGGAAGTCACTTACAGACTACTACACAGTTTAACACCAATAGCTAACAGATCATCAATAAAGGCAAACAGATTAGCGCCCAAATGTAAACTGTGTAGTGACAACATTATAGAGACAGAAGACCATTTATTTTACACATGTAAGACAGTGGCCCCCACTTTAAACAAGTTAAGGAAATTAATAGGCCCACACTCACAACAGACACTTAATTTATATAGAGCAGTCACAATGAACACGTTACCACACATGACGAGACAAATAGAACTTAAGCTACTGACTTTGTTAGCTAACTTTAGATACCTTGTTTGGACATGTAGGAACAGAGCTGTATACGACAATGGACATTATGACAGTACAATATTTACACAAATATACGAACGCATGACACAAAACATAATAGAACAGTTTTAAAACTTTTGTGTACTTAAGTCTTCATATAATTTTGTAAATATTTCATGTAAAAATATAAAAAATCTTACAAGCAAGTTGCTTTGATAACTTTTAGTGTATGTCTTCATATAATTTTGTAAATATTTCATGTTAAAATGTAAAAATCTTACAAGCAAGTTGCTTTGATAACCTTCAGTGTATAAGTCTTCATCAATCATCTCACAGTAGGGTGTCGATGTTTATAGCCTCATTTTTTCATCATCAAATTTTTGTAGTGATTGTGATATTGTTTGGGATATGGGTTTTTTTTTTTTTTTTTTTTTTTTTTTTTTTTTTGGGGGGGGGGGGGGGGGGGGGGGGGGGGTTTTTTTTTTTTTTGTGTTTTTGTGATATTTGTAAAAATTGTTGTAAATAATATTGTTACACTGACCTGAATAAAGGTATTTTAAAAAAAAAAAAAAAAAAATCGAGTTCTGGTGGATTTTTGTGTTCATTCTAGGACTTTTGTGGTGTTAGCTTGGCGGGTTAGCCAGGCTAACTTTGTGGTGTTTTTTTTGTTTAAATTTCAATTTGGTTGCATAACCAAGAAGAAAAGAAAAATATAGAATGTCTGCACCCTTTGTGCCAACTTACCATTTAAACATGGAAGAGGATCTTGAAGGAGGAGCTCTCCACAAGCAGGGAACGCTGCTGATTACTGTTACAGGGCCCCAGGCAAACAGGGCCTCTTATTCCCTCATTGCAAGTATTTTGGCCGGGCCAGCCGGAGTAGGGACAAGTGGCGTGGCGACCCTATATCGTTTTGCATCGCCCTTCAAGTGGTTCGCCACTTTAACCACTGCGGCCCACATGAAGCATTATGTGGGCCTACATGGAAAGAAACTTGAGTGGACCAACCCACAGATGAGTGTATACATTGAACATTTAGAAAAAGAAAAGTCGAAAGGACTCTTAAACTGGATGCCCCCAACAGTAAAGGCAGAGGCGGCCCGAAAGATTGCGGTAGCAGTAACAGGAGATGAGGAGGCGGAGGTCTCCCGTGTCAAAACAGCCCACGATAAGTGGAATTTTTTCTATAAGCCGTCAGTGCATAAGGTACCCCATTTTATAAATCTTAAGATGGAAGGCCACGTTGAGAAAGTTCAGCGTGTATGGGTACCCTGCCGGGACGCAGAACAGAATGCTCAATATGCGGGTTGGACACCCATTGGGTGAGCCAATGCCCAAAGAGGCGGGGGGCCCCCCATCAGGCCAAGCAGACGAGGGCTGAAGAAGCCGCAGTGGATACAACACCAGCAGAGCAGAGCAGGAGCAATCAAGTAGCTGAGTCTCCGGCTCCAGTGAGCCCCCAGGTCGGGACAGATGACGAAGGGTACACCACAGTGGCGTATGACAAGTACGGGAAACGCATTGTGAAGAGGAAGCTGCAGCTGACGCAAGCTGAGAACAAGCACACGAAGCCCAAAGAGAGCAAGCGAGACCAGGCGGAGAAGGCGTCATCACCCAAGAAGTCGCCAGTCAAGGCCCATGAAGTGCCATTACCGCCCAAGGTGTCAACTGTGGATCCCCCCCGGAAGTATGAGTCTATGCCTATTATAGACGAGCCTGAACTGAATGAAGCCAAACCTGACGGTCCCAGCCAGTCTTCGGAGACGTCCCAGGAGAGATTGTTCCCCAGTTGGGCGTCACAAACAGCGACAGAAGACGACGTCATGGAAGTGATGATGTCCCAGGCCAACCTTTTTCTGGACGGTAGGGACTTCTCAGATGTCAGCGAGTGTGAATGAGACAAGCTGTACAAGTCCTTCTTCTCCCGCGCACTGAGGCGCAATGCAGACCCCCCAGAAGAACAGACAGTGAGCTGCTGATGTGCGGGGAAATGAACTTTTTTCTTTTTTTTTCTCACAACAGTGATGTATTTTCCAAAGTAAATTATGAAAACAACTATAGCTTAGGAAGTGTAGCTTATTATTTAAAGGTCTTGTGTTTTTTTTAAGGTAAATAATTTGTTGATAGTTAGTTCTTACATGCACGCATCCTTACACTTTTAACATGCGCACAGTTTCCTTTAGGCAGACAACTCCCCCCCCCCCCCCCTACGAGGGTGGGAGGTTTTTTAGGCGACGCGGTCTCATCTGCGTCGAGCCTAAATAATCATAGCAGAACGAATAGTCAGCCCCAGATCACTATTCCGTCAGGCAGTCACGTAACTAGGTTAGCAGGCCAGCCCCTATGCACCGCTTCACCAAGCAATGTAAACAGAAATGTATCGATTGGCCTAGTTACGACAGAAAGCGGTCAGCTGATGAGCACCGCTTTGTTGTGTAAGCCATGCGCATCAAGTTTTACTTTACCTAGCACATTTATTACAACACACAATAAACCATTAACTAACGCTTTGTTGTGTAATGTACCTGTGGCGGGTAGTCAGGCCCAGGCCACTATCCTGCCTTGTAATTTAAAAGAGGCAAACGGTCCGCACTCAGTCCCCGTTTTGTCGAATAGTTTAGATATGGCAAGTGGCCACTCTGCCACTTTGCCATGTAGACAGTTTGTAACAAGTGGCCAACCCAAGCTTACCACCTTGTCAAGTAGCCTAGTTGTTATATCCCTCAATATCAATGGTTTGAGGGATAAGCTAGAGCACGTTTTTAAACTGATTAAAAGAGAGAAACCTGATTTTCTGTTCTTGCAACAGACAGGGGTTACGTCCCATTTTACTGCCAATCGGATTGTAACTAGATTAGGACTTAAACATGGCTGGTTCGCCCTAGGCCCCAGGCATAGTAGTGCCGCCATATTACAAATCAACGAAGATTGGGATACGGTACAGTACAGGACAGACGGTTGTGGCAGAACCGTCATAATTCAAATACAAAACAAACACAACAGACAAGACACACACACACTCATTAACATATACGCACCAGCGACAAGAGACGAACGACCTAGTTTTTATGACAAGTTACATGACACTTTAACAAAACATTACAAAGGGACTAGGAAGATTTTGGGCGGAGACTTTAATTGTGTCCTGTCTGACCTAGACTTGTCTGGGAGCTCCAGGGGAGGAGCACAGGCGCGAGAAAAGTCTTCGCTCTTAAGACAAATACAGACGATACTAGACGAACACGACCTCTCAGACGTATACAGGAAAATAGAACCTCGCAAACAAACTTTTACACACTATGACAATATAAACCCATACTTTAGACGGGCATCAAGACTAGACAGAATATATGCATCTAGTACCTACAATATACACAAAACATACCATATTGGAAGCACTCTTAAATTTACAGATCACAAGGCAGTTTACACATCTCTAAGTACGGGACACACGCACAAGCAAGTAAAGAGATCCCCACATTGGAAATTTAACAACAGTCTACTTAAAAACACTTACTACACAGAACAAATAACACAACTAATACAAGGTTATGCACAAGACATTCCCAATAACAACATTGCACAATATTGGGATATGTTAAAAAACACACTTAGAGATAGAACACAGATTTTGGCTACACTCATTCACAAACAATTTAAGAAAGAAGAGGGGATTTTAGAAGAAGCAATTAGTTTAACCAAAAGTTTAGACAACACGAACCCTCACATCCAAACCTTAGAAGAGCAATTAGATCAATATAGACAGTATACCTACCAGGGAGCACTACTTAGAACTAAATTACACACTATAACGCAGGAAATCCCTAGTAGGCAATATTTAGCGATTGAACAGAATGTACAACGCAGTAGACAGATACACGAAATAATTGACATGAACGGACAACAACAAACAGATAACACCAACATTAGTCACGCGTTTCTTCCAATACTACAAAAAACTATATACTAAGGAAGAAACTGACGCAAATATACAAGACAAATTTCTACAATACGCAAAACGTTTAAGTGATGAGGAAAGTGCGAAGCTAGACCAACCTTTAACTTTATATAATTTACAAGAGGCCCTTAGTACCTTTCAAAAAGATAAAGCACCCGGACCTGATGGGTTAACTGCAGAATTCTACAGGGCTTTCTTCCCCTGTTTAGGGCCCATTTTAATTAAAGTGTTCGAAGAGGCTTTTCAAAAAGGGGAACTCCCGGATAGTCTAAATCAATCTTATATCACGCTAATTCCCAAGGAAGGAAATGACAAAAAGTCAATCAAGAATTTTAGGCCCATTTCCCTATTAAATGTCGATTATAAAATTCTAGCTAAAGCACTTACTCTGAAGCTTAAACCACACATGCACAAGATAATACATTCAGATCAACAAAATTGTGTAGATGGTAGAAACATTAGCAGACACACACATTTCATTAGAGACCTAATTACATACACACATGATAGACAGTGCCAGAGTGCTATATTATCTTTAGATCAGGAAAAGGCATTTGATAGAGTATCACATGCCTTCCTGCATAAGAGTCTTAAAGCTAACAATATAGGGAAATACTTTAGATCATGGATAAAGATCCTATACAAAAAACCTGAAAGTAAAATATTGATTAATCATAGTCTAACTAAAACATTCAGATTAACAAGAAGTGTTAGGCAAGGTTGCCCCCTGTCGCCCCTGTTATATGTAATAACACTAGAACCTGTGTTGGAAAGAATAAGACAAGACGCAAATATCACGGGGGCTTTCGTCCCCGGTGCAGGGGAAAGGAAATTGTTGGCCTACGCCGATGACACGATATTCTTTCCAACAACAAAGGATTCTATAAAAAATATCTTAGAGGTTTTCACAGAGTTTGGATACGCTAGCGAATCCAAACTAAATATTCAAAAATCTAGCATAATGGGAATAGGAAAATGGGGCAATAGGTCAGATTTCCCTTTTCAATTAACGGTAGTGAATAAAATTAAAATTTATGGAATTAACTTTTCTTTTAATCCTCAAGACCCCAATAAAGAAACATGGACAAAATTGATAGCGAAAATCCAAAATATGTTAGAAATTTACAAATATAAAACGGCTACCATTTTCGGAAGAAGTATTATAGTTAATTGTTTTATTATGCCAAAAATAATTTACACAGCAAATATACAAATAGTCCCTAAAAAGATTATAACAGAAATAAATAAACTAATTAGGACCTTCATTTTTAGAAATACCTGGCACAGTATTAAACACACTACTCTAATACAACCTAAAAAATAAAGGGGGAATAGCTCTACAGGATATAAATACTAAAATTAAAGCTTTAAGAATTAAATACATAGGGGATGTTATAAAGTGCCCGAGTCTATACCCGCTGGCACACTACTACATTGGTTTAAGATTATTAAACCTTTGTAAGTTGAATAACAATCAACCCCATTTTTTTGGTACACCACCACCTTTTTTACAAAATATGTCTACAGAATTTAGAGGGGAACAAACACTTAATAAAACAAGACACCAAACTTATATATAAACTTCTAGTTGCAGCACAGGAAACACCTATAAAGACACGAAGAGGGTACAACCTCTTTATAACTGATTACACACAGAGTTTTACAAACATTCACGCAATAGACATTAAACCACAAGCAAAGGAAGTCACTTACAGACTACTACACAGTTTAACACCAATAGCTAACAGATCATCAATAAAGGCAAACAGATTAGCGCCCAAATGTAAACTGTGTAGTGACAACATTATAGAGACAGAAGACCATTTATTTTACACATGTAAGACAGTGGCCCCCACTTTAAACAAGTTAAGGAAATTAATAGGCCCACACTCACAACAGACACTTAATTTATATAGAGCAGTCACAATGAACACGTTACCACACATGACGAGACAAATAGAACTTAAGCTACTGACTTTGTTAGCTAACTTTAGATACCTTGTTTGGACATGTAGGAACAGAGCTGTATACGACAATGGACATTATGACAGTACAATATTTACACAAATATACGAACGCATGACACAAAACATAATAGAACAGTTTTAAAACTTTTGTGTACTTAAGTCTTCATATTTGTGTAAATATTTCATGTAAAAATATAAAAATCTTACAAGCAAGTTGCTTTGATAACTTTTAGTGTATGTCTTCATATAATTTTGTAAATATTTCATGTTAAAATGTAAAAATCTTACAAGCAAGTTTGCTTGATAACCTTCAGTGTATAAGTCTTCATCAATCATCTCACAGTAGGGTGTCGATGTTTATAGCCTCATTTTTTCATCATCCAATGTTTGAAGTGATTGTGATATTGTTTGGGATTGGGGTTTTTGATTTTTTTTTTTTTTTTGTTTTTTTTTTTTTTTTTTTTTTTTTTTTTTTTTTTTTTGGGGGGGGGGGGGGGGGGGAGGGGTTTCTTTTATTGATGTGATATTGTGATATTTGTAAAAATTGTTGTAAATAATATTGTTACACTGACCTGAATAAAGGTATTTAAAAAAAAAAAAAAAATTTGTGTTCATTCTAGGACTTTTGTGGTGTTAGCTTGGCGGGTTAGCCAGGCTAACTTTGTGGTGTTTTTTGTTTAAATTTCAATTTGGTTGCATAACCAAGAAGAAAAGAAAAATATAGAATGTCTGCACCCTTTGTGCCAACTTACCATTTAAACATGGAAGAGGATCTTGAAGGAGGAGCTCTCCACAAGCAGGGAACGCTGCTGATTACTGTTACAGGGCCCCAGGCAAACAGGGCCTCTTATTCCCTCATTGCAAGTATTTTGGCCGGGCCAGCCGGAGTAGGGACAAGTGGCGTGGCGACCCTATATCGTTTTGCATCGCCCTTCAAGTGGTTCGCCACTTTAACCACTGCGGCCCACATGAAGCATTATGTGGGCCTACATGGAAAGAAACTTGAGTGGACCAACCCACAGATGAGTGTATACATTGAACATTTAGAAAAAGAAAAGTCGAAAGGACTCTTAAACTGGATGCCCCCAACAGTAAAGGCAGAGGCGGCCCGAAAGATTGCGGTAGCAGTAACAGGAGATGAGGAGGCGGAGGTCTCCCGTGTCAAAACAGCCCACGATAAGTGGAATTTTTTCTATAAGCCGTCAGTGCATAAGGTACCCCATTTTATAAATCTTAAGATGGAAGGCCACGTTGAGAAAGTTCAGCGTGTATGGGTATCCCTGCCGGGACGCAGAACAGAATGCTCAATATGCGGGTTGGACACCCATTGGGTGAGCCAATGCCCAAAGAGGCGGGGGGCCCCCCATCAGGCCAAGCAGACGAGGGCTGAAGAAGCCGCAGTGGATACAACACCAGCAGAGCAGAGCAGGAGCAATCAAGTAGCTGAGTCTCCGGCTCCAGTGAGCCCCCAGGTCGGGACAGATGACGAAGGGTACACCACAGTGGCGTATGACAAGTACGGGAAACGCATTGTGAAGAGGAAGCTGCAGCTGACGCAAGCTGAGAACAAGCACACGAAGCCCAAAGAGAGCAAGCGAGACCAGGCGGAGAAGGCGTCATCACCCCAGAATTCGCCAGTCAAGCCCCCTGAATTGCCCTTTCCGCCCAAGGTGTCAACTGTGGATCCCCCCCGGAAGTATGAGTCTATGCCTATTATAGACGAGCCTGAACTGAATGAAGCCAAACCTGACGGTCCCAGCCAGTCTTCGGAGACGTCCCAGGAGAGATTGTTCCCCAGTTGGGCGTCACAAACAGCGACAGAAGACGACGTCATGGAAGTGATGATGTCCCAGGCCAACCTTTTTCTGGACGGTAGGGACTTCTCAGATGTCAGCGAGTGTGAATGAGACAAGCTGTACAAGTCCTTCTTCTCCCGCGCACTGAGGCGCAATGCAGACCCCCCAGAAGAACAGACAGTGAGCTGCTGATGTGCGGGGAAATGAACTTTTTTCTTTTTTTTTTCTCACAACAGTGATGTATTTTCCAAAGTAAATTATGAAAACAACTATAGCTTAGGAAGTGTAGCTTATTATTTAAAGGTCTTGTGTTTTTTTTAAGGTAAATAATTTGTTGATAGTTAGTTCTTACATGCACGCATCCTTACACTTTTAACATGCGCACAGTTTCCTTTAGGCAGACAACTCCCCCCCCTACGAGGGTGGGAGGTTTTTTAGGCGACGCGGTCTCATCTGCGTCGAGCCTAAATCATAGCAGAACGAATAGTCAGCCCCAGATCACTATTCCGTCAGGCAGTCACGTAACTAGGTTAGCAGGCCAGCCCCTATGCACCGCTTCACCAAGCAATGTAAACAGAAATGTATCGATTGGCCTAGTTACGACAGAAAGCGGTCAGCTGATGAGCACCGCTTTGTTGTGTAAGCCATGCGCATCAAGTTTTACTTTACCTAGCACATTTATTACAACACACAATAAACCATTAACTAACGCTTTGTTGTGTAATGTACCTGTGGCGGGTAGTCAGGCCCAGGCCACTATCCTGCCTTGTAATTTAAAAGAGGCAAACGGTCCGCACTCAGTCCCCGTTTTGTCGAATAGTTTAGATATGGCAAGTGGCCACTCTGCCACTTTGCCATGTAGACAGTTTGTAACAAGTGGCCAACCCAAGCTTACCACCTTGTCAAGTAGCCTAGTTGTTATATCCCTCAATATCAATGGTTTGAGGGATAAGCTGGAGCACGTTTTTAAACTGATTAAAAGAGAGAAACCTGATTTTCTGTTCTTGCAACAGACAGGGGTTACGTCCCATTTTACTGCCAATCGGATTGTAACTAGATTAGGACTTAAACATGGCTGGTTCGCCCTAGGCCCCAGGCATAGTAGTGCCGCCATATTACAAATCAACGAAGATTGGGATACGGTACAGTACAGGACAGACGGTTGTGGCAGAACCGTCATAATTCAAATACAAAACAAACACAACAGACAAGACACACACACACTCATTAACATATACGCACCAGCGACAAGAGACGAACGACCTAGTTTTTATGACAAGTTACATGACACTTTAACAAAACATTACAAAGGGACTAGGAAGATTTTGGGCGGAGACTTTAATTGTGTCCTGTCTGACCTAGACTTGTCTGGGAGCTCCAGTGGAGGAGCACAGGCGCGAGAAAAGTCTTCGCTCTTAAGACAAATACAGACGATACTAGACGAACACGACCTCTCAGACGTATACAGGAAAATAGAACCTCGCAAACAAACTTTTACACACTATGACAATATAAACCCATACTTTAGACGGGCATCAAGACTAGACAGAATATATGCATCTAGTACCTACAATATACACAAAACATACCATATTGGAAGCACTCTTAAATTTACAGATCACAAGGCAGTTTACACATCTCTAAGTACGGGACACACGCACAAGCAAGTAAAGAGATCCCCACATTGGAAATTTAACAACAGTCTACTTAAAAACACTTACTACACAGAACAAATAACACAACTAATACAAGGTTATGCACAAGACATTCCCAATAACAACATTGCACAATATTGGGATATGTTAAAAAACACACTTAGAGATAGAACACAGATTTTGGCTACACTCATTCACAAACAATTTAAGAAAGAAGAGGGGATTTTAGAAGAAGCAATTAGTTTAACCAAAAGTTTAGACAACACGAACCCTCACATCCAAACCTTAGAAGAGCAATTAGATCAATATAGACAGTATACCTACCAGGGAGCACTACTTAGAACTAAATTACACACTATAAACGCAGGAAATCCCTAGTAGGCAATATTTAGCGATTGAACAGAATGTACAACGCAGTAGACAGATACACGAAATAATTGACATGAACGGACAACAACAAACAGATAACACCAACATTAGTCACGCTTTCTTCCAATACTACAAAAAACTATATACTAAGGAAGAAACTGACGCAAATATACAAGACAAATTTCTACAATACGCAAAACGTTTAAGTGATGAGGAAAGTGCGAAGCTAGACCAACCTTTAACTTTATATAATTTACAAGAGGCCCTTAGTACCTTTCAAAAAGATAAAGCACCCGGACCTGATGGGTTAACTGCAGAATTCTACAGGGCTTTCTTCCCCTGTTTAGGGCCCATTTTAATTAAAGTGTTCGAAGAGGCTTTTCAAAAAGGGGAACTCCCGGATAGTCTAAATCAATCTTATATCACGCTAATTCCCAAGGAAGGAAATGACAAAAAGTCAATCAAGAATTTTAGGCCCATTTCCCTATTAAATGTCGATTATAAAATTCTAGCTAAAGCACTTACTCTGAAGCTTAAACCACACATGCACAAGATAATACATTCAGATCAACAAAATTGTGTAGATGGTAGAAACATTAGCAGACACACACATTTCATTAGAGACCTAATTACATACACACATGATAGACAGTGCCAGAGTGCTATATTATCTTTAGATCAGGAAAAGGCATTTGATAGAGTATCACATGCCTTCCTGCATAAGAGTCTTAAAGCTAACAATATAGGGAAATACTTTAGATCATGGATAAAGATCCTATACAAAAAACCTGAAAGTAAAATATTGATTAATCATAGTCTAACTAAAACATTCAGATTAACAAGAAGTGTTAGGCAAGGTTGCCCCCTGTCGCCCCTGTTATATGTAATAACGCTAGAACCTGTGTTGGAAAGAATAAGACAAGACGCAAATATCACGGGGACTTTCGTCCCCGGTGCAGGGGAAAGGAAATTGTTGGCCTACGCCGATGACACGATATTCTTTCCAACAACAAAGGATTCTATAAAAAATATCTTAGAGGTTTTCACAGAGTTTGGATACGCTAGCGAATCCAAACTAAATATTCAAAAATCTAGCATAATGGGAATAGGAAAATGGGGCAATAGGTCAGATTTCCCTTTTCAATTAACGGTAGTGAATAAAATTAAAATTTATGGAATTAACTTTTCTTTTAATCCTCAAGACCCCAATAAAGAAACATGGACAAAATTGATAGCGAAAATCCAAAATATGTTAGAAATTTACAAATATAAAACGGCTACCATTTTCGGAAGAAGTATTATAGTTAATTGTTTTATTATGCCAAAAATAATTTACACAGCAAATATACAAATAGTCCCTAAAAAGATTATAACAGAAATAAATAAACTAATTAGGACCTTCATTTTTAGAAATACCTGGCACAGTATTAAACACACACTACTCTAATACAACCTAAAAATAAAGGGGGAATAGCTCTACAGGATATAAATACTAAAATTAAAGCTTTAAGAATTAAATACATAGGGGATGTTATAAAGTGCCCGAGTCTATACCCGCTGGCACACTACTACATTGGTTTAAGATTATTAAACCTTTGTAAGTTGAATAACAATCAACCCCATTTTTTTGGTACACCACCACCTTTTTACAAAATATGTCTACAGAATTTAGAGGGGAACAAACACTTAATAAAACAAGACACCAAACTTATATATAAACTTCTAGTTGCAGCACAGGAAACACCTATAAAGACACGAAGAGGGTACAACCTCTTTATAACTGATTACACACAGAGTTTTACAAACATTCACGCAATAGACATTAAACCACAAGCAAAGGAAGTCACTTACAGACTACTACACAGTTTAACACCAATAGCTAACAGATCATCAATAAAGGCAAACAGATTAGCGCCCAAATGTAAACTGTGTAGTGACAACATTATAGAGACAGAAGACCATTTATTTTACACATGTAAGACAGTGGCCCCCACTTTAAACAAGTTAAGGAAATTAATAGGCCCACACTCACAACAGACACTTAATTTATATAGAGCAGTCACAATGAACACGTTACCACACATGACGAGACAAATAGAACTTAAGCTACTGACTTTGTTAGCTAACTTTAGATACCTTGTTTGGACATGTAGGAACAGAGCTGTATACGACAATGGACATTATGACAGTACAATATTTACACAAATATACGAACGCATGACACAAAACATAATAGAACAGTTTTAAAACTTTTGTGTACTTAAGTCTTCATATAATTTTGTAAATATTTCATGTAAAAATATAAAAATCTTACAAGCAAGTTGCTTTGATAACTTTTAGTGTATGTCTTCATATAATTTTGTAAATATTTCATGTTAAAATGTAAAAATCTTACAAGCAAGTTTGCTTGATAACCTTCAGTGTATAAGTCTTCATCAATCATCTCACAGTAGGGTGTCGATGTTTATAGCCTCATTTTTTCATCATCAAATTTTTGTAGTGATTGTGATATTGTTTGGGATATTGGGTTTTTTTTTTTGTTTTTTGTTTTTTTTTTTTTTTTTGGGTTTTTTTTTTTTTTTTGATGTGATATTGTGATATTTGTAAAAATTGTTGTAAATAATATTGTTACACTGACCTGAATAAAGGTATTTTAAAAAAAAAAAAAAAAAAAAATCGAGTTCTGGTGGATTTTTGTGTTCATTCTAGGACTTTTGTGGTGTTAGCTTGGCGGGTTAGCCAGGCTAACTTTGTGGTGTTTTTTTTTGTTTAAATTTCAATTTGGTTGCATAACCAAGAAGAAAAGAAAAATATAGAATGTCTGCACCCTTTGTGCCAACTTACCATTTAAACATGGAAGAGGATCTTGAAGGAGGAGCTCTCCACAAGCAGGGAACGCTGCTGATTACTGTTACAGGGCCCCAGGCAAACAGGGCCTCTTATTCCCTCATTGCAAGTATTTTGGCCGGGCCAGCCGGAGTAGGGACAAGTGGCGTGGCGACCCTATATCGTTTTGCATCGCCCTTCAAGTGGTTCGCCACTTTAACCACTGCGGCCCACATGAAGCATTATGTGGGCCTACATGGAAAGAAACTTGAGTGGACCAACCCACAGATGAGTGTATACATTGAACATTTAGAAAAAGAAAAGTCGAAAGGACTCTTAAACTGGATGCCCCCAACAGTAAAGGCAGAGGCGGCCCGAAAGATTGCGGTAGCAGTAACAGGAGATGAGGAGGCGGAGGTCTCCCGTGTCAAAACAGCCCACGATAAGTGGAATTTTTTCTATAAGCCGTCAGTGCATAAGGTACCCCATTTTATAAATCTTAAGATGGAAGGCCACGTTGAGAAAGTTCAGCGTGTATGGGTATCCCTGCCGGGACGCAGAACAGAATGCTCAATATGCGGGTTGGACACCCATTGGGTGAGCCAATGCCCAAAGAGGCGGGGGGCCCCCCATCAGGCCAAGCAGACGAGGGCTGAAGAAGCCGCAGTGGATACAACACCAGCAGAGCAGAGCAGGAGCAATCAAGTAGCTGAGTCTCCGGCTCCAGTGAGCCCCCAGGTCGGGACAGATGACGAAGGGTACACCACAGTGGCGTATGACAAGTACGGGAAACGCATTGTGAAGAGGAAGCTGCAGCTGACGCAAGCTGAGAACAAGCACACGAAGCCCAAAGAGAGCAAGCGAGACCAGGCGGAGAAGGCGTCATCACCCAAGAAGTCGCCAGTCAAGGCCCATGAAGTGCCATTACCGCCCAAGGTGTCAACTGTGGATCCCCCCCGGAAGTATGAGTCTATGCCTATTATAGACGAGCCTGAACTGAATGAAGCCAAACCTGACGGTCCCAGCCAGTCTTCGGAGACGTCCCAGGAGAGATTGTTCCCCAGTTGGGCGTCACAAACAGCGACAGAAGACGACGTCATGGAAGTGATGATGTCCCAGGCCAACCTTTTTCTGGACGGTAGGGACTTCTCAGATGTCAGCGAGTGTGAATGAGACAAGCTGTACAAGTCCTTCTTCTCCCGCGCACTGAGGCGCAATGCAGACCCCCCAGAAGAACAGACAGTGAGCTGCTGATGTGCGGGGAAATGAACTTTTTTCTTTTTTTTTTCTCACAACAGTGATGTATTTTCCAAAGTAAATTATGAAAACAACTATAGCTTAGGAAGTGTAGCTTATTATTTAAAGGTCTTGTGTTTTTTTAAGGTAAATAATTTGTTGATAGTTAGTTCTTACATGCACGCATCCTTACACTTTTAACATGCGCACAGTTTCCTTTAGGCAGACAACTCCCCCCCCCCCCCTACGAGGGTGGGAGGTTTTTTAGGCGACGCGGTCTCATCTGCGTCGAGCCTAAATAATCATAGCAGAACGAATAGTCAGCCCCAGATCACTATTCCGTCAGGCAGTCACGTAACTAGGTTAGCAGGCCAGCCCCTATGCACCGCTTCACCAAGCAATGTAAACAGAAATGTATCGATTGGCCTAGTTACGACAGAAAGCGGTCAGCTGATGAGCACCGCTTTGTTGTGTAAGCCATGCGCATCAAGTTTTACTTTACCTAGCACATTTATTACAACACACAATAAACCATTAACTAACGCTTTGTTGTGTAATGTACCTGTGGCGGGTAGTCAGGCCCAGGCCACTATCCTGCCTTGTAATTTAAAAGAGGCAAACGGTCCGCACTCAGTCCCCGTTTTGTCGAATAGTTTAGATATGGCAAGTGGCCACTCTGCCACTTTGCCATGTAGACAGTTTGTAACAAGTGGCCAACCCAAGCTTACCACCTTGTCAAGTAGCCTAGTTGTTATATCCCTCAATATCAATGGTTTGAGGGATAAGCTGGAGCACGTTTTTAAACTGATTAAAAGAGAGAAACCCGACTTTTTGTTCTTGCAACAGACAGGGGTTACGTCCCATTTTACTGCCAATCGGATTGTAACTAGATTAGGACTTAAACATGGCTGGTTCGCCCTAGGCCCCAGGCATAGTAGTGCCGCCATATTACAAATCAACGAAGATTGGGATACGGTACAGTACAGGACAGACGGTTGTGGCAGAACCGTCATAATTCAAATACAAAACAAACACAACAGACAAGACACACACACACTCATTAACATATACGCACCAGCGACAAGAGACGAACGACCTAGTTTTTATGACAAGTTACATGACACTTTAACAAAACATTACAAAGGGACTAGGAAGATTTTGGGCGGAGACTTTAATTGTGTCCTGTCTGACCTAGACTTGTCTGGGAGCTCCAGGGGAGGAGCACAGGCGCGAGAAAAGTCTTCGCTCTTAAGACAAATACAGACGATACTAGACGAACACGACCTCTCAGACGTATACAGGAAAATAGAACCTCGCAAACAAACTTTTACACACTATGACAATATAAACCCATACTTTAGACGGGCATCAAGACTAGACAGAATATATGCATCTAGTACCTACAATATACACAAAACATACCATATTGGAAGCACTCTTAAATTTACAGATCACAAGGCAGTTTACACATCTCTAAGTACGGGACACACGCACAAGCAAGTAAAGAGATCCCCACATTGGAAATTTAACAACAGTCTACTTAAAAACACTTACTACACAGAACAAATAACACAACTAATACAAGGTTATGCACAAGACATTCCCAATAACAACATTGCACAATATTGGGATATGTTAAAAAACACACACTTAGAGATAGAACACAGATTTTGGCTACACTCATTCACAAACAATTTAAGAAAGAAGAGGGGATTTTAGAAGAAGCAATTAGTTTAACCAAAAGTTTAGACAACACGAACCCTCACATCCAAACCTTAGAAGAGCAATTAGATCAATATAGACAGTATACCTACCAGGGAGCACTACTTAGAACTAAATTACACACTATAACGCAGGAAATCCCTAGTAGGCAATATTTAGCGATTGAACAGAATGTACAACGCAGTAGACAGATACACGAAATAATTGACATGAACGGACAACAACAAACAGATAACACCAACATTAGTCACGCTTTCTTCCAATACTACAAAAAACTATATACTAAGGAAGAAACTGACGCAAATATACAAGACAAATTTCTACAATACGCAAAACGTTTAAGTGATGAGGAAAGTGCGAAGCTAGACCAACCTTTAACTTTATATAATTTACAAGAGGCCCTTAGTACCTTTCAAAAAGATAAAGCACCCGGACCTGATGGGTTAACTGCAGAATTCTACAGGGCTTTCTTCCCCTGTTTAGGGCCCATTTTAATTAAAGTGTTCGA
>JAMPIV010010848.1:0-289347 GCA_024509875.1 Oreohelix idahoensis | reverse complement strand
GTTATGGGATAAAGAAAAGCTTTCATCCTCGCATTTGGGGATTGCCAAAAGGTGTTATGATTAGAGGTTCAAGTGGCAGCCATATGTTTGAAACTTTGCTGCCAACGAAGGTTCTGTCTTATCCCCACTGATCCATAATTGTCTGACTGGTCAAGGTTGTCGGGAGTAGACTTATCTCCCCAGAAACTTCAAGGAAAGTCCTACACAAGTGCGTCCTTTGTCTTCTTAAAAGGCCGTTAAGGCCACTGATCCCGTCTTGTTTCCAGAAATAGTACGTTCTGCTGGTACCACCATAACTGTGAGAAGAATAGAAAAGAAACGCTCTTCTGAGTGAGGCGTTCTCCGACACACAGTTATTTGTCCCCCCTCTCTATTTCACCATCCCACTTAATTCAGAGTTTTACCCTCGATGAGAATTAAAATTTAATATCCCTCGGGATAATAAACTTCCTTTAAAATTTAAAACTGAATAGCTTTAGCTTTACATTACATTTAAATGAAAAGGAGAGAAGGCCACTCTCAAACCTCCGATGTCTTGCGGGCAGTGTTAGGATGTGCAAGAACATGGACAGGAAGACTCCACAACTTCCCCACTGAAGACACGCCCACGGCGACCGTTGCCTCAATTGGCTGTGTGTGGTGTACCCGGAAACGGGGCCTCCCAGTACTGAGGCACAGTTAAGTCCCCGATGTCACTTATCGGTGCAGAGTTGAAAGAGATGGCTGAGCATCACAATCCCCCCTGTGTTGCAGCATGATGAGAACCCAGCATTGCACACTGAGCTTGGGGGGAATCACTTGGGCACCAGACTTAATACTGGCTCTTGACTGGATGGCCGCATGCAGGAGATTTCTACAATGGAGGGTTGGCAGGTGGTGGGTATCTGGAAGTGGCTCTGTGCAGGACGTGGGGATTCCTTGGGAGAGCCCAGAACCAGAGCACAGCATTGTGCAAGCTCTGCATAGTTGGAGAGCCCCCTGGATGACGGGGGAATGCACAGTGTGCTACCCCACCTATCCCCAACTGCTAACTTAGAACCAGAAGTGGGGTCCTCTGTATGCGTGCCAGGCCAGGATAAAATGCCTGGGAAAGAGACTGGAGCTCAGAACTCCCTAACTCAAAAGTTGCAGGATGGCAGAAAAGCCATGGGAAAGACAGGGCTATTTTGAAGATAACGCAACCATATTTTCACCATACGAGCTCGGACGCCGCCTCGGTAAACAAGGTCCGCGCAGAGCAGTGACACCCCCAGGCTGCTTGCGAATAGTCTACTACTGGGAACATAAATATCTTGTATGAGAAGCAAGTCAGTGTTTGCTGTATCCAAGAGACTCACTTGAAAGCAGATCAAACCTTTAAAATAAGGGGATATCAATGCTTCAGATCCGACAGAAAAGATAGACGAAAAGGAGGAGTACTTACTCTTGTAAGGAATAACATTCCTGCACACGAAAGGAAAACCTTCATGGATGGAGCAGAATATCAGCTGTTGCAGATAAAGGTAGACAAGATGGAAATAGAACTCCTGAACTATTACTGTCCGAACAACAAACCCCTGAGTCTCAGCTCTATACAGGTACCAGCCACCAACTTTATAGCAGTTGGAGACTTTAATAGTCACTCCCAGAGCTGGGGCTATAACCATCCGGATCACAAGGTGAAGAGGTTGAAACTTGGCAAGATGATCACTCCCTAATCCTAGTCAATAATGCCACAGATACTCCTACCTTCTACTCCAGAGGATGGCACACAACTTCAACACCAGATCTTGCCTTCTCCACACCAGATATAGCTGGATCTATTAGTAGAGAAGTAGGAGACCAACTAGGGGGAAGCGACCATCGCCCAATCTTTCTTACTGTCCAGAGTGCAACTCTCGGTACAGGCCCAGCCATTACAAGATGGAACTACAAAAAGCCAACTGGGGTTTATTCAGGCATCAGGTGAACACGCTGCTGTCTACCCTCAAGGTACAGAACAGAGACATTAATGAAGTGGTAAAAGACTTCAACAGATGCATACTACAAGCTGCAAAAGAAACCATTCCCAAAGGATGCCGGCGTAACTACATACCATACTGGTCCAGCACACTCCAAGAACGTTAGGAAGCTATGGACAGGGCTAGAAAGGACGCAGAGTCTCAGCATTCACTTGAAACTCACAACAAATGGAAAAAGGCTGTAGCAGAGTTTCAGAGAACAAAGCTAGAAGAAAAACGGAAAAACTGGAGAACTAAAACGGCATCGCTGAACCTTGAGAAAGACGGCAGGAAACTTTGGAGATTAGTCAAGTCTCTAAATGAAGAGCGTTCCTCACCTAAGCAGACTATCACATTGGATGAAGGTGGCAAACTTTTCAGAGGAAAACAAGCTGCAGACTTGTTTGCTAGAAGATACAGTTCAGAAAGCAACTTACCCATTAACATAGATCATCAGAGAGAGATAAGAAAAGAAATACTGGCAACCATGGGACAGACAGATACTCCTGCCCCAATGAGGGAACCCATCACACTAGGAGAACTACAGAAGGCTATTTCCAAGCTTAAGTTTCAAAAGTCACCCGGCCCAGACAAAATCAGCAACGAATGCTAGTAAATCTGAGCTCAGCAGCAAAGACAAAACTGCTTGAGATATTCAACCACAGCTGGTTGAAAGGAACGGTACCCCAAGTATGGAGAGAAGCCATCACAATACCCATACTAAAGAAAGGGAAATGTAAGACCGAGGCTGCAAGTTACCGGCCAATCAGTCTCACAAGCTGTGTTGGGAAGACTATGGAGCGAATAGTCAACCACAGATTGAAATGGTATTTAGAGGCTGAGCAGATCCTGGTGCCGGAACAAGCTGGATTTAGAGAATGCTACAGTATAGAAGACCAAGTTACTTACTTGTCTCAAGCAATAGAAGATGCCTTCCAGGAGAAGAAAAAAGGTCCTAACGATCTGGGTCGACTTCAAGCAGGCCTTTGACAAGGTGTGGAAAGATGGCCTAATTGCAAAACTTAGGAGAAGTGGAATCCAAGGCAACATGATGAAATGGATCCAGTCATACTTGCATAACAGGAGAACTAGAGTCACTCTTGACGGTCTGCAGAGCAGAAAAGTGTTGCTCCATCAGGGGGTACCTCAAGGAGGAGTAATTTCCCCAACACTCTTTCTTGTTTACATCAATGACCTGGTGAAAGATCTCCCTGCAGGAGTTAAAACTGCCTTATATGCAGATGACCTAGTACTCTGGTGCGCTGATGAAAATGTCACCACAGCAAATTATAGAATGCAGCGGGCAGCAGACATGCTAGTGTCATGGGCAGAGAAATGGCTTATCACAATAAACACAGACAAAACCTCCACAACACTGTTCTCCCTCGCCCCCAAGGACAAATCAGCTAACATACACCTAGGGACAACCGTGATCAAGGAAGAAAGCTACCCCACCTATCTTGGGGTGACATTTGACCAATGGCTTACATGGAATAAGCATATTGAAAATGCAAAAGGAAAGGCCCGAAGACGACTAGGCATACTCAGAAAATTAGCAGGTACCAACTGGGGAGCAAATGAACGAAATCTAAAGAAGATTTATAATGGAGTAATAAGACCACACTTAGAGTTTAGCTCAGCAGCATGGTCATCAGCTGCTAACTCACATCTGCAGTCTTTGGACAAGGTGCAAAATCAAGCTCTCAGGCTCATTACAGGAGCCATGAAAACTACACCAATAACAGATAAGGGTGGATTAGGGCTAAATGATAATGGTGCGCCACAATGCCAGGTACGTTAGCTCCGTATAAGATTGACGACCACTTGCCACCCCTATCGACACATGGTATTAAAGTGCAAGATGTAGGTGTCTTCTCTGATTTTAGGATGTTGCTGTGTATGTGGTAGTAGAACAGTTCACAGGGTATAACACAGGCAACATGATGTGTAGAGTCATAGAAATGGTAACTTCGTTGTATAATTTTTTTCCATTTATTGCACGCCACAAAACAGTCAGGATATTTATATCATCAACATAGTTCAACGAGTTCAGCATTCAAAATCATAGAGTTCTAGTTCGTGAAGCTGTATAAATAATATATATATAAATTCTGCAACAGTGTCAGCTGCAGATCATCACTGTTCATAGACAATAATAAATATTCCCTTTCTGATGCTAGCAGATCAGATGTATACAATCAGTCCGTTTACTGTCTGCACGTGAATAGCATACATGGATTACAGGTCAGCTCGACCTTTATAATGTTTCTAAGTCTAACCATCTGACTTGGACGTGATCTCTGATATAACGAATCCTGGAACACAGACAATAGTCTTGTTGGTCTAGAGCGACCCATATATATATAACTAGTTCAGGTATAAAGATACCGGTGACTTAATCCTAGTCAAAGTACCTCTCCATTTTGAATCACACAGGCGAGCAAAAAGGCGACAAAATGACGAACCTCTAGATGATAGCATAAAGTTCGATACAAGAGGAATTACCTTATTTCGGAAAATCAACCATGAACATATGCCTCCAGGCAGGCTTGAATAATACTGGGAAATAGTCTAGTTAGCTAACTAACTCACAAAGACAATGTATTTCCCTCAGAAAATCACAAGACGCAGGTCGCGTCTGCTCGCGACTTAGACCATTTCTAAACTCCCCGAGCTGGCCGGAACAACAAACGAAAACCAGGTCGAGACATGCGCAGAACGACAATCTCTGAGTCGCCGTTCACAATAAGACGATTCTAAGAACATTCGAGATAAAAGTCTTACACAGTCGCGCCTTTTATGGTCATGAAAAGAAGCGTTAAGAAAGGTTTCAGGCATCTACAACAGTTGACTGATACTACCAAATAAGGAGATATGGTCACGCTTCGTTCCAGAAATTATAGACCGAACGTGTCTCTATACAAGAGAAGGCAAACTCCTAAAAAATTGTAGTCTCGATAACTCGGATTATGTCCCTTTGACTGTAAAAAACATAATACACACTTCAGTCAAAAAATGATCATACATACGAAAAATGATCATACAAAGGCTTTGAAAAAAAGTAATTATTTGTGCGTAACATTACCGCACCCTCCCGGGAAAAAAAAAATGAAACATTTTTTTTTAAAAATCCTGGAGCCGGAAAAAAATCTAGGCTCCTAACGCACGTATGATGCGCGGATATATACCTAACAAATTAGCTCAACGCATGGAGCGACACTGAGATCATATCTCAGCTCCTTAGAGAAAAAATTTATCTAAGTATACGCTTATATATTCCAGGAAGGTGCCACCAACACACGCCACAATGATGGCAACATCATAATGAAAATCAAATTATTCTCATACCAATATATGAAATTAAATATATTATTATGATATCATATAATGTGTTGTGCAAACAGCGGTGTAACATATTAATATACCGCACTATTTTATTACATTATATAAAGCAACAGTAATTAATAAGTAATACATGTGTTGATCTTCGTTGACATAAAACATTCAATAGAAGAAGATGTGGACATCATCCGCTCCCAATCTAGGACAGGACTTGATATACTCAAAGTTCCACAATGGACACAATCTCGCATCTTCAATGATGTGCTGCGAAAATATCAATAACACAAATCTTAAAGACAACTGGTAAATCTCTCAATACAATTATGCAAATATATTGTTTAAATGTGGCCGAGTGATCTTTTGGCCCGTATATCACTAACTAAGCCTTCTTAGATAATTACATGGTACAATGTTATAAATTCCCCTCAAAAAAGTGAGAAAAAAAAATCTACTAACATGTCATTACAACATTGGACTGTATATCAGGAAATATATATATATGACAGAAGAATCATGCGGAATCGTGTGGGCATCTGGACAGAATGTCTGCCATCACATTATCCGAACCACGGATAGCTCGAACCGAGAAATGAAATGGTTGAAGAGCTATGGCATAACGAGTGGACCTCGAGCTCTTCAAGTTTTTGCTCTGAATAGCAGTAAGCGCTTTCTGGTCGGTTTCCACAATGAAATGTGCGCCTAGAAGAAATCTTTGTAACTTCAGAATAGACCATACCATAGCCAATAACTCACGGTCTAAAACCGAGTAATTCTTTTCTGCAGCATTTAATTTCCTAGAGATATACATCACCGGATGCAGAGTATCAGAATACTCCTGCATTAGTGCTGCCCCAATCCCAGTTGACGAGGCGTCACTTCGAAGAACAAAAGTCTTCTCAATAGTAGGTAACCTAAGAATAGGTGGAGATGAAAATAGGGCTTTAACCTGGTCCAATGAGGATTGACATTCTTTAGACCAGCGGATCAGATTAGGCGACCCTTTCTTCAATAAAGTAGAAAGCGGTGCCATAATGGAGGACAGATTCGGAATGAATCGTCCGTAGAATTGGATCAAACCTAATAGACTCCTTACTTGTTTCTTCGTCTTAGGGACCGAAATGTTAAGTATTTTTGAAACATTGTGGTCTTCTGTCTTTAAAAGACCATGACCAACACGATGACCTAGGAAAGAAATCTCACTAAATCCTATAAAGGCTTTAGAGGGTTTTGCAGTCAAGTTATACTCGCGAAGAGTGGACAGTAATTCGTATAAACCCAAATAGTGATCTTCCCAGGAATCACTGAATAGACAGATATCATCTAGGTATGCTATGACATCTGTACGATATGCGAGAATTCGCCGCATCATGCGTACGAATGTAGCAGGGGCGTTCATAAGACCAAAAGGCATGAAATTCCATTGGAATAAACCCCTAGGTGTAGAAAAAGCTGTAAAAGGTTTGGCACGTTCAGTTAGCGGGACTTGCCAATAACCTTTAGACAAATCTAGTTTGGTAAAGAATCTAGAATTAGAAAGTTTATTGAGTAGCTCTTCTAATGAAGGCATAGGTTCAGCATCGAACTTCGTAACTTGGTTCAATTTGCGATAATCTACGCAAATGCGAATGTTATTATCCTTCTTTCGAACAATAACCATAGACGAAGAGTATGCTGAAGTGGATGGTTCAATGATTTCCAAACGTATCATTTCATCCAATTCTTTTTCTACTTGAGACTGGAAATGGATAGGTATTGGATAAGGTCTGACTCTGATAGGATTATGATCAGTTAGCACAATGTCATGTTCAATGACATGTGTGTGTCCCGGGATGTCTGTAAGAACATCCTGAAATGTTTGCAACATCGAAGAAACTTGTCGATGTTCCTCAGCGGAAAGATTTGGAGAAACGGTCACGTTTTTCCAAGATTCCGTAGAATAAAGTGGGACCATAGAAAGAGGAAGATTGACATCAGAAAAAGTAGTTTCCTCATCCTGTATAACTGACAGAGATGAGTACTGACCATGAGGTACTTGAGAATTGTCCGTTGCCTGGAAAATAGGCTGCAAATAGTCTGGTCTTTCATGAAATTCCGTGAGCATATTTATGTGGAAAGTTTTATGCTTTCCATCAATATCGACAACATAGTCGACATCAGAAATTTTGGAGACTATTGCATATGGACCTTTCCATGCAATTAGAAGTCTGTTCTCCCTTGAAGGAAGTAGAACGAGAGCTTTGTCACCTGGACAAAGTTGTCGTAGACATCTATTCTTATTTGCAAACTGCCTTGCCTTTTCTTTAGCAAATTCGGAAGACGAAGTTGCTAGTTTGCATGCCTCGATGATCTTTTGCCTAAGAGCAATGACGTACTCATAAGAAGATTGAGTTTCATCGCTAATATTATCGGCAGTGATTAGATCGTGAAGTAAAGACATAGGGCCGCGCGGTTGCGCGCCAAAGACAAGTTCAAAAGGGGAAAACCCCGTATGTTCATTGGGGACCTCTCTATACGCAAAGAGAGCCGCGGGTAAGACCCTGTCCCAATCCTGAGGATGATCCTCAGTTATTTTACCAAGTAAAGTTTTCAGAGTCCTATTTAAACGTTCGACTAACCCATTAGACATTGGGTGATAGATACTGCTGAGAGACCTTTTAATGTGTAGCATAGACATTACCTGTGACATAGTGTCTGATATAAGTTGAGTGCCATGGTCTGACAATATTTCTCCGGGAAAACCCAAGCGAGAAAATATCAGCCAAAGAGCGTCTGCGATGTCAGCAGTTGAGATGCTCTTGAGAGGTATTGCCTCTGGCCAACGTGTGCACATATCGACACATGTAAGGATAAATTGATGTCCTCTAGCCGACTTAATTCTAAAAGGACCGATAATATCTATTGCCATTTTTTGAAAAGGGCGAATAGGAATGTCAGCAGCCTGGATAGGCGCAGCATGTCGTGGTCCTTTAGATTTGACCTCCTGACATACTTTGCAAGAGCGACAGTACATTCGTATGTCCTTGCTCACAAATGGCCAAAAGAAAGCCGCAAGAACTCTCGACTTTGTACGGGAAAAACCCATATGTCCAGCACATTGCGAGTCATGAGCATGTTGCAATATTTGCAATCTCATGCTCTTAGGCACAAGAATTTGTGAATGAGTGGACGTAGTCGAGTCTTGTACCATACGTACAAGTACGCCGTTCTTCATAGAAATCCAAGATTTTCTATTAGTATTTTGATTAGGATCACCTTTTTTTGCTAGAATGAAGAATTTTTGTAAAGAAGGATCTTCTTCTTGCAATTTGATAAATGAGTCACGTGTAATAGTCAAGTGACTATCTTGGTCATTTACTTCATCATTATTAGTTAATGAAGTTTGAGGTGGATCCAGAGCATGTGCTCTTGTGACCACCGCATTGGTAGCTTCAATGTTTTGCTCTTCCCAAACAGCAATCTGCTGTGGGGTACATTCCCTAACTCCGTGAATACGACCAATAATAAGGTCCGCAATAGGGTTTGGAAGTAGACACGCGTGGACCTCTCCCGTGAAGAAAGGAGTAGCAATGTGTATTATAGCAGTAGGATACTTTTCCAACGTGCCACCAAATGTGACACATTTGATGACCTTTCCTGTAGCACAGGATGGATCTACAAGAGATTGCCTAACCCCGACAGTAGTACATCCAGAGTCAAACAACACTGAGACTGGATTACTATTTACAAGCCCCTTATGTAATATAAGAGAACCTCTCCCATCATGAGCAACATTAGCAGGAAGAGCGGGCAAAGGATGACCACAGCTTAAAGTAGTAACGGTCTTCGGGTCAAATAAAGTACTGCATTGGATACATTTATTTGCCCTACCAAAATCAAAAGATGAGCATCCGATGGCATTATGGTCTTTATTATCATTAACCTGTTTATCTACTCCCTGAGATTCTTGTTGAACAGAGTTTGTCTGTTGATATTTTTTTCTCTTATGTTGCGATCTACCGCGACCATTATTGCCTCTGCAATTATCATTAAAGTCCCTACTGTAATTTTTATCCTGGTTTGAGTTCCAGTTTCCATAACTGTCATTACCATCTCTATACTGTTGAGAACCTCTATTATCCTGGTATTGAGGTCTCTGAGAAAAATATTTTCCTCTATACCGATTACCTTTGTGAAAATTTCTAAAGTTAACCGGAGTAGAATAACGTGTAGTATTAGGATGTCTCCAGTTCTGGGAAGAAGAATCACCCTGGAATTGATTACTATGATTCTGGGCATAATTACGGTTACTCTTTTTATTGAAATTTTGCTGGCTACCCTGAAATTTACGCATAAAATTTGGGCCATAAGGTGCTGCCGAAGCAACTGGCAGACCTTCTTTTACTTTAGAGTTGCTAATGGTTATGTGAGGATGCGCAGTAACATACTGGCTACAGTATTCTTCCATTTCTTTTATGTTTTTAGGCTTACGCTCATGAAGAAAAGAAAGAAAAGCTTCATTAACAGAAGACATAACCTTGTCTCTAAGTAGTAAGTCCATAAGAGCTTCAAATGTACTCTCTGTTTTAGACAACTCAACCCATCGTAAAAAAGTAAGACGGATGCCTGAGATGAATTCAGAGAATTCAACTCCAGTTTCTGGTAACATGTTTTTAAATTTAAGACGATATCCGTCCTCGTTAAGTTGGTACTTCTTTAACAATGCCGCCCTGACAACCTCATAGTTGTTTTTGTCCGGCACATCTACCATACCCAATAAAGTCAAAGCATCACCTCTAAGTATCTTGGACAGATGATAAACATATAATGTTTTATCTATATTATGCACCTTACATGCACTTTCAAATCTATCTAGATAAAATGTTATATCATCAATTGAAGCATTGAATGCTGGTAAATTAAGCTTGAAATCAACAGCATTAGACTTATTAGCAGATGATACCTTATTAGCATCATTAGCATTACTAGATAACTTCAACTTTTCTAACTCCAAAGCTAAGAGTTTTTCTTCATGCTCCATTTTTGCTTTTCTCTCATCAGCTTCTCTTTGTAACCTTCTTTCTTCAGCCTCAGCCTGTAACTTTCTTTCTTCAGCCTCAGCCTGTTTTTCTAATCTTTTATTTTCAGCCTCTATTTCAAGTCTCTTAATTTCAGCTTCTTTTTCAAGTCTCTTATTTTCAGCTTCTTTTTTCAAGTCTCTTATTTTCAGCTTCTTTTTCAAGTCTCTTATTTTCAGCTTCTTTTTCAAGTCTCTTATTTTCAACCTCAGCCTGAAGTCTCTTCTCCTGTGATTCTGCTTCTCTTTTTTGTTTTTCCATTTCCATTTGTAATCTCTTTTCATCTACCTGCATCTGCAGTTTTAAATTTTCAGCATCTATTCTCTTTTGTTCAGTTAGTTCTTTCATTTTCTTTTCCTCCGACTTCAATGCCTTGGCATATTGAACAGTCGCAAATTCTTCTAATTTATCACCTGTCTTCCCAAGGGCTTTACCCTGCTCAATAAAGTACTCAAATGTAGACATGATGTCTAAAATGTGAGTACAGAACCTGAAATAATTAATTATCTTATTTCAATCTTAATAGCAACAAGACTTAATAAAGTGCTTGTGTAATCAATATGTTTACTCCAATCTCTGTGGGCAACAAGACTTGACACCAACTTGTATTATCAAATGTATAATAATATCACAAGTCACCTCTTAATTATCAGTGCACTACACAAATCAGTGCATAACCATCAGTTATATATCATAACTGCACTACAATAGTGCATAAGCAAAAAACCACCAGTTAGTTATGATAAGTGCACTATAGATCAATAGTGCATGAGCATATATGTAACAATAGTGAAAGCTAACTATGCAAGAACTATGCAAACAATAACAAGACAATGTAAACAATAACAAAGGTCACCAACAATGTAAACAATAACAAAGATCAAAGTCAAATGTAAACAACAACAAAGATCAAAGTCAATGTAAACAACAACAAAGATCAGAGTCAATGTAAACAATAACAAAGAACAAACAATATGAAAACATTCGCATAAGTCAAATAAATAAACAGCGAAACTAAAAAGAAATGTGATGACAAAATGCGAAGATATGACAAACAAATGACGCTACAGTGTATACACAAAAATATACTTAAAGAACTGAATAATAGATAGGGGAGACCTACAAATACAAACAATCGAAATCGAAACTAAAAAACACAAAGAAAGAGAGAAAAGAAAAAGAAAAAAAAAAAATATAAGAAACAAAAATAAAGCACAACTCGTCACAACTAAACAGATATAGCAACGATTGTCGCTAGCAAATTTCACAGTAGGAAATTCGCACAGTCCCTAACGAAAACGCTAACAGTAGAACCTCTGTGACGTGGTATCTTCTACTGAAAGACACCGCCCAACCGAGAAAACCCGCTGAATATAAACATATAAATATACAAATACAAATAACATATAACATATAACAAACAGCAAAAAGTGTGAAAGAATTTAGAAGGCTCAGCTAGAACATAAGGGCACAGTTCACAAACAAAACAGGCCACTTAACTTCTATATGTCCCAAACGTCAGCACGGTGCAGAACAGGATGTCGTCAGCATTCTGAGGATAAAGATCCAACGTTGATTAACATCTGCTCCCATAGACAGCCATGACGAGGGAAATGAGCTTCTGACAGGAAACAGCTTCTGAACTTGACCTTCTGAATTCTACAAATTGACTTCTGAGACCGGAACAGTTGTTACGGCACTTGTCCTTCTTCTTAACAGATCAGGAAATCCATTCGCTCGGTACTTGTCCTTCTAGTTGCAGACAAACTTCAATACTGCCGAGCAGCGCCGGGTAGTTTCAAAATATCAACAACTGTCAGTAATGCCGCGTCTTTCAACAAAATTTCATCGAAGGTGATGAATAGAAACTGCAACGTTGTCTTGTAGTCTGCTGATGATGTCTGGGTTTGTTGACCCCCTTGATAGCTGGTATCAGAGTAAACCAACATATGGCCACCAAAAATGATAAGGGTGGATTAGGGCTAAATGATAATGGTGCGCCACAATGCCAGGTACGTTAGCTCCGTATAAGATTGACGACCACTTGCCACCCCTATCGACACCTGGTATTAAAGTGCAAGATGTAGGTGTCTTCTCTGATTTTAGGATGTTGCTGTGTATGTGGTAGTAGAACAGTTCACAGGGTATAACACAGGCAACATGATGTGTAGAGTCATAGAAATGGTAACTTCGTTGTATAATTTTTTTCCATTTATTGCACGCCACAAAACAGTCAGGATATTTATATCATCAACATAGTTCAACGAGTTCAGCATTCAAAATCATAGAGTTCTAGTTCGTGAAGCTGTATAAATAATATATATATAAATTCTGCAACAGTGTCAGCTGCAGATCATCACTGTTCATAGACAATAATAAATATTCCCTTTCTGATGCTAGCAGATCAGATGTATACAATCAGTCCGTTTACTGTCTGCACGTGAATAGCATACATGGATTACAGGTCAGCTCGACCTTTATAATGTTTCTAAGTCTAACCATCTGACTTGGACGTGATCTCTGATATAACGAATCCTGGAACACAGACAATAGTCTTGTTGGTCTAGAGCGACCCATATATATATAACTAGTTCAGGTATAAAGATACCGGTGACTTAATCCTAGTCAAAGTACCTCTCCATTTTGAATCACACAGGCGAGCAAAAAGGCGACAAAATGACGAACCTCTAGATGATAGCATAAAGTTCGATACAAGAGGAATTACCTTATTTCGGAAAATCAACCATGAACATATGCCTCCAGGCAGGCTTGAATAATACTGGGAAATAGTCTAGTTAGCTAACTAACTCACAAAGACAATGTATTTCCCTCAGAAAATCACAAGACGCAGGTCGCGTCTGCTCGCGACTTAGACCATTTCTAAACTCCCCGAGCTGGCCGGAACAACAAACGAAAACCAGGTCGAGACATGCGCAGAACGACAATCTCTGAGTCGCCGTTCACAATAAGACGATTCTAAGAACATTCGAGATAAAAGTCTTACACAGTCGCGCCTTTTATGGTCATGAAAAGAAGCGTTAAGAAAGGTTTCAGGCATCTACAACAGTTGACTGATACTACCAAATAAGGAGATATGGTCACGCTTCGTTCAAGAAATTATAGACCGAACGTGTCTCTATACAAGAGAAGGCAAACTCCTAAAAAATTGTAGTCTCGATAACTCGGATTATGTCCCTTTGACTGTAAAAAAACATAATACACACTTCAGTCAAAAAATGATCATACATACGAAAAATGATCATACAAAGGCTTTGAAAAAATGTTAGGAATGGAGGTGCCGGTATCTTTATCTCATATCCTGACAACCACTATGAGACTAGGCACATTCCCACTGGTAAATTCTGTTCCAACTATACAGCTGAGGTTCAAGCTCTAGAGCAAGCTGCAAATATGATTTATAACACCAACTCTGACTGCCACAGGTAGTCATCCTCACAGATGCACTGTCTGTCCTGCAAGCTCTCAAGGGTGGTAAACTCCCGCATCTGAGAAATGAACTAAACAAGGTAGCTGCCAAAAAGAGAACCATACTTCAGTGGGTACCATCTCATTGTGGTGTACCCGGAAATGAAAAGGCAGATAAACTTGCAAAAAGGGAGGAGAATGTGAACAAGAAGATAATGAAGTCACATACTTTGAGAAAAAGAGAACTATCCAGACTATCAGAAGAGAACAGAAACAACCCAAAGACGACTATCACACTCTCGACCGGCAGGGACAGATAACTATTTTTCGACTCAGGACAGGGCATAACAAACTGAATAAACACATGCACAAGCTACGATTGTCTGCTTCACCACTGTGCACATGTGGATTAAACGAACAAACTGCTGAGCATGTTCTACAGGACTGTCCTCTGTATGACCAGTTAAGAAAGATATACTGGCCCATGACTCAACACTAAACTCAAAGCTATATGGAGTTAAAGAGGAACTTCAAACAACAGTCGAATTCATCATGAGAACTCGTCTGACGGTGTAATCATCAAAGATGCGATCGCAAGAAGAAGAAGAAGAAGAAGAAATGAAAAGGTTAAACGTACAGAAATAATATGTTTTACATTTAAATCTCCACTGCTTGAAAAGTATTCACAATATAAATTCATTCATGTTTAATTTACATTTACACTTGTGGAAACGTTTAAAACTTCCTTTAATTAAAATGAATATTTTCACATGGACATTTATACTGGTTTATAGCGTGAAACCTTACATTAATTTTAAAGTGAATATGTTTATAGGGACATTCACACTGCTTTGAAAATGTAAGTCGTATGCTTAGAATGTACATCATGTCTTGATGGAAAACATGGAAAGAACTTGAGCGGATGTCACGGGACAGGAAGACTTGGCATGTGTTTGTTGAACGCCTATGCTCCCTAGGGAGCTAAAGAGTATTGATTGATTGATTAAATTCAGGACCAGAGTCAGGTACCCAAATACAATTGGCTGGATTGTCGCATAACGCGTCCAGATGTTAACCCTCGAATTCAATAATTTTACCGCGAGATATAAGCGCTCTAACACTCTGCATGCATAGAGGCATTTCTGGAGTCATCCACCAGCTATGCACAATGCGACAATATATGTATGTGGAAGTGAACCTATGTCAGTGAGGCTAATTATATCCTCACTAACTCTTGAAATCATCTACACACTTCCTGGGACTCCCCCTGTGGTGAAACTTGTTGAGAACCCAGCATTGGACACTAAGCTTGGAGAAGACATTTGAGCTCCAGGCGTAATTCTTTGGCTTTGACTTGGTTGACTGCATGCAAAAGGATCTCACTTTGGACCCAGTGATAGGCAGAGGAAGCTGAGAAGTGGCTCAGTGCAGGACGTGGCAATTCCTAGGGAAAGCCCAGAACCAGAGTACAAAAATTTAGCTCTGCATAGATGGAGGATTGCCTCAATTCAGTGAAAAGGGTAGGTTAATTCTCCTCGTACAATAAAATATTATTATAAAAGAATAACAATTTTAAAAACAATATGTTGATAGTTAAATTTTCTGAAACAACTTGATGCAGAGCGTAGTAAATACAGAAATATGTCTTTGCCACATCAGTAACCTTTTACCTTTAGTTTTTTCTTTGGAATTTTCAGTAGCTTTTTCTTACTATTTAACATTTTCTAAAGAATGCACAATTTAAAGTTCTGTTAACTTAAAATAACTGTTATCTTTCAATTACTTAATAATAATGTTTTCTAACTGACCTGTTTCGATTGCGTAAGAGTTCACTACAACTTGTGATAGCTCAACACTGAAGAAGTACGACCAATGTTGGGGCATCAGGCCAGTCCCTTTCAGGAAATGTCCTTTTCATGGCTTTATGCTTGCAGATAGAAAATGTTAGTCCTTTTCAGGACATAGTATCTATCAACGCTGGTCGGGGTAGGAGTCATTTGTAGGCCTAGTCCTTTTTATTTTGCTACTTCACGTTAAACCAAGCAACAAGCTGTTGGCCCAGTAGATAACCACAGCCTGGGGAAGAATTAGTAGTGAATCCATTGTCTTCTTCTTCTTCTTTGATCCTTAGCCACCGACCGCCAAAGCAGTCAGTGGCCATCACGCCAGGTGGCGTCTTGTAGGGCAACAACAAATTGATTCCACTTTGCCCTGTCGGTAGCCATCCTTCGTTCAGTGCCCCAACTCTGGTTCATTCTTTGTATCTCAACCTCCACAGTCCTCAGCCAAGTTATTTTTGGTCGGCCTCTTTTTCGTTTTCCTTCAGGGGTCCATAGCATAGCTGTTCTTGTGATGGCATCGGGGTCTCTTCTGAGGACATGGCCAATCCATCTCCAGCGTCTGCCAGCTTTGATGGTGTGCATGTCCTCTTGCTTGCTCCTAGTAAGCAGATCTTGGTTGGTGATGGTATTCGGTTAAAAGATTATTTGAATTTTTTTTTAAATCACGTTGTGTGAAAAGAGGACAATTTCGACATTTTCTTCTCTGTAACTCTCCAGCATTCCGCACCATAGAGAAGCACAGAAAGCACACAGCTCTGATATAATCTTAATTTTGTGCGTGTGCTGTATTGAGAAGACTTCCAGATGTTGTTTAGACTATAAAAGGCTGTTCTTGCTTTGTTCATTCTGTTGTTGATGTCTTTGCTTGCTCCGCCGTCTGGTGTTATTATGCATCCTAGGTATGTGAACGTGTCTGTCTGTTCCAGTTTGCCGATTCCTTGCTGATATGGGCTCAGGGTTGCTCATATTGAGCGTCATGACCTCTGACATCTTTAAATTGATGTTTAAGCCCACCTGCTGGCTATACTTATTAAGTCTATCCGTTCTTTCCTGGATGTGTTGATGTGAATGTGCTAGTAGTGCAAAGTCATCTGCATATTCCAGATCTTCCAATATGGAAAATGTAGTCCATCTTATTCCTCTTGGACTGCCCTCTGTTGTCTGGTGCATCACCCAGTCTATGACTGTTAAAAATAGAGTGGTTGATAAGTGGCATCCCTGTCGTACTCCTGTCTTCACCTCAAAGGTTAGGTTGCTCTGCCCAACACTACACGTAAAGTTGGCATAGAGGCTTTTTATGATTGATACTATGCAGCTTGGAATTCCATAAGCCCTCAGTATTTTCCATAAACTGTCCCTATGTATATTGTCAAAAGCCTTTTCCAAAATCAACGAAATTAATGTACAGCTGTCTTTGCCATTCTGAGGACTGCTCTATGATGTTACTGAGGGGAAATATATGATCTACACATCTTCTGTTCTTTCTAAATCCTGCTTGTTTTTTTTCATCAGTTTGTGGTCTACTGCTTTTGAAATTCTCTGTATAATTATCCTGCCTAGTATTTTGCTGGGAACTGAGAGAAGAGTGATTCCTCTCCAATTATGCAGTCTGCAAGATCTCCCTTCTTGGGCAATTTGACAATTATTCCTTTGTTCTACTCTGATGGTGTTGTCCCTGTTTTCCAGACTTGTGCAAATAGTGGTTCTAATATTTCTGCTGCTAGCTCAGGGTCTGTCTTAAATAGCTCTGCATTTAAGTTATCATGGCCAGGAGCGTTTCCATTCTTTAACCCTTTGATTGCTGTTATGATTTCTTCTTTTCGTGGAATGTCTGTATTAACATCTCGATCGTTTTCAGCCTCAGGAGCATTCAGTTGTGTCACTGGTGGTTCCTTGTTCAGAGTTCCTCTGAAATACTCTGCCTATCTTGTTCCTGTCCCTCTGCTGTCGTGATGAGATTTCATTGCTTATCTCTTGCTAATCTAATATTGTTTGCACCTCGTTTTCATATTGTTTGCACCTTATATAAAATAAATCACGAGATTAAATAATGTCTCAGACCTAAGGGTCTTATATATTTGGACATGCGCCCTAATATAACCGACTAGGTTGAACGGGACGCGCCTCGCCAAAAAGAGGCAAAAATTTATTAAAAAAAAAAAAATCACGTTTTCCGCTGATGATTTTAGTTATTTTGTATACTGTGCTTTGTTCATTTCTCAGTGCTGCATCTTCTGACTGCCTTTCAAGATCGTCTAGGAAATTCCTTTTATTGGCTCGGGTTTGACATTTAACTTCCTTGTCCAGCTGACTGTACTGTTCGCTATATAGTTGCTTTAACCTAGGGGACTTCGATTCTGTTTTCTTTCTTTTCATTTCTTTTCTCATCGTTATGGTGTTTAATGTTTCTGGGGTTATCCAGTCTTGCTTCTTCCTTTCCAGGAATCCCAAGCATGAGTTGCTGCTTTCCTTATATATTGTTGAAATGGTGTTGCATTTCTTGTCTATATCATCAGTCAATGTCTTTTCCTGACTTTTGGCAAATTGATATCATTTCATTATATAAGCCGAAAAAGCTTTTCTGGTAAGAGGGTCCTTCAATTTGCTGATGTCAAACCTTTTCTGTGTAGTTACACTTGGTCCTGCCGTTCTGAGTTTCACTTTCCATTGTTAAAGGGTTTAAACAATGCTTTGTTTCTAATAACATGGATGGGAGCCAGGATGATTGTAAAGTTTCTTTTCTTCTTTCCACTCTGTAAAGTGTCAGTCGGTATGCTCTGTAAGGAAGAGTGGTGTGTTGTTGAGATCAGGCATGCTCCAGTCTACCCAGCTGTAAATGGGTAACTCACCCTAGTCCTGAGTTAGGGAAGGCAAAGGCTCCAGGGGAAGCAGGCCCTAAACTTGGTCACTCCAACCGACGCAGGATGGTGTATGTATGAAGTAGAAGTGTAGAGTGTGATTACCGCGAATGGTGTACTGTTCGTGTGCTGACCAATATAACCACTCATACACATGTGTCTACAAGGCACCAATGCAGACTGCTGGAATCTTTGTTTACTCAATTTATTCAGACGTACACACTGGGACATACGAGTACATCATGGTATGTTGACATATCAATTTGTAGGTATACATAGCAGATCTGAAGTCATGACACATTCAGAAATAATGGGCAGTACATCAAAAGTTCAATGTCATGATATATTATGGCCGCATCCCCCTATCTGACTAAACGCGTCAGTGAAGGCAGATCGGTAAATAACTAAGGTTACTTGACGTCCATAGTTTGTAGCATATATTATGAAACCACGAAAGAGGGGGTTTCTAGCAAGATTGAGATCTCCCTGTCACTGTCCGATAATAGGATAAATAATCTGTTCTCTTGGCAGTGATCAAAAACATATGATGACCGAAATCTAACATGGCTGCCTCCCTGAGTTGTCGTTCACTCATTCATAGGAAGGAGAATATAAGCCAGAGTTAATTTATAATGGGTATATAAATGATTTCATAAATGTTCCCATACAGCTCTACGGTGATCAGGTTAATTCACGTAGCCATAACCGCTGTAGGAAAGTCTGTCATCTTCGTCGATACAAAACACGACCCTAGCGATACGAAGCACAATGTTCCATCTAGGTCGAATCGACATGAGATCATCAAAATAGGGTCTGGCAATACATGGAGTCCGAATTATACATTGTACCGTACCTTAGGAGAGTCTCTAACATAAACTATAGTAGAGATACCATCTCCTTTAGAAGAAAACCACTCCATGAATCGTATTTCCTTAAGAATCTACCAGCCCTTTGAAAAATGCGTACCCGCCATTATCACGGTACATCGGAACTCATCACGACTTGTCAAGACAACTCATACTTCCGCTAGACCGGAATAATAAGAATCTAGTCCCGCCTACCCATCCAAAATATACAATATAGGACTGATTCTACTTGTACTAATAATATGTAATACATATGAATTCAGGCCATAAACATAATAAGCAAATTAATATATTTTCTGGCCCTAAAAAATAAGTACAAACGTAAGAGCAATCCATGCGCCGGATCAATATCAAGAACGATTACTCCTATAATCAAAAGTGTGAATCAACCATGGATTCTCTCGCTTTTACCATAGACAGCATTTTCATACACAAATGAATGAATGTCTATATTAAATAGCCATATCGATTTTTGTAATATGTGCGTCAAAATATGCACGCAACAGATTACCACACCCCTCGGGAAAAAAAAATGGTACTTTTTTTTTTGAAATACATCTAGGAGCAACATACAATAGGCTCACAACGCACCAATACAATGCACAGATGATAAGCATAAGTTTTATGACTTTAGAGAAAATACTTCTCTAAGTATAAATATTTCCAGAGAGGTGTCACCAACGCATACTACAATATTAGCAATGACCCAATTTCCACATTAGTTTATACATAAATTTCATCTAAGATATCTTAACATCATGATCATCAAAGACGAAAAACATTGAAAGATCAGCGGTGAATAAATATCAATGAACCGCTAAGTAGTGTTACAATCAATATATGATATATTACATATGTGTACACATTTCAACATAGAAACAACTGTATCAAAGTTGTATAACAGTTATGAATCATGTGGGCATCTAGACAAAATATCTGCCATCACATTTTGTGACCCACGGATAGCTCGCACCGAAAAATGAAATGGCTGTAGAGCAATCGCGTATCGCGTTGATCTCGCGCTCTTCAGATTTTTACTCTGAATAGCCGTAAGAGCTTTCTGGTCAGTTTCCACAATGAAATGCGCGCCCAGAAGAAATCTTTGCAGTTTAAGGATTGACCAAACCATAGCCAATAATTCACGGTCTAGGACCGAGTAATTCTTCTCTGCGGCATTTAATTTCCGAGAAATATACATCACAGGATGCAGAGTTCCAGAGTACTCTTGCATTAGTGCAGCTCCAATCCCGGTGGATGAAGCGTCACTACGAAGAATAAATGTCTTATCCTTAGAAGGCAATACTAGGATAGGTGAAGTAGAAAACATAGTTTTAACCTTATCCAAAGAGGATTGACATTCTTGAGTCCAATGGACTACATTAGGAGACCCTTTCTTTAGCAAGGAAGAAAGAGGTGACATAATGGAGGACAGATTCGGGATGAATCGTCCATAAAATTGTATTAGACCTAAGAGACTTCGTACTTGCTTTTTAGTCTTAGGAATAGAAATGTTAAGTATCTTACTTGTATTATGGTCTTCTGTTTTTAGGAACCCATGACCAACACGGTGTCCTAAGAAAGATATTTCGCTAAAACCAATACATGCTTTCGATGGTTTCGCTGTCAGGTTATGCTCGCGTAAGATAGACAATAGTTCATTTATACCATTATAGTGATCGTTCCAAGTATCACTGAAAAGACAGATGTCATCAAGATACGCAATGACATCTGAGCGATGAGATAGGATTCGACGCATCATGCGTACAAATGTTGCAGGGGCGTTCATAAGACCGAAAGGCATGAAATTCCATTGGAATAGACCCCTAGGCGTCGAAAAAGCAGTAAACGGTTTGGCGTGTTCGGATAGTGGAACTTGCCAATATCCCTTAGACAAATCGAGTTTAGTAAAGAAGTGAGAATTCGATAGTCTCGTAAGTAGCTCTTCTAGTAAAGGCATAGGTTCAGCATCGAATTTAGTCACTTGATTCAATTTGCGATAATCCACGCAAAGACGTATGTTATTGTCTTTTTTTCGTACTATAACCATCGGCGAAGAATATGCTGATGTGGATGGTTCAATAATTTTTAACTCTATCATCTCATCTAACTCTTTCTCTACCTGTGCTTGAAAATGTATCGGGATAGGATACGATCTGACTCTTATAGGACTATGGTCAGTAAGAATAATGTCATGTTGAATGACATCAGTTTGACCAGGAATGTCAGTAAGGACATCCTGAAATTGTTCTAACAAAGTAGAAACTTGTTTCTGCTCTCCTGGAGATAATTCTGGAGAAATTGCAACATCTTTCCATGATTCATTAGAGTGAAGAGGAATCATTGGAAAAGGTAAATTTACATCCGAGAAACTCGTTTCCTCATCCTGTATTACTGACAGAGATGAGTACTGTCCATGTTGGACTGGAAAATCGTCCGTTGCCTGGAAAACAGGTTGTAAATAATCAGGACGTTCATGGAATTCCGTGAGCATGTTGATGTGGAAGGTTTTACGCTTCCCGTCAATATCGACGATATAGTCAACATCGGAAACTTTTGATATTATATCGTACGGACCTTTCCAAGAAATGAGAAGTCTATTTTCCCTACAAGGTAGCAAGACAAATGCTTTGTCACCTGGACAAAGTTGACGCAAACATCTCTTTTTATTGGCAAATTCCCTTGCCTTCTGTTTCGCAAATTCAGAAGAAGCAGTTGCCAATTTGCATGCTTCAATAATCTTGTGTCTAAGTGCGATGACATATTCATAAGAGGATTTTGTGTCATCGACAATATTATCAGCAGTTATAAGATCATGAAGTAAGGACATAGGACCTCGCGGTTTCGCGCCAAAGACAAGTTCAAAGGGAGAAAATCCTGTATGTTCGTTGGCGACCTCTCTATATGCAAAGAGAGCCGCGGGTAAAACCCTATCCCAATCCTGAGGATGATCTTCTGTTATCTTACCTAGTAGGTTTTTCAGAGTTCTATTAAAACGTTCCACCATCCCATTGGACATAGGATGATAAATACTACTCAGCGATCTCTCTATCTTCAGAGTCGACATTACTTGAGACATGGTATCCGATATGAGTTGGGTACCATGGTCGGATAATATTTCTGCTGGAAACCCCAGACGAGAAAATATTAACCAAAGAGCATCTGCGACATCAGCAGTAGTTATGCTCTTTAGAGGAACAGCCTCCGGCCAACGTGTGCACATATCAACACACGTCAAAATAAATTGGTGTCCTCTAGCAGACTTTATCTTAAATGGACCAATGATGTCTATCGCCATTTTTTGAAATGGCCGAATGGGAATGTCTGCAGCCTGAATAGGTGCATCATGGCGTGGACCTCTGGATTTAATCTCTTGGCATACTTTACAAGATCGACAATATATTCGTATGTCCTTATTCACAGCAGGCCAAAAGAAAGATTGAAGAACTCTAGCTTTAGTACGGGAAAAACCCATATGTCCAGCACACTGGGAATCATGAGCGTGCTGTAAGATTTTAAATCTCATATTTTTAGGCACAAGGATTTGAGAATGAATGGACTTAGCGGAGTCTTGTACCATACGTACAAGTACGCCATTCTTCATCGTAATCCAAGATTTACGATTAGTATCCTTATTCGGATCACCTTTTGTTGCCAGAGTAAAGAATTTCTTTAGAGTAGGATCATCTTCCTGCTGTTTGATAAAGGAATCGTGGGAAATCTCCAAGGGATCATCTTGGATCTGCGCATCATTATCTTCAGAATGTGAAGATTGTGGCATATTAAGAGCTTGAGCCCTAGTGATTACTGCATTAGCCGATTGCATATTAACATTTTCCCAATTAGAAATTTGCTGTGGAGTGCATTCTTTCACTCCATGAATGCGACCGATGATAAGATCAGCGATCGGATTCGGCAAGAGACATGCTTGCACCTCTCCTGTAAAGAAAGGCGTAGCAATATTGATAATGGCAGTGGAGTACTTCTCCAATGTGCCACCAAATGTTACACATTTGACTATATTGCCTGTAGCTCGAGAAGGATTTACGAGTGATTGCCTCACTCCAATGGTAGTGCACCCCGAGTCGAAAAGAATTGATACCGGAGTACCATCTATTAGGCCCCTATTAAAGACAAGAGCACCCCTTCCATTATGCGCAATTGACGCATGGAGAGCGGGAAGCGGGTGACCGCAGCTTAAAGTAGAAACTGTGGTTGGATCGAATAATGTTTTGCATTGCGAACACTCAAATGCTCTAGCAAAATCGAAAGCGGAATTTGCTACACTGTTGGAGTCTTTTTTATCATTATTCTGATTATCGGTGTCGTGGAACTCCTGTCGTGCAGAGTTAGCCTGGTAATACGATTTACCATGTCTTTTGTGTTGTGATCTACCTCGGTTATAATTGTCTCTATAATTATTATTGCCTCTGTTATAACCCCTATTTGGGTTTGAATCATAATATTCATGATCATAATCATCACGCTCGTTATATTGAGTATCCCTGTAATATTGTTTCTGTTGTCTCCATGAAGCACTTGGGTAGTTCCTATAGCTACTCCCTTTTCGAGAATTTCTAACATTATGGGTACCCCTCGCGTGTCGAGGACTATCAGCCCGATTCCAGTTCTTCGAAGAAGAACCCTGATTTGAGTGGTTATCTTGGTTTTGATACTTATTCCAATTAACCTTTTTATCAAATTTATTTTTAGCTCCTTGGAATTTGTGTGAGTAATTCTGATTATATTCTGTTGCCGAAGCAACTGGCATACTCTCTTTAATGTTAGAGTTACTAAGAATCATGTCAGGGTGTGCCGTGGCATACTGGTCACAATATTCTTCCATGTGCTTTATTGTACCAGGTTTACGCTCATGTAAGAACTCTAGGAATGATTTATTTACAGAAGACATGACCTTGTCTCTTAGCAATAAATCCGTAAGACCATCAAATGTTTTCTCTGTTTTGGATAATTCAATCCATCGTGAAAGTGTAATTCGTGCTTTTGAGATGAAATCTGAGAATTCTACACCTACCTCAGGTCTTATTGTTTTAAACAAAAGACGGTAACCTTCCTCAGACAGCTGATATCTCTTTATCAAAGCTGCCCTAACAGCATCATAATTATCTTTGTCGGCCTCTTCAACAAAATATAACTTACTCAGAGACTCCCCTTTTAGATTTTCAGACAACTGATTCACATACTGTGATTTGTCAACATTATGAGATCGACAAGCCCGTTCAAATCTAGAAAGCCAAAATGTTATGTCATCACTGGTAGGGTTAAACGCTGGTACCTTGACCTTGTACACAAAGGGTTTACCATTACCACCAGATGCCTGATTAACATTACTCATACATGTCAATTTTAATTTCTCTAATTCAAACTCATGTTCTCTTATTGCTTTTCTCTCTTCAGCTTCTCTATCTAATTTTTTTTGTTCTGCAGCAGCAGCAGCTTCTAATTTTTTCTGTTCTGCAGCAGCTTCTAATTTTTTCTGTTCTGCAGCAGCAGCAACTTCTAATTTTTTTGTTCTGCAGCAGCTTCTAATTTTTTCTGTTCTGCAGCAGCAGCAACTTCTAATTTTTTCTGTTCTGCAGCAGCTTCTAATTTTTTCTGTTCTGCAGCAGCAGCAACTTCTAGTTTTTTCTGTTCTGCATCAGCTTCTAATTTCTTCTGTTCTGCCTCAAATCTCCTTTCCTCCACTTGCATCTGCAATTTCTTAAGTTCAGCAGCAGTATCAGCTTCTTTTTCTAATCTTTTTTCTTCAGCTAGAGCTTTCCTTTCTAATCTTTTTTCTTCAGCAGCAGCTTCTCTTTCTAATCTTTTTTCTTCAGCCATAGCTTTTCTCTCTTCTGCAGCAGCTTTTTTTTCTTCTATTTGAAGTTTTCTCTCCTCAGCCGCAGCTTTTTTTTTCCTCAGCAGCAGCTTTTCTTTCTTCAACAGCAGCAGCAATTTTTTTCTCTTCTGCAGCTAATGCTTTGTCATATTGAGCAACAGTCCATTGTTCTAAGTCTTTTCCAGTCTTATCAAGAGATTTTCCTTGTGCAATGAAATAATCTAATGTAGACATATTGTCTTCTTAAATCAGAAACCTGAAAAAGTAAATAAATTACCCTATTTCACTTTAATGGGAGACAAGTCTATACCATAGACTTAGTCTTAGTCCAAACTTGTATGGTTTATAATAACCAATGATAACTTGAGTACCTGTGGACAACAATAACTGTATCTCAAATACTGTGGGAGACAAGCCTTACAAAGGTCTTGTATACCTCAATGTAATCAAAGATCACTTGAGTACCTGTGGAAAAAAATATTTCCCTTTACCAATCACTTTGGGAGACAAGCCTTACAAAGGTCTTGTACATTTTGTTTTATAACAATAACAATCATAAAGTACTGATCTGTACTATACTATCAGTGTATACCACTATACGTCATATGTCAACTAAAGACATTACAAAGGACAAACAAGAAAAGACAATATGAACACATTTGCAGAGATCAAATTAAATTAAATAGGAGAAATGAAAAAAAAAATGATCACAGAAACCGTGATGATAACTGCCATAAGATAACAAGACAAATAACGCCACAGTGTATAAACATAAGGGTGTAAAAAACTGAAATGAAAGAAAAGATGAGACCTACAATTATACAAACAAATCAAACAAAACTAAGGAACACAAAAATTATTACCAAAAACAACGAAGAAAAGAACACCTCATCACAACTAACAGAAATAGCAGCAAATTGTTGCTAACAAATTTCCAATTAAGAAAATGTGTACCTATAGAATACTAGTCCAGACCAATGTCACTCGGCATACCTTGTACTAGTCACACAGAACATAAACTAATTTAATACATAACAAATAACATGTAAGCATAAATAGCATATAGCATACAATATAATTTATGTCATGAATGGAATGTGTTGCAGGTATAGTGTTGTAAAGCAGGCACAGTTTATTTTAATACTAATAACTTGCCACTTTATTCAGTAATAGATTTAATTTTAAACTATTACACTGTCAATTTTTCTCTGTTGAGCATATGAAGATCCAACGATGAACTATGCACTTTATGTTCAACAACACTGTGATTCTTCTGTACGTTGAGAAATGTCAACAATACTGCTCCAGATATTTTCTACACTTGATACCACTGTCCTGTGTAATACTGTCTGTACAGCGAAAAACTGTCAACAAGCGCTGACCTAGATACAGCATCCTATCGGTAATACAGGTCAAGCTGACATCGACTGTATAGCTGTCCTACTGGTGTTGATGTGTTCAAACAAATGTTCTTTCAGCTGTAAACTGTGATTCTCAACACAAAACTGCGTAAGCTGGACCCAGGAATCTGGCTCGCCACTGTAAAGTTTCTTTTCTTCTTTCCACTCTGTAAAGTGTCAGTCGTATGCTCTGTAAGGAAGAGTGGTGTGTTGTTGAGATCAGGCATGCTCCAGTCTACCAGCTGTAAATGGGTAACTCACCCTAGTCCTGAGTTAGGGAAGGCAAAGGCTCCAGGGGAAGCAGGCCCTAAACTTGGTCACTCCAACCGACGCAGGATGGTGTATGTATGAAGTAGAAGTGTAGAGTGTGATTACCGCGAATGGTGTACTGTTCGTGTGCTGACCAATATAACCACTCATACACATGTGTCTACAAGGCACCAATGCAGACTGCTGGAATCTTTGTTTACTCAATTTATTCAGACGTACACACTGGGACATACGAGTACATCATGGTATGTTGACATATCAATTTGTAGGTATACATAGCAGATCTGAAGTCATGACACATTCAGAAATAATGGGCAGTACATCAAAAGTTCAATGTCATGATATATTATGGCCGCATCCCCCTATCTGACTAAACGCGTCAGTGAAGGCAGATCGGTAAATAACTAAAGTTACTTGACGTCCATAGTTTGTAGCATATATTATGAAACCACGAAAGAGGGGGTTTCTAGCAAGATTGAGATCTCCCTGTCACTGTCCGATAATAGGATAAATAATCTGTTCTCTTGGCAGTGATCAAAACATATGATGACCGAAATCTAACATGGCTGCCTCCCTGAGTTGTCGTTCACTCATTCATAGGAAGGAGAATATAAGCCAGAGTTAATTTATAATGGGTATATAAATGATTTCATAAATGTTCCCATACAGCTCTACGGTGATCAGGTTAATTCACGTAGCCATAACCGCTGTAGGAAAGTCTGTCATCTTGTCGATACAAAACACGACCCTAGCGATACGAAGCACAATGTTCCATCTAGGTCGAATCGACATGAGATCATCAAAATAGGGTCTGGCAATACATGGAGTCCGAATTATACATTGTACCGTACCTTAGGAGAGTCTCTAACATAAACTATAGTAGAGATACCATCTCCTTTAGAAGAAAACCACTTCATGAATCGTATATTTCCTTAAGAATCTACCAGCCCTTTGAAAAGTGCGTACCCGCCATTATCACGGTACATCAGAACTCATCACGACTTGTCAAGACAACTCATACTTCCGCTAGACCGGAATAATAAGAATCTAGTCCCGCCTACCCATCCAAAATATACAATATAGGACTGATTCTACTTGTACTAATAATATGTAATACATATGAATTCAGGCCATAAACATAATAAGCAAATTAATATATTTTCTGGCCCTAAAAAATAAGTACAAACGTAAGAGCAATCCATGCGCCGGATCAATATCAAGAACGATTACTCCTATAATCAAAAGTGTGAATCAACCATGGATTCTCTCGCTTTTACCATAGACAGCATTTTCATACACAAATGAATGTCTATATTAAATAGCCATATCGATTTTTGTAATATGTGCGTCAAAATATGCACGCAACAATGATATACCGTAGAAAGATCCCAGTACCATTACAGAAGATGAGCTGGTAGCAGAAGAAGAAGAAAAATACGATAATGTCTGGAAGATTTAAATAATAAATAAGGTAATTTATCACTTAACTTTTACAATAAAAGAAAACTTTTATAAAATTTGTTTCTTTTTTTTTTTTTTTTACCTCGGAGGTGTATTCGAGACCTTTTATTTGTCATGTAGAACACCTCAAAACTTTAAGGTTGTATTATGCGCGAGGCCGCACTATATTCGGGCCAATGCAGACTAGCCAAAGATCAAACGTTAAAATTACAACCATTTATGCCAAGACTGATCAATAAGAATCAAAAGTGAAGTGTTTAAAAAAGAAATATAGATAATCGCACATCTTTCATACGAGAAATCGTCCAATATACATACGACAAAACAAGTATCCAACAATAGTCCATAAACCAGAGAAAGCGATTGATAGAGTTTTCCAATTCCTTTTCACAAACCCATAGAGGAGAACAATTTTGGCTAATACTTTAAGACGTGTATACAAGAACTGTAACAAAAATATATTCTTTAATCGGGAATTTCATAGCTACAAACATTTAAACTATGCTAATCTAATGTATAAGGAACATAAGAAATTATCCGAAAGGATATCCTTTACGACATCATTACGTTTGTCTCGGAACAGCAAACGTAATCAACAACACAATATCACACTATTTTTTAACTCTGTCGTCCGTTTTAAAAACACTAGCTCAAACACATACAAGGAAACCAAATGATAATTCACTAAAAATTCCAAAAAGATTTATAAACACTTAGTGTTAGCACAGGAACCACCATTATATCAAAGAAAAACAAAAGAAGATACAGATACGATATATCTGATTACTCGCAGATCTTCACACATTTACATAAATAAGTGTAAAGGCATCTAAATGAAATATAATTTTTATTTTCAAAATGTGCAGTGTTTATGACATACAAACATTATTTCTTTTCCATTTTTAGTTTAGTCGCAGAATAATGCTCCTCTAGTCGGTTGTCGCGATAATAGGAGGTAGTAAATGATTCTACTGAAGGACAAAAAATGAAAAAGCGTTCCACTGCAAATACCAACATTACATCTAGAGAAATTAAGCGTTCTCTCTCTCTCTCTCTCTCTCTCTCTCTCTCTCTCTCTCTCTCTCTCTCTCTCTCTCTCTCTCTCTCTCTCTCTCTCTCTTTAATTTTCACCCTCCCCCCCCACCACTCGTTTTCCAACGCTTATTAACAGGAACGTGCCATGTTAGATTGTCTCCTCCTCCCCTCCCCCCATTCCCCCCACTTATATTTTGTTCATATCACTGTCACTCACTTTGACTTGCACGATTCACCGACTTTTCTTCGTTGAGTGTTACTATTTTCGGGAGAGAACATACGCGTATAAGGGAAAATATACAATTAATGTCTAATTTTCAACCACAGTTGCATCCCGGCGAGAATAATGGAGTTTGATGTTAAAATATTTGTCCCCTTCCATCCTTCAATTCTTGGTCAGCAGCGTTTGTTACCATGTTCGCTTTTGACTTCTCTCAATGACATTCTCTGTTGATACACTATTCGCCGCCCCGCATCCCACCCTCCCCCACCCACAAAACTTCAATTTGATTTCTTTTCAAATGTGTCCTCATAACCAGTGCAAATAAAGATTGCTGGATGTCTCTGATTGTTAAAGTAAAATTGCCAGGTAGGCCTCCTACGTAAGGTCATGTTTTTATTTCATATATTTCAAATATTCTTAACTGTATCAATATTATATATATATATATATATATAACATATGAAGAGAAGCAACAAATGGAGATACTAAAGCACATGGAGAAGAGAAGTAGAGACACAGAAAAAATGGATATAGAAGATATGACAAGTACGTTTGACACAGGACAGGAGGACTTGCCATGACCTGATTAAAATGTCTATGCTTCACAGGGAGCTGAAGGGTAATGGTTATTTTGATGTCGTGAAGCGTCGCAGGAAGACTCAGTCATTGGGCTCCGATCTTCATCATTTATTGCAGAGTCGTGTTCTGTTATGTTCTTTAAACTGAATGTCACCTTTCGATCTATCCTCTATTGTGTCGTTCCCTGTTCTCTCTTCTTCATGTTAAGGTGTTATAGTATGTGTCAATGAATTAGTATAGTACCAACCGATAGATGTTAATGTCAGCCATTGTCGATTCCTTGAGTACATAACTTTTATTAGTCATATGACAGATACTGCCGTATGTCACAGAACGCCTGAACATGCTCTTTTGTGTGATCTCCCCCGCCTTCAGCAATCCGGCAGTATCATTTCTTCTTCTTCAGTTTTCTCTCCGATCGATTAATATTTGGAAATATTTTGCAATTTCATTCATTCTATTGCTCTATGCTGAATCTAGTAGGGTGAAGTCTCTAACACTCCAACCCTCTACCTGCTATGGGACTATCTTTATCTTTTACAATTTTGCTTTGAACCGATCCCAGCCTGGTTACGTCAGGCGAAATCGTAACAATACCAGGTTATTGAACTGGCAAGTGAGCGATACGCTTGTCACGAAATACGGTCTCGTCCGATCGACATGAAAAGAACGCAAGATTGTCTGTCTGGATTGCCGACGCCAGCGTATGTCTAGCAGATTACACAGAGGGTAGATGCGTTTATCGCTTTTTGGGAAACACTCCCTGATGCTTATTAAAGATAATCTGTTTGGGTAGACATCTTGGCGGAAGACATTACGCCAGGCAAACATGTTCTCACATTTTTTGTGAGAGTGCACAAGATGTCACCGGAAGATATTATGTCTTATTATAAAGAGATCATGAGAAGGAATATTAAATTTAATATTTTAAACTCGCGGGAGAGTTTATGAATTAAACACACCAACTCACGTAGTGCGAAAAGATCTTACGATTGGATTGAAGTGAGAGCTGGAATATACAATGGATCTCATTCTCACGTTTGCCGGAAAGTACAATCTGTGATTTGAACTGGAAACTGAAAATAATATCTAGCGATCTCGGAGACACAGAACAGACAGCTTCGCAACTTCAAACGAGCAACTCCCAAAAAGCCAGAAAGAGAAAAATCGGACCTATAATTCCATACCTATAAGTGACAGATTTGGGAAACTTAAAACCTTAAAAAGTAAGCCCGCCTTTATAATTACATATTCTGTAAACTTAAGGGGCCAGGACTTTAAATACAGAGTCTGGACACCTAAAGGAATTGGATCATCCGCCAAAGACGAATTACTAGTTTCTCAGGCCAAGTTTATCACAGAACACTCGTCATAAGAAGGAATTACTATTTTTTCCCAGACCAAGTGATTCGAGAGCATATGCAGCGAAATTGCTTGTGTCCATCCGAAAACTGTCCGAGGAGATTGTGTATGACCCAATTTGGGTTCGTGGTTACAAGCATCAGACGGTTTGAAGTAATAACTTTAGGACGCCACTAGTATGTGGAGAAGTGCACTCATCACCAAAAAGAAGTGACGGAAACCACAGCGACAGGACTCACCTAGAGTTAGCTGTTCGTGTAAAATAGGCGAAAGCAATGGACTTTTGATAAATCCTCACCTTCGTCTCAGTGACGAAAACTTGCATTTACAGCAACATTTCACGAATCTTTCCATATTTATTTTAACTGTTAAAGACTAATTCATTATTACAATTGTTACATGTTTTAAAACTAAACAATCATAGTCGCTCCAGTTTTTTTTTTATTTATCTTCTTCCTTCTTCCTCGTTCGTCCTGAAAAGGACGTTGGTTGCGTTGTGTCTGTTTACGCCGGAGCTGTAATATCTGCACCTTTCGGTCGACACATCCGATTTCAGCACGGCCATTTTTGGGACCGGGTTTGCCTTCCCCCTCCGATCCTTACTCTCTCAGCCAGACTGCACTGCTGCAGCCTGTTTTCAGGACCACCACGTGGAGGTGGAGTAGGGTCTTGGTCAGCTCTGGTTCGCTGACCCTGATGCAAGCAGCCAAGCTATGGGTCGCTGACTGCATTCTCTATTGCTGCATCTTTGGGTCCCTTTTATATGTATGAAAGCAATCGTATGAGCCAGAATATTATGTTTATTAATATCCTCACCCTAAATCTCTGTAAAGAGAAAATTTGATTCCAATAGAAATGTCACCAGCATTTGATTTATTTTAAACTGTTAATACTAATTGATTATTAAATTTGTTACATGTTATTTTAAAACTAAACAAACATAGTTGTTTCAGTTATTACATGTATGAAAGCAAACGTATGATTATTATATATATATATAATATATATAAATATATATATATATAAATATATATATTATATATATATATATATAATTATATATAACACAATATTTCATATATATATATATATATATATATATATATATATATATATATAGAGAGAGAGAGAGAGAGAGAGACAGAGAGAAATATATATATATATACGTATATATATATATATATATATATATATATATATATATATATATATATATATATATATATATAATATATATATATCAGAACAACAATCAAAGGACGTTGTTGGACCTAACCCTACTTGTACTGTGGATTTAATACATGGCAATCTATATATTCTGGCTCATTGTCTACAGATATGACCACAGCACACAATAGCTGACATTAAATAACAATAATACCATCAACCGGTAAGTTCCCTCTTTAATGAATACTACACACAGAGAAGCCGTACATGGCTGACAATACATATGAAAAGCAATACACAATGCAATGAACACTGCCAACTTACTTGCGAAAATACCAATCCAACATAATAGCAAAATGGTCATCGACATAATCTACTCAGCGACCAATATGACTATCGCTCACAGGCGAAATGCACTACTGACACAACGCAATACATAATTGCAATAATCTTATCGTAAATAATATCCAGGAGAAAATCACTGGAACCTTCAACCACAATCTAGCAATAAAGCAAATACTCCAGATCACCTGAAAATTCGACAAGCAATGAACAAAGATGGCACTCATAAATCCCAGCAAAACTGGTGACAAAGGGAACACGTCCTTCCAGTAAGGAGGACATCTCGTAGACTAGAATGCGCCAAAAGTTTCGTACCGACTTCCGTTTTGGCCAAACGGGTTTTCCTATTCTAACAGCGTAGCCACTTTCCAACGTGACCACTCAAATTATTTTAGCGAATGTCTATGCCATGACATCCCCCCCCCCCCCCCCCCCCCCCCCCTTTAAGAAAGAAAACGAAGTTTTCTTCCACCGGAGGAGTCACGCCCAACCCCCTTTGGAGTATGGACGAACACACTGCCATGATGGCACCTCCTCATGTAGATAGAGAATGCCATAGTTATCCAATACTATTGTCATACATGCCTTCTCACTCACTAGACTAAATACCAGAAAACATGTACAAATCCACAGCAGGTACAGACAGTCGTGAAAAAAATCACCGACTGACTAATCCTAGTAGTCTAAACACAATGCATGTTACACAAAATCTATATAACTAATTGTCACCCATCTACAGCAAGTCATTATATCACCAATCATCTCTTATAATATAGCTGTAGGTATAAGATAATACGATACATTTACACTTTGGGTACACCTTCCTAGATATTACCTTTATGGCAGCATAATAAATATAATGTATACCATAATACATCATCATGAAATACCAATTCTAATAGTCATAATACATTCATTTTCACATGACATGGTGTGGAGGGTATAGATGTTAAAAAGTTAAGTATTAATTGTCTACAGATGTGAGGTCAGCTATGCAAGTCCCTGAGTCTAATTTTTGATGAAGTTGTTCTCAGGGTACCTGTCTGCTACCACCCTACGACCTCAATCTGCTATATATTTTGAGCCTAATTATATGGTATGGTGTCTGGATGTTATCTGGCTAGGTGTCTAGGGTAATATGCAATGTAATGTTTATAAAATGACAACAACTACACATATACTCAATGAAAAGTAAGTAAACAAGTCACTGGGTAAATTTAGAATGATAATCTTTTTTACAATTTTATTTTCCTGTATCTAAACTGCTGGGATACAGGACTTTTAAAACTCAAAATATAATGCAATTTATTTACAGCAAAGTAATTTAAAACAACAACTGTGTCTGTTAATATTACTCTAAATTGTTTCTGACTGGAAGTGTTCTGATGAAGCAATAATTCCTATGAAGGGACACGCTTCTGAGGAACGACTTGTATCATCATGTCAAGAATACTGATAATATAATAATGATGGAGAGTATGGTTAAATGAACTAACACACGCCCGTGGACAATTGGGCTTAACTTTATTTCCTGGAACACTGTGATGTCCTTCTCACAACCACCTTCTTCCCGACTGCAACGTCTGACCACTGCTTTAGAACTCTTTGGATTTAAGGCAAACGTAGTTTTTGCCTCGAGCTTGCAGCTTCAGTAGTACGTAAATTTTGGTATGTGGCTCACTGATTGTTTCAAGATGGAACCCTGAAATCAGAGGATTAAGGCCTCCTCAGTACATCATACACCTATCTCCATCTTTAAACAATTAAACATTATCAACAGTTTCAAGATCAGTGGAGTTGCTAAATAAGTAGCTATCGTTCCTATCTGATTGGGTGCCCTATTCATCATCAGGTAATCTTCAAACATCCGTTTGATACATTCCTTGTCATAGAAGAAATTATAGTTAATTATATAAAGTCGTGTGCAAACACTGTGACTTGCTGAAGACAGCCAGTGGTTTTCTGGTCTTACATCATAATAATATACATCAATTTCACCTTTTATGTATTTTTATTTTCTCCTACAGTCTACGTAAGCCTGTCTGGCTTTAATACAAGGTGATAATCTTTCCTAATAACATTTGTGGCATGACAAAAAGGTTTGAGGTTGGTGCCTTTCTAGGTATGCCTCTACCCATCGAATATACATACACATTCAATAATACAGATACATCTCAATAATAATAATGGTTATATAAATGTTTATCTTACCGCATCAATGAAGTATTTCACAATAAGTATGTTAACCGGCGATCAATGGTCACACTCTGATCGCCGCTGGTGCAGAACAGCGAAGGCAATGTCTCAAGAATTCCCTGCGTCTGATGCTAACACTACTTCTGAAATTTATTTTCGAGTGGCGTCCAACACTGGCTTCAAATCGTTTTTATTACTAACATTAGTCTATTTTACCCCAGCCAATCGGATTATGTTATGCCCTCTTGCTTCTTTTTCAAACATAAATTACACTTTCAAATCATGGAACCCCCCCCGCTCCCTCAATCTCTCCCCCCCCAAGTCTGGCAAGTTGAGTGAGGATGTCCCTGCGTTCGTCTCTCTGTCTTTTCTTTACAATATTTCTGTTATTATCTAAGCGTTTTTACTGTAAGATATTATAACATTATGGATAGTATTGTCTTCTAATAAACAAATATTATCATTTTATTTGTCAACTGTCCTTGCTTTCATTTTATTTTTCATCGAGGTTTCTTGGACCCCCCCCCAATTTTTTTTCTCTCAACCCTTCTCAATTTCAGTATCACTCTGCGTAGGCTATCTTTTCAAATACGCCTCCATGCAAATCCCCCACTTACATTTTTCTCTCTCTCTTGCTTGTACGCGTTTTGCCTAACGCAAAACGGTTTCGTTAGATTTAAATTGTCACTACGGGTAGGAGAAAAAGCGGTGGGATTTCCTCTCATTCAATAGCAGATACTAATGCTTTATTTAACTTTAACATTTTGGGGAAAAAATATGCCATAGCAACAGCGTAACTAACGCCAAGTAGCTTTATTCAAACTCCCAACCATTCATTCACGTTTTAGTGTTAGACTAAGCAAGTCTGTGACGTCAGCTGTCGCCTGTCGTCCTAGTTCGAGATTCAAAAACCAACGCTTGTCAAGGTTGCATTTTTCCGTCTCTCATTTCACTCCTCCGTTTCTTTATTCTATCACTCCGTTTGAAACTAACTATGCATTTCGGTCTGTCAAAAGGATTTTATTTTAGAGGAAATGGGTATTGCGGCGAAGGGAAAAGCTAACAGTTTTTATGTATCGTTTACTATGGCGTTACTGTTTGTTAGAACCAACACGACTGCGGGCGCTGGTGACGATGTTGAACACAACTATCTATTTTATCTCTATAGTATTTGAATTTATAAGCAGTAATATTTTATCTATTTGATCGGGGTATCAGGGATCTTACTAATAGCCCCTTCAGTCATAACTGACTATGGGAATGCGCCCCTGAGGTGACAGCCCTCAACTGCTTATTTTCCTGGTGCTCCTTTCGACGTTTTCTCCTCACCTCTGCTTCTTGTGTGAGCCTCTCTTCGCCCAATCTGAGGTGGTGCCGTAAATAGCATCGCCACTTTGTGCGATCGGCAGCTTCATCCTCCCATGTTGCTGGATCCATGTCCAGTGCCCTCATATCTCTCTTGCACACATCTTTGAACCTCAGCTGTGGTCGCCCAACTGTTCTCTTGCCATCTGCTAATTGTCCGTAGAAGATATCTTTTGGGATGCGACCATCTTCCATGCGGCGAACATGGCCAAGCCAGCGAAGTCTGCGCTGTCTAAGCAGCGTATACATACTTTGAAGGCCAGCACGTGACAACACCTCGACATTTGTCACTTTATCTTTCCACGAGATGCCGAGGATGCGGCGTAGACACCGCAAATGGAAGGTATTGAGCCTTCTTTCTTGCTTAGCATAGGTCGTCCAGGTCTCGCTGCCATATAGGAGTGTGCTGGTGACGCAGGCATTATATACCGCAGCTTTGGTCTTCATTGTGAGTTTAGAGTTTCCCCAAACACGCGATGTGAGGCGGGCAAAGGTAGCTGCAGCTTTGCCAATGCGGCTGTCGATTTCTGTATCCAGTGAGAGTTTGTCATTGATGGTAGACCCTAGGTATGTGAAGTGGTGCACCACTGCCAATTCATAGTTATCGATAGTGATAACTGGTGTAGCACCCACATCCTGACTCAGCACATTCGTTTTCTTTAGACTTATTGTGAGGCCAAAGTCCTTGCATGCTTTAGTGAAGCGATTCATCAAGCTCTGAAGCTCCTGTTGGCTTTGAGTGACGACTGCAGCATCATCAGCGAACAACAAGTCTCTTATAGTGACTCTTCTGATTTTTGTTTTTGCCTTCAGCCTTGAAAGATTAAACAGACGGCCATCTGACCTAGTGTGAAGGCATATTCCTTCAGTTGCATCTCTGAATGCATGTTTCAAGAGTAAGGCAAAGAAGATTCCGAAGAGGGTCGGAGCCAGAACACAGCCTTGTTTAACGCCACTTCGTATATCAAAGGGCTGTGACGTGCTTCCAGCATATTGGACTGTTCCCTTCATGTCGTCATGGAATGACTTTATCATTTCCAGCATTTTAGAAGGGCAGCCTATTTTCAGGAGGATTTTAAAGAGTCCATCCCTACTAACCAGGTCGAATGCTTTTGTGAGGTCTATAAAGGCGATATATAATGGTCTTTTCTGCTCTCTTGATTTTTCCTGAAGCTGGCGGAGAGAGAAGATCATGTCTGTTGTTGATCTGCCAGCTCGGAATCCACACTGTGCCTCTGGATATATGCGCTCAGCTAACTTGTGTAGTCGCATTAAGATGACTTTGGCAAAAACCTTACCAACAATACTAAGAAGAGAGATGCCTCTGTAGTTATTGCAATCACTTCTGTCTCCTTTATTTTTATACAGTGTTACAATCTTGGCATCTCGCATGTCTTGAGGAATAGTTGTCTCTTCCCAGCACTGGCACAGCATCCTATGCAGGGGATGTAATAGCGTGCTCTTACAGCATTTGATTAAATCAGGAGGAATCCCATCACTGCCTGGTGCTTTGCCAGAGGCCAAGCTATCAATGGCCTTACTGAGTTCCTCTAATGTTGGTTCGGCATCCAGCTCCTCCATAGTTGGCAGACTATTGACAGCATCAAGGGCTGCAGGCGTAACGGTATTGTCTCTAGCGTAAAGCTCAGAGTAGTGCTCGACCCACCTCTCCATCTGCTTACCCTTATCGGTTAGCTTCTCTCCGCTGATGGTTTTTAGCGGTGCCGTCTTACTTTTATGGGGGCCAAGTGCTTTCTTTATACCGTCATACATTTGTCTAATGTTGCCTGTTTGCGCTGCGATCTGGATGCTCTCACTGAGCTGGAGCCAATAGTCATTTGCACAGCGTCGAGCAGTTTGTTGAACTTTGCTTCTCGTAGCCCTCAGGATCTGTAGGGTTCTGGCACTCGGTGAACGTTTGTATTCATTCATAGCACTGCGCTTAGCTTCAATAACAGGTGCCATCACATCTGATGAAGCGTCAAACCAGTCATTTGACTTTGCTGTTTTCTTACCAAAGGTGGCAAGTGCAGTACTTTGAATGGTGTTCCGTAGATGCTCCCAGTTCTCTGTAATAGTATCACCATGCTGAGGGCTACTGAGCACTTTCTTGAAGGTTGCAGTGAATTGAGCGATCATGAAAGGGTCTGACATCTTGCTGGTATCAATGCGTGGTTTCCCTTCATGTCTGACACGATAGAGTTTTCTTGGTTGTGCTCTGATTTTGCAGCAAACCAAGGAGTGATCTGTGTCACAGTCTGCACTATGGTACGAGCGCGTGGAGAGCACAGACCTGAGGAGTGGCCTTCTGACGAGAATCAGGTCAAGTTGGTGCCATTGCTTGGATCGTGGGTGTCTCCATGACACCTTATGCTGGGGTTTTGTCTCAAAGTAGGTGTTGGTCACGCAGAGATCATGGTGGACGCACAACTCTAAGAGCCGTTGTCCATTTTCATTCATCTTGCCAATACCAAACCTGCCCAGACATGAAGGCCATGAAACATTATCGGCACCCACTCTAGCGTTAAAGTCACCAAGGAGAACAAGCTGTTCTTGCCTAGGTATGCTTTTGATTACTGCTGCTAGATTTTCGTAGAACTCATCTTTAGCTTCTGAGGCAGAGTACAGAGTAGGAGCATACACACTGACAAGGGTGATGGGACCTGTGCTAGTTTGCAGGCGGAGCGTTAACAGGCGTTCTGATCCATTCTCGCCTGGTTCAACCATGTTAGTTAGCGATTTTTTGACCGCAAAACCTACTCCGTGTTCTCTAGCTTTATTAAGATCTTTCCCTTGCCAATAAAATGTGTAGTCCTTCTCGCTCACCGTTCCAGAGCCCGCCAGGCGCGTTTCCTGAAGTGCAGCTATATCCACCTGAAGTCGTTTAAGCTCATCATTAATTATGGCTGTCTTCCTTACATCGTTTACATCCTGTAGGTTTTCAGATAGTCCAGTCAACATAGTCCGGACGTTCCAGCATCCCAATCTGAGAGTTTGCTTATTTCTATTTTTTCGATAATTGCTTGGTGCAAAATTTTCTGTCCGCAGTTCGGGTTTGACCCTATCCCCATGCACCCAATGGGGAAAGCAGACAGTGGCGGGACAACACCTTATTGACTGGGGGCTGCCCAGCTTGAAGCGGGCGGTAGCTGTCCAGTGAGATCCTAGAACCTCTCCCACTGTCGGAAGTAGCCCCTGGCGCCATGCCCTACGCCAATTGGGCAAAAGGCTTATAACCGGTAACTGCTACTTCTCGTGTTTTGCCGACACCTATAGGGTGAAGCTGGAGTGTCCTCTCCAGGGCGCGAGCTTGGGCACAGTTATATGGAGATCAAGCTGTTGCCCATGCAGCATGTTCCCCCTCTCCACACAGCCGGTAGATCCAAAGGAACGGCAGTAGCCGATACAGTTTGGTACTAGTCATGTCGCAGGAGTTGCCAGAATAATGTCGAATCAACATTAGACTGCCTTAGGGACTCCGACTCCGGATTTATCCTCAGGGTTTACTCCCGAAGCCAATTCCACAAATGGATATTCCCGCAAGGCAACGGTGGTTTGAATTCAGAGTTCCTTCTCTTAGATAAGCTACCAACCAAGGATCACGATCCCTATCTGCCCGAAGCTGCTGGTTTTAAGGCGCCAGTCGCTCGCCTTTGCCCCTTCTCCCGTCAGTGGAAACAGTTCCGCCGGGCTCAAATGGAGCCACACGTGAAGGCCGGGAGCTGGACTTGGTTGTCAGAGGCTGTTTGAGGCGCGTGCCATAGAAGTATTTTATCTGCAGTGAGAGCTTATCCTCACTACAACTCCCGGCAATAACAACCTTTGGATCTTACTACACATGGTGTAGCTGTACCTGCAATATAATTCCATAACAAATTGCCTTTATGGCACTATGACACATAAATTATAACACAATGCATAGCAAAATACATGCCCCTTAAGATTACAAGACCATCATATTTCATAGGTCTCTGATAAATGCAGGCCAGGCCTGCCCACAGTGCACCTGCCTACAGTGTACCTGCCCACAGCGCACCTGCCTACAGTGTGCCTGCCTACAGCGCACCTTCCTACAGCATGCCTGCCTACAGCCTGCCTGCCTGCAGCATGCCTGCCTACAGCGCACCTGCCTACAGCATACCTGCCTACAGCCTGCCTGCCTAAAGTATGCCTTTATGGCACTGTGCCACATTAATACAAAACACAACATAACATAATACAGCACAACCATGCATTGCAAAGCATTATACTATCTCTACAATGTCATAACATGTCATAGCATAAACAAGCATTGCAAGAAATCTCACAATCTTTACAAATTTACAAACTCCTCAGATATTCCTATCAGAATAGAACTAGGGGCGTAGGTCAGACTCTAAGGTTCGGTTCGCGTCAACCGAAACATCTTACTGAAGGGGAGGTTAAACCCCCAAAATGAAAAACACAGAATTATAAGTTAATATCTATATCTGGTCATTTATACTAGCAAAATGACTGAAAAAAATACAAAACATTGAGGTATATACTAAAAACATGCAATCTATGGCGGAAGAACAGTGAAAAAAAGGCAAATTTTAGCTTTTTTGGGTATTTTATTGCCCAAGATATCTCAAATGTGAGTACAACTTGAGTTATGAAATTTGGCTGTTTCATTTGTTAATATATGATAATGATTGTATACTAAAATAATTTTGATTGGTTTGATATCTGAGTTTTTTTGGATTTTAACATACCAATCGAAAAAAAGTTGAAATTTTTAAGGGGAGTATCTTAGCTATTTCTCAACAGTTGTGTAGTTTGTTAACACATATCCTTTATTTTAGTTTATTTTAATGAGCACTATGTGTACAGCATGTGGCCCAAAATTTACTTCTGTATCACTAATAGTTTTTGAAAAATCATGGGCAACGTGCCTACATTTGTGTAAAAAATGAGGTTTTGAGAAAATTAAGAAAAAAGGGAGGAATTACACTTTTACACAAAACTTACTCATCTCAGTATCCCCCTGCTATGTAGGAATCATCTCTGGTATTTTCCTTTATTGGTTCCATGTTCTGTGTCATACTTTGCAGCTTACTTTTCATTAAATTCTTCATTTCAGCAGACTATGCGTTTTTCGTCAGTTTCCGAAAAAATACATCCTTTCTCTGGTAGACATGTACTATGTGGGGGGAAGTGATTGCTCTACCCTCAGCAGACTCAGTACATGTAGGAGAGGCTTTGCTCTCAATATTCACAAGATTAGGATACCCTTATCAGATATTAACTGACAATGGTTCACAACTCAGAGGGAAACTGATGGAGGAAGTTTTTAGGATTTTTCAAAATATTCTCGTCCACACATTTTATCATCCACAATCGATTGGACAAGTGGAAAGATATAACGGGACTCTACTTACAAATTTATGTAGGCTCGCACAGGAGAAAGCAGAATCCTGTGATTCGTTCTTACCTGCAGCTTTATTTGCGTATAAGGAGGTACCCTACCACTCTACTGGAATCCCTCCAGCCACGTTATTATTTCGATGACCCATCAAAGGACCCCATGGTTAATAAAAATTAGCCAGTCAAAATTATTTTTACACATGAAACTAAGTTTGAAAAACTTGAATTCTGTTTGCTTCAGGGAAATGAATATGGTACCGAAAATTAAAATCCATGCATTAGAAGCAATATAGCATCACAAATATACCATTTTGAATATTTTACATATATAATTAGGTAAAAATACACTTACCTGACATACTTTAAAAATTGATATAAAATCATCCACAAAGGTTTTAGTGAAAATAAACATACAGAAATGTGGGCAAATGAATGTACTTTCCAGTGCAATATGTATCTAAAATTTGATATTTTCAATGAAATTCTTCATTTTTGGGGGTTAAACCTCCCCTGAACACGAACCCGAAACCTAAACCTATCTATTGCTGAACACTCAGTAGATGGTTCTGAAGCAAGGACATATTCTTCTGCCTAACTGCCTTAAGCGCACCCCAACTATTCGCAAAAGTCACCCATGCCATTTTGGTCTTGTCGCGCAATGGCACTACTTCCACAAATTTCACCTGCGCGACTTCATCAAATACTCTCCTAAGAGTGCGCCAACTAGTATTCCAGGGAACGTTACGCACCCAGACTGTGCGATTATTAGCTTTCGAACCCTCGTATAAGTACTTCCTGCTCCTACTCATGTCGTTTGGTACCTGCCGCGAAACACGTCTGCGATGTACCTTCTGGTCATCTCCCTTGGGAGTTGTTGATGCTGAGCCTCTGCTCCAGCCGCACCAATGGCTTTATGAACTCCCCGTACATCGACAACGATTAAATCGGCAATGGGATTCTAGAGAACGAACGCGTTCACTCTACCTGTTATGAACGGAGTGTCCACATTGATACATGCTTGGGGGTAAGATTCTACTTTGCCCCCGAACGTGGTGCACTTTACAGTTTTGCCTGTAAGGCAGGAGTTGTCGATGCACGATCGACGCACCCCAATTGTCGTGCAACCCGTGTCGCTCAACACGGAGACTGGTTTCCTCTCCACCATGCCTTTTTGGAGATCCACCTTTCCAATCTCATGGACTGCTGACAAACAAGGTACCGCATGACCACATTGCAGCACTATCTTCTCGTTCGCGTGGAACAGAGGGCGACACTGGTCACAGTCCTCATCGTTGATTGTGTCCAACACAAACGCGGAATTCGCATGTTCAATTGGGGTTGTGCAGCTATCAGCACTATGACCCCTGTTACCACAATTGGTACACACGCGCTCTTTCTTCTTCTCATCGCGTGTACTTTTGTTGGAGCCCTTTGATGACGACGACCCCGCATCAGAGTCAGAAGAACGATTCTCCGAGGAACCACTCCTCTGCTTGTGATGTTTGGTTTTATACCAAAATCGGTCTTCGTCACGCGAGTCCTCAAAGCATACCTGCTTTCGCGCTTGACGAGCCTCTCCTTCGCTCTATCTATCATATTGTCGGTTCTGCCACCTCGTCCGATCATTCCTATGAGAACGAAAATTCCCATAGCTACCTCTATGTGGTTGATATGGTCTTGAGGGTCTCTCATACTTCTGTTTTTGATCCCTGTCTGACTGACTTTGATAAGGCTGGTGCTGGACTTTGCCGGCACTGGCAACTAAGTCATCAGACAGACCTGACTTTTGAATGGGTTTGCCCGGATGGGCCAGGACATAATGATGCCCCAATTGGGCCATCGACTCAATGTCCTTTGGTTGACGTTCCTGGAAAAACGCCACCAACTCACTGGAACACAAGGACAAAACTTTGTCCCGTAGCACCAAGTCTAGCAAGCCATTAAAGTCCTTTGTTATCCCCTCCATTTCGATCCATCTATTCAGCAGAAGTTTGATCTTTGAGATAAAATCCTCGAAGTCTTGGTCTGAACTAGGCATCGCGTTTTTGAAACGCGTCCGGTAGCCGTCAGCAGTAAGACGGAACCTCCGGAGCAATCTCTCCTTCACTATGTAATAATCGGCCCGTTCCTCTACAGGGAGGCTATAAAAAGTCTCCATCGCGGGCCCCACTAGCAGTGTCGATAAAAGAGATGGCCACTGATCCATATCAGCATTATAGGCCACGCAATCTTCCTCAAATCTTTCCAAAACGAAATCTAAACTATCAATTTTATCATTGAAATTTGGTAGACGCAGCCTAAAAGGACGATGAGCCCCACCAGAAGTTGAGTTCTGACCATTCGCACCCACTTCCAACTTCTTCAACTGTAATCCTTTATCCATCATCTTCTCTTCCAGAGCTATTCTCATTCTCTCCTTCACTAAGTCTAACTCCATTTTCTTTTCCTGTAATTCGAATTCTCCCTGTTTCCACTCACTTTCCTCTGTCATCTTCTTTTCTTGTAACTCCTTTGTTTCTTTCATCTTCCTTTCTTGTAACTCAAATTCTTTTCTCTTTAGTTCTCGCTCTTCAGCTCGAGCATCTCTTAGAGCATTCTGTTTCTCAATCCTCTCCCTCTCTTCCTTCTCTTTCAAAGCTTTTTGATTCTTGACTGAATGGAATTCTGCATTGGCTAATTCCAATAATTCTTTTCCTGTGTACTTGGCTTCCTTGCCTATCCGCATGCAAGTATCAATGTCCATGATGTACACTTAGAATGCTCACTATTAACTTTGGTATAAATCCTTACAATACAGTTACTTAACTGTATATATTCCATTTAAGTCAGCAGATAAGTTTCTGCTTACAATAATATTCCGTAATGACAGTAGTAATTAATGATATCACTTCTTCAATCTACATATATATATATGTATGAAAGTAAATATTACCTCGTAGTTTATTGTATAAATATAATTCGCCTTTACCTTATAGTATCAATAACGTCTCACTTAGCCTCTTGGCTATGGTGTCACCAATTGGAAAATTTGGACTTTCTGACCACTTCTTCTCTATTATATTCTCAACCAAACTTACAATAGTCGATAGTTGTATAATAACAACTTATGAGGCTTTATGGCGCTATGACACCATTATATCAACTTAGTCACAAATCAGATTTTACTTCAAAGTCTTTTACTGGCACCCACACTGGTGCTCTATTCAAATAACACTACACTTACTTCTAAACTCAATAATCTCTGTTATGCAAGTACTACCTATGGCAACAATGAACACTACACAGATGAAAGAAACACACACATCACATTACGAAAACAATATTCCAGTCACGAGGAACAAGATGATAGAACACGAAGAGAAGAGGTAGATTAATATCTACAATGCGTGACAGAGCACGAAAGAAAACAATGGATACCTGTAAACGTATTTACAAGATAGTAAGATGGGACAAGAGAACAAACCACTTAAACAAAACACAAGAATTACTAAATGTACACGACACTATAAATACACACAACACAAATACAGCTAACACCAACAGCACCAAAGACTCCACGAAAACCACACTCAACAATGAGGTGCTAGAAGCTAACTCTTCCACCAAGCACTATCTTCACTTCAGTGAAAATAAACTAAGTAAACAAACAGTAGAATTATGCTATAATGTATCAAAATATATAATACAGATAATGCCAAATTACAAAGGACACAGAGCAAGATCAATTTTAACTAACAGTCAATATACATACACACTAATTCATACTTGAACAATAAAGAAATGTCAAAACATAAGGAAAGAAAACAATAACAAACCGAGGAGCAAATAAAGCAACAGCACTACACTATTCAACAAGTCAAAGTAACTGATAGATAGAATCAATAAGAAAGACAAAAAATACAATTAAATTATCAGAAAAAACAAGAAAATATCAATATAATACATAATACATAAACATACAAACAATAACTTATCTGAAGCGCTTGAGTATGGAGAATCCTCAGCACTGACGACAATGATGATCAAAGGAACAAACGACACTCTGCACCAGAAAACGTATAATCCAAACGAACATAAGTCCAGGAATAGCTTCACTGTCAAATCTGAGTGTCACGGTATGATACTCTCTCACACACTGACCGCACTATCGTTCAAGGTGCTCCCACAGCAATGTCTATAATACAATGGAAATTTCTACTCATACACAGTTCAGCTACACAGCTACGAACAAAAGTCTCAGGTAAGTCGGCAGGGCACAAAGCACATCTGAATTCACCCGTGGTTGGACACTTCTGGGTTGACAGGCACTCACTGGTGTCGGCCTAGGAAAGACACGTCAGAGCTTTTTCACCCCTGGGTGGGCACATCTAAGCAGCAATGACAGAACCAGCAGCTCATCATGATGACTTGGGGGTACTAACAACCTCTAACAGCCTCCTATCAACTATAAACACTCGTAACGACTTTCACCTTCCACCCTATTACCGAGGTTGACCGAGCTATCTCCCATCTGGCACCTGGACATGCCGCCTGGGCGCCTAGCTAAATAGTACCAACCCCCACACTCCGCTGCTCCACCTGGATCACTGTCGCCAACAACCAAAAGAACTCAGAGATACGTCAAACTGACCCGTCTGACGCACACTGTAACACTGGCCTAACACTTTGACAATCGCACCTATACTTGCAAAAATACTAGAGCAAACAACTTAAAACTCAACTGTATCTTATTTTACAGCGAAAGACTGGAAACATACCGAAAAAAAAAAAAAAACTAGCCATTATAAAACTGTGGTGCTGAAAAGTAGGTCAAAAACCCGTAAACGAGGTAAGGTCAAACGACCGTAAAAAAAAAAAAAAAAACATTACACTGATAGACTGACACACACTAGCCTTACACTGGACGCTGAAAAAGGAAAACAACTCACTCCCGTGAGTTGACGGCAAATATGAAGGCACCAACACTGTGGCGTTACCAACCTTCTAACACTCTGTGTGTACAATAACTCATGGCCTATTTAGGCAAACACAGGCTCCACGACCTTGCTATAAATAATATAATTAATACCGCCAGCTAGCTGGGAATAAATATCAATTTAAAGCCTCACGGCCAAAAGAACGGACGAGCCCGCAGCTGTTAGAACAGCAATCAATGGACCTAACCCTACTTGTACTGTGGATTTAATACATGGTAATCTATATATTCTGGCTCATTGTCTACGGATATGACCACAGCACACAATAGCTGACATTAAATAACAATAATACCATCAACCGGTAAGTTCTCTCTTTAATGAATACTACACACAGAGAAGCCGTACATGCCTGACAATACATATGAAAAGCAATACACAATGCAATGAACACTGCTAACTTACTTGCGAAAATACCAATTCAACATAACAGCAAAATGGTCATCGACATAACCTACTCAGCGACCACCATGACTATCGCTCATAGGCGAAATGCACTACTGACAAAACGCAATACATAATTGTAATAATCTTATCGTAAACAATTGGCAAACGTTAGAAGAAGTTAACACCTTTAAATATCTCGGGTCCACTATATGTAGTGATGGAAGATCAATTAAAGAAATCAAGACAAGACTTGAGATGGCCTCAGCTGCCATGACAAGGTTGAATGTGATCTGGAAAAGTAACATCAGTTTTCCTGTGAAGATCAAATTATACAAATCACTTGTATTATCTATTCTCTTGTATGGGTGTGAGGGCTGGACACGCACTGCAGATACGGAGCGAAGGATTCAGGCTTTCGAGCATAAATGTTATAGAAGAATTTTGCGCATTTGCTATAAAGAGCACAAAACAAATGTCTATGTTAGAGAGAAGATAAACACCTATGCAGGCCACCAAGAACCACTTTTGTCAATAGTGAAACGTCGAAAGCTTGCCTGGTTTGGGCATGTAACTCGTCATGACTCTCTTTCGAAAACGATCCTTCAGGGAACAGTCGAAGGTAAACGGAGAAGAGGAAGGCAGAGAAAATCCTGGGCTGATAACATCAAAGAATGGGCAGGACAGGGTTTTTCCACACTTGTACGCATTGCTGAGGATAGAGAGCAGTGGAGGACCCAGTCTGCTGATGCTTCCACCATGGCACCCCTACGACCCATGACGGGTTACGGGCTGAGATGATGAAATAATATCCAGGAGAAAGTCACTGGAACCTTCAACCACAATCTAACAACAATGCAAATACTCCTGATCTCCTGAAAATTCGACAAGCAATGAACAAAGATGGCACTCATAAATCCCAGCAAAACTGCTGACAAAGGGAACACGTCCTTCCAGTAAGGCGGACATCTCGTAGACTAGAATGCGCCAAAAGTTTCGTACCGACTTCCGTTTTGGTCAAAGTCGCCAATTTTTTCCTATTCTAACAGCGTAGCCACTTTCCAACGTGACCACTCAAAATATTTAAGCGAATGTCTATGCCGTGACAGCCACAATATTTCAGATATATATATATATAGATAGATAGATAGATAGATAGATAGATTAGATAGATAGATAGATAGATAGATAGATAGATAGATAGATAGATAGATAGATAGATAGATAGATAGATAGATAGATAGATAGATAGATAGATAGATAGATAGATAGATAGATAGATAGATAGATAGATAGATAGACAGATAGATAGATAAATAGATAGATAGATAGATAGATAGATAGATAGATAGATAGATAGATAGATAGATAGATAGATAGATAGATAGATAGATAGATAGATAGATAGAAATATTTACCTCTAAAAAGAGATATCTTTATAAGAGGAAATTCGTTGAATTAACACAGCTGGGGACTTGAACGGGGTAAAAACCATTGCTTAAATCCTTCATACAAGGCGTTGGACAGATATAAGTTAACAAATGTTCAGCGCTAAGCAGCATTGTTCTTTACTTCTGAATTATCTTGTGGGAACTCCCGTAAAGTAGAAGCGTCATTAACCTTCTATCTATGCTATTGGCAAAGTCAGATTAACCGCTTAAGACAGTTCACAGGGGAGAAAATAATATATGAAAATGACAGACAACGGTTCACTAACTTGGCTTGCGCTAATAAAACGTGAGTATTTTTCGGCCAATAGATTTAGGTAAAAACCGGTTAGAGCAACGAATCAGAAGTAGCGAAAGAAACGCACAAGGAAACAATGACTAGAGGTCAGAAAGGTGTGCGGTTTCTTAAGGGGCAGTCCGGTTTCTAAAGTTGAAGAAGCAAGAAGTGCTTTTGGCGGTTGCCTACAGTTTAACAGATTATGTGGTTATACAGAAAAGGTTCAGAAGTTATACAGAAAATGCATAAGTTTTAGAAATGCTCAGAAGATAAAAAGGATTCTGTGATTAGACAGAAATAGCATAAGATTTAAAAATGTTCAGAGGATGTGTTAGCTTTAGTCAGTAACTATACAAGATAACTAAGAAGTTTCGTATAGATAGTGAAGATAGAGAGTGTATTTCGTAAGAGATTCTAGGATTTGACGATGAGATAGATATTTACAGGAGAGGTAATACAGAAATTCCAAGTCGACATGTCAAATAAATGTTGAGAACTTTGTTGACTAAGCAACCTTAGAGAAAAGATGTAGGTGAATGATACACTGATGGTCAAGCTTGGGACTATTATATACGAATAGACGAGTAAGAATGAATTCCAAGAGGAAAAGCATATTTATCAGAGTGAGTTCACAGAGAGTGAACCAATGAGCTGTCTACAGAAATAGTTACGACAAGTAAGCGACTGGATAAGTCGACTTCTGTAAGAATTGCACACACGCTCTCGCAAGTATATATATATATATATATATATATATATATATATATATATATATATATATATATATATATATATATATATATATATATATATATAAAGACTTGATACTTGTATATGAGTTAAGCTAACCTTTCAGCGACAGTAGCGGAGTTCTACAGAGGTCAGAAAGAAATAAAGGCATAAATATGATGAGTTGGAAGTGCTGAGATGGAGTATGGAGGTACTTAGATAAACAGGAGTAAAGGATAAACAGACTAAACAAGTTAACAGGAGAACTATGCATATACATGGGATATAGAGCTTATGCATGAAGCAACTAGGATATAATTGTATGTGAGCTCTGTGTGAATTATTTGCCTTACTGAAGAAAAGATCATATGCAAATAAATGTTTTGATGGATACAACAGATGTTTGAGTCTATCCTTGAGGGTTGTTGTATGTAGGCCAGGTCAATAATAATAATAAATTGCACTATACGATCAGTCACATTAATAACAACGAGAACGAGTCGTGGGTTGAACAAAGGAGGAAAAGTAGTTCATCCAGGAATCAACAACTCTGGCTGAGATGGCCAGTACACAAGTACACCCTTAAACTACTTGGAAGATAAACAAAAGAGATCAGTAAAATTGATTTACTTCACTAGGCCTGCCATCTGCCACCTAGTGACCTAATTAAGAACAAGCCCTGTCACATACTTCTAATTGGCGCCGTGACCAGTCCTTCTTACTGACATGGCTACATCACAGGCAGATATAATGTATCAACAGCAGCAACAACAAAAACTACAGTTACAACAACAACCCACATTTGTTCCACTACCTCCGGAACAAGAACCTAATATGGCTGCTCTTAAAAGCGTTAGATACATTGCATAATGTTGATCATTACGCAAAATACAACCAGATTATATCGGTTATCACACCATTCACAGGAGACTCTAAGGAATTTAGAAGTTGGTTAAAGGATGCAGATAGATTCGCCACGATGGTAAATGCATGCAGAGAGCGCAAGCGAATATTATATTTATCGTCCGACTCCTTGGTTACTGATTTTCTAAGAAGACGTGACAGTGCATATCCAAATGAGTCACTGAAGAAAGAATTAACACAACGCTATAGTGACATTACCAATACGGAGCACGCGTGGTCACTTCTTCGCCGCATCAGACAACAACACAAGGAATCTATACAATCCTATGGAGAGAAATCATTAAATTTAGCAGAGGAAGCATTCCTGGATGGCTTGACAGCATCACCAGATTTAGAAAAACAGAATTTTTTTTTCATGTATTGTTAGGCAATAACACCAAATCGCACATGAATCACAAAGATCCGAAAACGATAAATGAAGCGATCCAGATAGCAATCACAGAAGAGAATGTTCAAACAAGTTTTAACCAGTGTATTGAACAGGAACCTACAGTCGAGTCACATACAGAACATGAACCAATGAAAATTGGACATTACCGCCCGCGTTGGCATCGCCCAAGTCAGACAAGTAACCAGGAACACTTAAAAACAAACTATGCTCGACACTCTCCTAGACAACAGAACATACACCAAGTCAATACCTATATAATAATAGCCCCTTCAGTCATAACTGACTATGGGAATGCGACCCTGAGGTGACAGCCCTCAGCTGCTTATTTTCCTGGTGTTCCTTTCGACGTTTTCTCCTCACCTCTGCTTCTTGTGTGAGCCTCTCTTCGCCCAATCTGAGGTGGCGCCGTAAATAGCATCGCCACTTTGTGCGATCGGCAGCTTCATCCTCCCATGTTGCTGGATCCATGTCCAGTGCCCTCATATCTCTCTTGCACACATCTTTGAACCTCAGCTGTGGTCGCCCAACTGTTCTCTTGCCATCTGCTAATTGTCCGTAGAAGATATCTTTTGGGATGCGACCATCTTCCATGCGGCGAACATGGCCAAGCCAGCGAAGTCTGCGCTGTCTAAGAAGCGTATACATACTTTGAAGGCCAGCACGTGACAACACCTCGACATTTGTCACTTTATCTTTCCACGAGATGCCGAGGATGCGGCGTAGACACCGCAAATGGAAGGTATTGAGCCTTCTTTCTTGCTTAGCATAGGTCGTCCAGGTCTCGCTGCCATATAGGAGTGTGCTGGTGACGCAGGCATTATATACCGCAGCTTTGGTCTTCATTGTGAGTTTAGAGTTTCCCCAAACACGCGATGTGAGGCGGGCAAAGGTAGCTGTAGCTTTGCCAATGCGGCTGTCGATTTCTGTATCCAGTGAGAGTTTGTCATTGATGGTAGACCCTAGGTATGTGAAGTGGTGCACCACTGCCAATTCATAGTTATCGATAGTGATAACTGGTGCAGCACCCACATCCTGACTCAGCACATTCGTTTTCTTTAGACTTATTGTGAGGCCAAAGTCCTTGCATGCTTTAGTGAAGCGATTCATCAAGCTCTGAAGCTCCTGTTGGCTTTGAGTGACGACTACAGCATCATCAGCAAACAACAAGTCTCTTATAGTGACCCTTCTGATTTTTGTTTTTGCCTTCAGCCTTGAAAGATTAAACAGACGGCCATCTGACCTAGTGTGAAGGCATATTCCTTCAGTTGCATCTCTGAATGCATGTTTCAAGAGTAAGGCAAAGAAGATTCCGAAGAGGGTCGGAGCCAGAACACAGCCTTGTTTAACGCCACTTCGTATTTCAAAGGGCTGTGACGTGCTTCCAGCATATTGGACTGTTCCCTTCATGCCGTCATGGAATGACTTTATCATTTCCAGCATTTTAGAAGGGCAGCCTATTTTCAGGAGAATTTTAAAGAGTCCATCCCTACTAACCAGGTCGAATGCTTTTGTGAGGTCTATAAAGGAGATATATAGTGGTCTTTTCTGCTCTCTTGATTTTTCCTGAAGCTGGCGGAGAGAGAAGATCATGTCTGTTGTTGATCTGCCAGCTCGGAATCCACACTGTGACTCTGGATATATGCGCTCAGCTAACTTGTGTAGTCGCATTAAGATGACTTTGGCAAAAACCTTACCAATAATACTAAGAAGAGAGATGCCTCTGTAGTTATTGCAATCACTTCTGTCTCCTTTATTTTTATACAGTGTTACAATCTTGGCATCTCGCATGTCTTGAGGAATAGTTGTCTCTTCCCAGCACTGGCACAGCATCCTATGCAGGGGATGTAATAGCGTGCTCTTACAGCATTTGATTAAATCAGGAGGAATCCCATCACTGCCTGGTGCTTTGCCAGAGGCCAAGCTATCAATGGCCTTGCTGAGTTCCTCTAATGTTGGTTCGGCATCCAGCTCCTCCATAGTTGGCAGACTGTTGACACCATCAAGGGCTGCAGGCGTAACGGTATTGTCTCTAGCGTAAAGCTCAGAGTAGTGCTCGACCCGCCTCTCCATTTGCTTACCCTTATCGGTTAGCTTCTCTCCGCTGATGGTTTTTAGCGGTGCCGTCTTACATTTATGGGGGTCAAGTGCTTTCTTTATACCGTCATACATTTGTCTAATGTTGCCTGTTTCCGCTGCGATCTGGATGCCAGTAGTCATTTGCACAGCGTCGAGCAGTTTGTTGAACTTTGCTTCTCGTAGCCCTCAGGGTCTGTAGGGTTCTGGCACTCGGTGAACGTTTGTATTCATTCATAGCACTGCGCTTAGCTTCAATGACAGGTGCCATCACATCTGATGAAGCATCAAACCAGTCATTTGACTTTGCTGTTTTCTTACCAAAGGTGGCAAGTGCAGTACTTTGAATGGTGTTCCGTAGATGCTCCCAGTTCTCTGTAATAGTATCACCATGCTGAGGGCTACTGAGCACTTTCTCGAAGGTCGCAGTGAATTGAGCGATCATGAAAGGGTCTGACATCTTGCTGGTATCAATGCGTGGTTTCCCTTCATGTCTGACACGATAGAGTTTTCTTGGTTGTGCTCTGATTTTGCAGCAAACCAAGGAGTGATCTGTATCACAGTCTTCAATATGGTACGAGCGCGTGGAGAGCACAGACCTGAGGAGTGGCCTTCTGACGAGAATCAGGTCAAGTTGGTGCCAGTGCTTGGATCGTGGGTGTCTCCATGACACCTTATGCTGGGGTTTTGTCTGAAAGTAGGTGTTGGTCACGCAGAGGTCATGGTGGACGCACAACTCTAAGAGCCGTTGTCCATTTTCATTCATCTTGCCAATACCAAACCTGCCCTGACATGAAGGCCATGAAACATTATCGGCACCCACTCTAGCGTTAAAGTCACCAAGGAGAACAAGCTGTTCTTGCCTAGGTATGCTTTTGATAATTGCTGTTAGATTCTCGTAGAACTCATCTTTAGCTTCTGAGGCAGAGTACAGAGTAGGAGCATACACACTGACAAGGGTGATGGGACCTGTGCTAGTTTGCAGGCGGAGCGTTAACAGGCGTTCTGATCCATTCTCGCCTGGTTCAACCATTTTAGTTAGCGATTTTTTGACCGCAAAACCTACTCCGTGTTCTCTAGCTTTATTAAGATCTTTCCCTTGCCAATAAAATGTGTAGTCCTTCTCGCTCACCGTTTCAGAGCCCGCCAGGCGCGTTTCCTGAAGTGCAGCTATATCCACCTGAAGTCGTTTAAGCTCATCATTAATTATGGCTGTCTTCCTTACATCATTTACATCCTGTAGGTTTTCGGATAGTCCAGTCAACATAGTCCGGACGTTCCAGCATCCCAATCTGAGAGTTTGCTTAATTCTATTTTTTCGATAATTGCTTGGTGCAAAATTTTCTGTCCACAGTTCGGGTTTGACCCTAATCCCCATGCACCCAATGGGGAAAGCAGACAGTGGCGGGACAACACCTTATTGACTGGGGGCTGCCCAGCTTGAAGCGGGCGGTAGCTGTCCAGTGAGATCCTAGAACCTCTCCCACTGTCGGAAGTAGCCCCTGGCGCCATGCCCTACGCCAATTGGGCAAAATGCTTATAACCGGTAACTGCTACTTCCCGTGTTTTGCCGACACCTATAGGGTGAAGCTGGGTGTCCTCTCCAGGGCGCGAGCTTGGGCACAGTTATATGGAGATCAAGCTGTTGCCCATGCAGCATGTTCCCCCTCTCCACACAGCCGGTAGATCCAAAGGAACGGCAGTAGCCGATACAGTTTGGTACCAGCCATGTCGCAGGAGTTGCCAGAATAATGTCGAATCGACATTAGACTGCCTTAGGGGCTCCGACTCCGGATTTATCCTCAGGGTTTACTCCCGAAGCCAATTCCATAAATGGATATTCCCGCAAGGCAGCGGTGGTTTGAATTCACAGTTCCTTCTCTTAGATAAGCTACCAACCAAGGATCACGAGCCCTATCTGCCCGAAGACCCCTACTTGTTTCATTTGCGGTTTTCGAGCACACCTAGCCCGTGAGTGCCGACGACAACATCCTCGCCTACCCCAACAAATTTATAACAACCCACGACATTATGGTTATGGCAATACTGATCATTATAGTGAAAATTTTCGTGGAGCACATAAAGCATCCAATTTTACTAGAGGACAAGCGCGAACGTACAACCAGGGAAACGGAACAGTCAATCATTAAGCAGGACCGTTAGTGATGACTATAAAGATAATGGAGACAACAATCTCCTTCATCGTAGGTCCTTACATAGAAAGAACAACAACATGGTCTCACACCTAACACCTCCGCCTCAAAGGACACAGCAGCAAGAAATACAGTCCATAAACATTACCCCAGACCCTAGTTCCTGTCTCATCAAGATTGATAAAAAGAATTGCCGAGCACTTGTGGACACTGGTGCTTCAGTTAGTCTGATTAAGGAACAATTGTATAAACAAATCAAACATCTCGTGAACTTCCGACCATCAAACACATTTATGGCCTCTGTAACAGGAGAATCTATGAAGTCTTGTGGTACAGCATATATTACATTCCACATAGGACAGCAACAAATTACACATCCCTTTATAATTACACGTGGGATGTCTAGAAACTTTATCCTTGGTAGAGACTTCCTTACTTGTCACAACGCCAGAATATATTTCGACCTGCACAAGATCAATATCAACGGTGAATACATACAACTACAGGACGATATACATATCGCATCCTTGGTGCGTTTGACAACTCCAGTTACAGTACAACCTAACACACTTGTGATAGCTAAAGGACGAATCAAGAGTTCCAATTATATTGAACCAGGACAAATAGTACAAATTGAACCCTTGGAAAATGAGGACATAAATGATGAACCCCTCATGTTTGTTAGTGAAGGTATTGCAGAAGTTTCACCCTCCCGTGACTTTCCGGTCATGATTGTAAACACGTCGGGACAAGCTACAACGATACACAGAGGTACAATAATTGCTAAAGTACGAAGATCGTACTTGACCTCTACCATAAACAACAAAGTACCTGAAGTTGGTCAGAGTCGACACCATTATTCCCCCGCTCCTCGCATATCCCAAAATCATGCCCCAGGTCACCCTTCCGACTCTGACAGAAAATGTCATTGGCAAAGCTCAGATGTTAACCAATTTACACACAGAGTTAGGCGTCATACGCCAGGAACAAGAAAGTTGATCAAGTCAAAAAGAACAATGGAGAGAGATAGGATTTATAACCAGCAGAATAATGAGAGACGAAGATGTCAACAAACACTTCTTAGGCACAAGATGAATAACACTGAGTATATACCTGATAATCGTGATACTCCTACACACAGAGAGAGAAGACATACCAATCAAGATGACACACCGTATGATAGAGCTTTCAGAAATGAACCTGAACACATAGATGCAGATACGGAGAAAAATGAATATCTTTTATGCCCAGAGAGTGAACCAAGTGATACACAGAAAAGCACACGATGGGATATATAGAAGAGCAGGTGATAGTAGAGAAAAATTGCATTATGTCAATCTCGTTACCCATCATCTACTACCAACCCCAACAAAGCCCTTTCAATACTGCCGTAGTGAACGACAGAGTAGACGTAATATTTACAATACAGATTAGAGCATACGCCATGGCGGAAACCCAATACGAGATACTCAAACAAACCACTGTATCGAGGATATGAATCAAGACATCCAAAGCACTTTGAAAACTGCCATAGTAAAAGAGAGAGCAGACGGAACATATATAGAATAGATGTAGAGCATACTCCATGGCGGAAACCCAATATGAGATACGCAAAAAAACCATTCTATCGAAGAGATGAACCCAGATATGCAAAGCCTTTTGAATACTACAGTAGAGAAAAAGAGAGTAGAAGTAACTTTCACAGAACAGATGAATAGAATACATATGTCAAAACACCGTGGACAAACAATGAGTCCTACATACAGAATGGCACACCAGATCGGTTGTCGCAGTTATTGGCCACACTGAAAATAGAAAGTCAACATAAATCTAAACTTAGTGCGTTCGTCACTAAACACCAAGATGTGTTTGCACTAACGGATATGGAGTTAGGCAGAACCAACACAGTACATATGGACATTCAGACTACAACAGAAGAACCCATTAGTTTGAAACCCTACCACACTCCTTTGAAAACCCGTGAAATAGTGGAAAAATCTATAAACGACATGTTGAGTGCAGGAATTATAGAGAGATCGAGATCAGCATGGTCGTCGCCAATAGTAATTGTATCAAAAAAAGATGGAACGAGTAGATTTCGTTGCGATTACCGAGCATTTAACAGAATTACAAAAACGATTTCATACCCATTACCACGCATTGATGATATCTTGGCGACACTTGGACATTCTACACACTTTACTACATTGGATGCACGCTCAGGATTTTGGTGTATTCCTATGACACCAGCAGCGAAAGATAAGTCAACATTTTGTACACACATGGGTAGTTACAAATGAAATGTTATGCCTTTTGGTTTGAAAGGAAGTCCCGCAACATACATGGCACTGATGGACGAGGTTTTACAGGGAATGCATTCTTATGCATTGGCTTATATAGACGATGTACTTATTCACACATCAGGTACTGTGGATGACCACTTAAAGAAGGTTGAACAAGTTTTTGATCGCCTCCGACACCACCAAGTCAAACTCAAGCTAAGCAAATGCGAATTCCTAAAAATGGAAACCAAATATTTAGGATTCATAGTCAACAAAGATGGAATTCGCCCTGACACAGATAAAGTGGAAGCAATAAGAAAAATGCCCGCTCCCACAACAGTGAAGCAGGTACGAGCGTATATCGGTTGCTGTGGATATTACAGACTCTACGTTATTAACTTTTCAAAGGCCACTGAACCACTTATCGCCCTTATCAAGAAGTATTCAAGATTTAAGGGGACAGAGGAATGTCAAAAATCCTTTGATTACCTTAAGGAAGCACTTACAACGATACCACTTCTCGCACATCCAGATATATCTCGCCCAATGATTTTGTACACGGATGCTTCGAACACAGCAATGGGAGCTTGTTTAGTCCTATCTAGAGAAGAAAACGAGACACCTATCATACCAGAGATTCTTAATGAGATGCCCATAGCATTTGTGTCACACGCCCTCTCTAAAAGACAGAGACGCTGGTCGACTACAGAGAAAGAAGCTTTCGCCATACATTACGCGATACAGAAACTTGATTTTTATATCAGAGGTACCAAACGTATCATTAGAACGGACCACCAACCATTAGTGAATTGGCTCACTAAGACACATGAGCGGCCCAAGAAATTACAAACCTGGTCCATGAACTTACAATCATATGACACAATAATTGAATATATCCCAGGTACTCAGAATACGTGTGCAGGCCTCCTTTCTCGAACTCCCCACCCCAGTACTACACAGGAGGATGATCCAGATGCGTTTACTGACATCAACGACAATGCAAAGAAGATCAACATTATAAATTCCAACAGAATAGATGACGACAATACCACCGCCACAACAGATACTGGTACACAAGAAACAGTGGATTTGGACACATTTAATGTACACACTGAACAGAGAAGAGATCCCAAATTTCTCAAACTCATCAAACAAGTAGAAACGAAACCCACATCACTCAAACAGTTTACAATCCTGCCACATGACCAGGTTCTATGTCACATCGATGAGAAAAAAGAAGGGAGATTACAAAAAATAATTCCACGGTTAGTAGTACCTCAGTTACTAGAGCAGTTACATGACAATAATGGACATGTTGGGAGAGATAAAACCATCGACATTACCAAGAAAAGGTACTATTGGATGTCAATGTACAAAGACATAATTGAATATGTTAGTACTTGCAAAATATGCAGAATGAGAAACATTAGACCAACTAAAGTTCCCTTGCAAGAGATAAAACCATCCCATTTCCCTATGGAAGTGATAAGCATGGACATTTCTGGTCCATATCCCATTACACAGTCTGGAAATGCATACCTTTTTCACATTGTTGATCAATATTCGGTATGGCCTGAAAGTTATCCTCTCAAGAATATAACGTCAGCTACAGTGACGGGGTTTTTTCTGCAAGAATTTGTACCAAGACATGGTTGCCCTAACAGAATAATTATAGATAACGGGAAACAATTCTTTGGTAATCTTTTCAAGAAGACACTCCAGAATTTGCATATTCAACATACCACTAGTAGTTTCTATAGGCCGCAGGCAAATGGAAGAAATGAGAGAATGCATGCTACATTGCATGATATCCTTGTCAAATATATACAAGGAAATGTACAGTATTTGGATATATATATATATATCAATCAAGCCCTTGAAGCGATACGGGTAAACATAAATGAGACGACAGGACTGTCACCATTCTACATGTTATATGGACAATCTCCTGCGAACCTCAGAGGAAGTAATCTATAGAGAATATCCCAAAATTTTTACTAGGAGGAAAAAGAAGACAAACATAAATGAGACGACAGGACTGTCACCATTCTACATGTTATATGGACGCGAACCTACTTTCCCATTAGACAATCTCCTGCAACCTCAGAGGAAGTATCTAGGAGAAGATCCCATCGAAATTTTACTAGCAGAAAAGCTTAGAGCACACCAGATAGCTAATCGAAACTCCCAGAAAGCTTTTAAGAAATGGCAGAAACAGCACGATAAAAGAGCTACATTAGAACAATTTCAAGTTGGTGATAAAGTCTATTACAAGAAATATGTTCGAGACAACAAATTTGACGCATGATGGCTCGACGGATATAAAGTACTTGAACAGACAACACCCATAAATTACATATTATGGAGTGAAGAGAAGAACATAGTCACCAAAGCACACGCAGCACAAATGAAGAAAGATAATCATCGCCCCACAGCACCACCAGCTTTATCGAATGGCAGACCAGTACGAAAAGCCACGTTAAATCATTATAATTCCACAGAGACCTCAAGCACCTCACACAGTGAACGCGACACAGATGGTGAGCTTGATATTGACACAGAACAATGTAACACCCCACATCAATTACAAGATGCTATACATCGTTTGAATCGCTGTAGAGATAACTCAGAAGAAGACGATGATATTCCGCCAGCAGAACTCAGAGAGAGGTTGATATTTCGAGACAATCGTTTATGCGATAGAGATTGCAGCACACCAGTATCAATGCACGACGACGAACCCCGTCCATCCATAACGAGTCAGACATATTATGGCAGTCAAGGATTACAACCGCCAGTTCCAGGTCAACAACAACTCACACACTCCAGCTGGGACAGCGATTATGAAAGACCTTTACAAGCAACAAGAAACAACATAGCCCATCATAGTCAGAGCCCTACAGCAGAGCATATAAACATTAAAACATCGCAACCTTCCGATAAAACACACAGAGACAAGAACATTATCGATACGCCTTTGGTACCTGTTGAATCAGAACTTGACACAACAGAACGAGAAGAAAGCGACATCGATTGCATGGATGATACTACCAACACTGAGATACGTATAGCTACCAAGCGCCCTTACCATCCTTCATCACCAGAATCACCGCCAAGAGCGAAGGTGTTATGCTTACCACAAGAACTTGTACGAGCTAGATTTAAAAGACGTCACCACTCAGTTCATAAGCCGATTCCGGTTTTACAACATCGTACAAATATTCAATCGCCCCCTTCCTCCTGCAGAGCGACTATAAACACGATAGCACAATCGATACCAACTTCTTCACAATACGACAGTCGTCTCTCCAGTAGAGAAATTACACTGTTAGAGCTTGCAAAAGAGGTTTCAACATTTATGCAGGCAGTGTAATCATTGTAAAGTACTCCCCCAGCCAAAGTACTAACTCGCAGCACTCCCCCATCAAAAGTGCTTATAGGTACTCTAATCAACAAAGTACGTAAAACTAAGTCACTTTATTAAGTTTTTCTGTGCTTAAATTAGTTATTTATATTCGTGTGGACATTTAGATACCTACAGTACTCATTAACTCTTTAAAGTACGAGAGTATTTAACCCTGAAAAAAAAGACAGGAAAAATAACTAGACGATAATCTAGAGAAACACAGAGTCCTGACTATGTACATTTGTTCCATATAAACTCACAGAGCTTGCCAGTGTTTTTCTCAAGGTACAGGATTCGGCACACCAGAGGATCAAGACTGATAATTGTTGTTAGAATAAATAGCATTATAGTCATAGTTGTTTTATTAATGTATGGATTCCAAGCATATGCACATTTGAATTGAGAAAAAAAGGAGAGAGAAATGAATAGAAAGGAGGAGATATGCAACAGATACAGCCAAGTCATAACAGAGTAAGAAATTTCTCTTACTCATATACAGGTAACAAAGAGTGCACATGATGCACTGATGACGAACATTCCCACGACACATATCCTTTCACCTTTTCATCACCCACAGATGATGTACCCCCACTTACCATTGCGCTGACTACATAGTGACACCAAGAATACGACATGCTTGCAGTAAAGCTGCTTTAAAGCAGTAATTATACAAGAGAATTGATAAATTACCAGAGATATTATGTGTAGCTAATTGACGGATGATAGTGATTACTCACCCACATAGTTAAGTTGACATTAACACTAGACACAGGGATGTTTATATTTTATAAGGTTTAGTACGCATCTGTAAGATGTCTGTACTTTCGGACAGAATTGACGACTCGAACGGTGCATCCAAGGCTAACATCAGTCGAGCACATCAAAATGTGACCTAATTAGAGACGCATGTCTTTCACTATCGCCCCAGGACACTTAGTCGACTCGAACGGTGCATCCAAGGCTAACATCAGTCGGGCATATAAAAAATCTGACCTGACTAGCGACACATGTCTGTTACTATCGCCCCAGGACAGTTATTTAACTACGCTTCGCTATATTAATTAGGTTAACTCCGCTTATCTGACCGATCCAATGCAGTAACGACATTGACGGCAAATACTAAAGACGTGACAAGTGCTGAAAAATCTCTGCTTCCAGGGACAGTTACCATGTCAACAAAATGTAAATAATTAAATATTGCATGTATGGAATTATTGTTAATTACTTGGTTGTATTACATGAAGTTGTGTATTTATGTAATTGAGGATACCTCAATTGAAGCATTAGTAAGTGTAATGAGATAGCGTTACATTTATGATCTTAGTTTTTTTTTTTTTTTGGACTTTTCATATTATGACTCATAGGTTATAAATATATATATATATATATATATATATATATATATATATATATATATATACACAGGAGCAAGTATATGATGGTACATTAAGTGAAGACTAGATAGCACTTGATAGAACGCAAGTGTCTCCCTACGGGATACATTTCTACGGTCTCGGGTTGTATGTCGCCGTGGGGTTTGCCCAAGCATTATTTATGCTACTGGCAAAGTCAGATGAACCGCTTAAGACAGTTCACAGGGGAGAAAATAATATATGAAAAGGACAGACAACGGTTCACTAACTTGGCTTGCGCTAACACAACGTGAGTATTTTTCTCGTGAGTTGTAAATAAGGCTCGGCCAATAGATTTAGGTAAAAACAGGTTAGAGCAACGAATCAGAAGTAGCGAAAGAAACGCACCAGGGAACAATGACTAGAGGTCAGAAAGGTGTGCGGTTTCTTAAGGGGCAGTCCGGTTTCTAAAGTTGAAGAAGCAAGAAGTGCTTTTGGCGGTTGCCTACAGTTTAACAGATTATGTGGTTATACAGAAAAGGTTCAGAAGTTATACAGAAAATGCATAAGTTTTAGAAATGCTCAGAAGATAAAAAGAATTCTGTGGTTAGACAGAAATAGCATAAGATTTAGAAATGTTCAGAGGATTTGGTAGCTCTAGTCAGTAACTGTACAAGATAACTAAGAAGTTTCGTACAGATAGTGAAGATAGAGAGTGTATTTCGAAAGAGATTAAGTGATTTGACTGTAAGTATGATTTTGAACTTATCATGCATGTGAGATAGATATTTACAGGAGAGGTAATACAGAAATTCCAAGTCGACATGTCAAATAAATGTTGAGAACTTTGTTGACTAAGCAACCTAGAGAAAAGATGTAGGTGAATGATACACTGATGGTCAAGCTTGGGACTATTATATACGAATAGACGAGTAAGAATGAATTCCAAGAGGAAAAGCATATCCAATGAGCTGTCTACAGAAATAGTTACGACAAGTAAGCGACTGGATAAGTCGACTTCTGTAAGAATTGCACACACGCTCTCGGAAGTAGGTATATATATATATACTGTTCAAAAAAAGAAACGCATAGCTACTGAAGGCAAACACATAGCCATAATTTTGACATTCAATAACTTTTTTAATTTAATGAGTTAATTGTTCAAATTGCACACAAGAATACCTTAGGGTTCAACCAATCAATTGACAGTTGTTTTGCATCTGGGTCACGAGAGTTATTTGGCGTACGGGCTTTCCCGTTAGTATGGTGTGTGGCCTCCTCTTGCATCGATCAGCGACTGGCATCTCCTGGGCATGGATGCGATCAGACGTCTGATGTGGGCCTGTGGGATGGCTGCCCCCTCTTCCTGGATTGCCTGGAAAAGATCACGACGATTGGCTGGAGCAACGTCTCGGCGACAAACACGTCTATGCAGCTCATCCCACAGGTGCTCAATCGGACTCATGTCTGGAAACAGGGATGGCCAGGGAATGGTGAGAATGTTGTTGGCAGTCAGGAACTGCGTGGTCAACCATGCACAATGGGGTCTGGCGTTGTCCTGTTGAAACACAGACCTTTGGGCAGCCAAAAGTGGAAGGACATGGGGTCGAAGAATTTCATTGACGTATCGTTGCGCATTCAAGCCTCCTTCAATGTGCACCAATTGACTCCTTCCGTTGTAACTGATCATTCCCCACACCATTGCACCTCCACCACCGTGCGGCGGAGCCTCATCAACGCAAATTTGGGCAAAACGTTCATTTCGCCTACGGTAGACCCTACGCCGTCTATCATGACGCTGCAATAAAAAGAAAGATTCGTCACTAAACCAGACACGTCTCCATTGATTGTCAGCTGCCCAGGGACGATGCTGGTTGGCCCAAAGAAGTCGATTTTGGCGATGGCGGCGCGTAAGGACAGGTCCTCGGTGAGGTCGTTGTGTCTAAAGTCCAGCGTCATGCAGTCTATTCCGGACAGTTTGATCAGACACATGACGTCCTGCAGGCAATGACTAGGCCGTTGAGGAAGCTGTTGTAAACCTGTCTCTGAGGTGACGAAGCCGAATAAAGCGATCCTCCGCTGCTGTTGTCACTCTGGGTCGTCCACTGCGATGCCGGTCTTCAACTGAGCCAGTGGCTTGGAACCGGTGCCAAAGTCGACTGATGGTACTCTGATACACGTTTAGATGCCTGGCAACCTGACTTTGACTTTCGCCTGCATGCAGTCGGCCAATAGCAATGTTCCTTAAATTTATCGATAGAGACGCCATAAATGTCTGCTTGAAAATGAACTGAATTTTGTGTGTGTAGCGTTATCCTTTTATAGAGTTTCAGTTGCGTAGTCAGTGAACAGTGTTCACCCCAAATTTTGTTGCTTTCACGTGCGCGCAACATGAGCTGTGGTCAAAAATTGCGTCACAAACACTATTGACCACTGCGTTGTAACGATTACAAAAACGAACGCAATTCAGGTCAACACGTGCATTTGACACTGTAAAGAACATTTGAGGCTGGTTTTTATATACCCTAGCACCAAATTTTACTTACAAACTCATAAAAACGCGCACTCGGATAGCTATGCGTTTCTTTTTTTGAACAGTATATATATATATATATATATATATATATATATATATATATAATATATATATATATATATATATATATATATATATGTATATATGTATATATATATATATATGTATATATATGTATATATATATATATATATATATATATATATATATATATCTATATATATATATATAAATATATATATATATATATATATATATATATATATATATATATATATATCTATATATATATATATAAGACTTGATAATTGTATATGAGTTAAGCTAACCTTTCAGCGACAGTAGCGGAGTTCTACAGAGGTCAGAAAGAAATAAAGCCATAAATATGATGAGTTGGAAGTGCTGAGATGGAGTATGGAGTTACTTAGATAAACAGGAGTAAAGGATGAACAGACTAAACACGTTAACAGGAGAACTATTCATATACATGGGATATAGAGCTTATGCATGAAGCAACTAGGATATAATTGTATGTGAGCTCTGTGTGAATTATTTGCCTTACTGAAGAAAAGATCATATGTAAATAAATGTTTTGATGGATACAACAGATGTTTGAGTCTATCCTTAAGGGTTGTTGTATGTAGGCCAGGTCAATAATAATAATAAATTGCACTATACGATCAGTCACATTAATAACAACGAGAACGAGTCGTGGGTTGAACAAAGGAGGAAAAGTAGTTCATCCAGGAATCAACAACTCTGGCTGAGATGGCCAGTACACAAGTACACCCTTAAACTACTTGGAAGATAAACAAAAGAGATCAGTAAAATTGATTTACTTCACTAGGCCTGCCATCTGCCACCTAGTGACCTAATTAAGAACAAGCCCTGTCACAACGCCTTTCGAGGCTGGACCTAGTATAGTGAAGTCTCTAACACTTCACTTTTTTACGGCAGTATCTGCTTTGGTACTACCTTGACCTTTTGTGTATGAGACTATGCGTTCTTACCTGTATCTGTGTTCACGGTGAGTGCTTCTACATCCCCTGCCTCCTTCCTCTTTATATATCGCGTCTAAAATAACGGACATGAAGATCAAACCAAGTGAGATGATACATCGGAGGCATTGTGTAAATGTCACTACAACACACAGATGGTGAAATTATAAAGTTTGTAGGACAATGTCATGGATCACTTATGTACACAGAGAAACAAATAAAAGGTGTGTACATTCTGACAGCTTACAGCCAAATACATAATTTGTTCAACAGTCTTTAACAGCTGAATATCTGGTTTTGGGGCTAGAGGTCAGCCTAAAGACGGATAACAAGAGTTTAAAAAATCAGGACGAAGTATGGTGTGACGTTATCGAAAGCAACATATCTACTTCTCCTCACGATCCCAAATGCACTGTTCGGTTAGCAGAAACATTTTAGGTGTATATTAACCTCATTTTAGGTTTAATTAACTTCAATGAAAAAATCAATATTTGACTAGTCATTATAGACAAGCGCGAGTCCACACTAATTACTTGAATATTGTGACATTGTGATATTGTGACATCCACATAATAAATAACACACATTCTGATGTGTTAGATCCAGAATATAAAATGACGCCTACAGCACATCTTGCACGAATTTGAAAATTTATTATCATAAGGGTAGATAATGTTTCAACGCTCCAAGGGAAACAACCTACTTAAATAATAAACACATTATAAATAGCTTCTTAGTTCATTTTTTCCTAACTAGGTTTAAACAAGCGCTAATTGAGAATAGGAGACATTACACATTTGCGATAAAAATCGTAATGGTTTGGATCACTGTTTTATTAAACTTTCAATGTCTTTTTCTTTGTCAATAGCAAAAACATATTATAAACGTATTGTGCTTTCAGCAGTGCAAAAGTTTAACTTTAATATTATCTCTCAACGTAGCATTGTTGCCTGTCCACGAACTAGTTGAAGATCCGTTGTCAGCATTGCCAAAAAAAATAAAGACGACAAATAAACATACACGACATCTCAGACACATGTACCACAACTGTATTGTGATAAACTCATTGATCATCAGAAGCGGTCCACCCCGTCGAACAAGTGATTCGGCTTATTATTCACCTTTACACTCTAAGGGGGGCTGGCCCACCTGGGCCATGACTCCCAAGTGTCTCAGCCTCCTGTTGCCTTGTGTAGAAGATGAACTCATTCCACCGTGGTAGCAGCCTTAAACTCCACAATTCCTTCCGCCAGCTGGAGGCAATTGTGAAAGTACCCATTTATTCAAAGTAAAGACAAATTGTTACGGTCGTTCCGTAGCACACATCGACTAGGCACAAACACTGACACACCTCGCGAAGCCACTGCGCGCTAGCAACTGAAATTCTGCTCCCGACACCTCATATAAAACAGCGCGTGTTGCCTGCGAGCCACAGTCCTTTCGCCAATACAATTAAAAATTGAGTGTACCGCGGACTTAGAAAAATTCCCGATGTTTCCTGTACCGCAGGAGGGGTTAGAGTTTACAGACCCAAGTTCCATAGCGCATTGCGGTTGTTCAGCAGCCAGCATGATGCCTTTTCCACAGTTTCACTAAGGCTCTTCAGTGCCCTTATTCTCGCCTGTCCCCTCAGCCCCTACAGTTTCAATAAATCATACACTGATGCAGTCACGAGTAAACCCATCGTGTCTCAGATCCGCGGCCAGATCACTATACTTTGCCGTTTTGAACGAATGTTGCTCGTTCAATTTGGATTCAAATGGCACGGTCAGTTCAATCAATATAACCTGATGCGATGATGGAGAATGCAGCACTGCATCCGGCCGTCTTCGAGATTTTCGGATTCTGGATATGCCCCTGGTCCAGGTAGGTCTACCGCCACCTTCCAGTCACTTGCACAGTCAAGCAGCGATGGTAAACTGCTACCTGACTTACTCGGTTTGGGGTGTGCTGACTTCCCTGCTCTCAGAAAGTATGTATTTGCGGTGCTCGGTCTGACTTTGCTATTCGCCTACATCCTTAAAAGGTCTAATGTCGCAGCCAGCTTACTTAGCACTTTTTGTGGCACCATGTGTATCGCCCTTGCCCCAATGACACCTTGCAAGAGGAGAGCACGTGTTCAAGTGTCTGCCTCTCCTTCCACAGGGGCACTGCTCATCATCCGACTTTCTCCATCTCACAAGGTTTGTGGTCGATGGCAGGTCATACATTGATCTAATAATGAAGCTGTGCCTGAGAGGTGCCATATGCCATATATCATTCCGTGTCAAGTACCTTTGCAGGGCTCCTTCCCACGTAGTTCATTGGCCCTGTTGGACCTGCTGCACCGCTTTTTGGAACCTCTTATCATTCTCATATGTATATGTGCTTCATTGACTATTAGAAGGCTTTTGACAGAATCCATCATGAGAAAATAATTGAATGCCTCAAAGACATAGGTATTGATGGAAAAGATGTAAGAATACTCAGTAACCTTTATTGGGAGCAAACTGCCACAGTAAGATCGGGAAGGAATTATTCACCATACATAGACATAAAAAGAGGTGTCAGACAAGGTTGTGTGCTGTCCCCCTGCCTATTTAATTTATACACCGAAAAAATTTTCAAACAGATACAGGAAATACCAGGACTGAACATCAGTGGAAGGTCAATAAACAACCTTAGATATGCAGATGATACCGTGTTGTTAGCTGAAAGCGAACAGGAGTTACAAGAACTAGTGAAGCAAGTGAACAGTATAAGTCATGAATATGGACTCGACATTAATATTGAGAAAACAAAAACTATGATAATTAGCAAAACAGACGATAAACCCACATTAAAGATAAGCGTAAATGGGGAAATCCTGGAACAAGTCAAGAGCTACGTATATCTCGGTCATATAATAACAGAAGATGGCAGATGTGAAACAGAAATCAAGAAGAGAATAGGAATGGCCAAAGCTACATTCAACAACATGAAACATATACTGACATCCAAACAGTTATCTCACAAATTAAAACTGAGAATCATAAGGTGTTATATATATTCTGCATTTCTGTATGGTGCAGAAACATGGACGATGAATAAGCAGTTGGAAGAAAGAATTGAGGCTCTTGAAATGTGGATATATAGAAGAATGGGGCGTACCTCATGGAAAGAGAAGAAAACAAATAAGAAGGTCCTAGAAAATCTAGGTATGAAAAGAGAACTAATGAGAGAGGTCAAAGTTCGGCAGCTAAAATATTTTGGCCACATAAAAAGGCATAACACTTTGCAGAAGACCATAACAGAAGGGAGAGTTGAAGGCAAACGTGCAAGAGGAAGACAGCGCTATAAGTGGGAAGATAACATCAAGAGATGGACGGGAAAGAGTCTATCAGTGTGCACCACCAAGACAAGAGACAGAAGACGTTGGAGATCCATTACAGCCAACCTTCGTTGTGGAGATGGAAACTGATGATGATGATCATTCTCAGCTCCTCGTATCTCCTGAACTGCCATGTCTCTGCGCTCCCTGCTTGATGCCTTTGACCACCAGCGGATGTCCTCATGGCCATATCCCCTTCTATTCGTCTGTGTACCCGATTACCTCCCTTGGCTTGAGCGACTTTTGGGCAGCATCAACAGCTTCTTCCACTTTCCACTTTCTTCCCGTTTCAGTGTGGGCTGAATTGACTTAACCACGTCATTTGCTGACTCGCGCAGCATCATTGTGAGTCTTGCCTTTCCCACTTTGTACTCTTCAACAACTGTCTGGAAAGGAAGTGAAAGTTTTGAATATTTGCTGAACAGTGGTATGTTTGACAGACCTGGTGGTACCCCTAGCCATTTCCTCATGAACTTGTTGACCTTCTGCTCTATAGCTTTCACTGTACTGGTGCTTATTTCATATATAAGCAGTGGCCATAGCAATTTAGGTATAAACATGAAATGGAGGCAACACAGTTTGAACTTTCCTAGGAGTCTGCTTTGGTCTATGATCTGTAGACCTGTGTTTGCCATTTCTATTGTCTGTTGCACTGCCTTCGAGTCTTTTAATGAGGCATCGTACACCCTACCGAGACTTTTAGCAGGTTCCTCGTTGACAGTAGGGATTCTTTGGTTGGAATCCATGAATATGACCTCCGCTACCTTCCCTTTCATGACTGAAAGGCTTCTCGACTTCTTAGGTTTGAAGCTCATTCTGCACCAGCTGACTAGTTCATCCAGGCGTGATAAGATTCTCCGGGCCTGGTGTTCATCTAATGTCAGAATTGTTGTATCATCCATGAATGCTTTGAGCGGAGGCATGGGACACATTCCACTGAGCTTTGGACTTATAGCCACTCCTTCAGCCGCATTGAGGATTTCCTGCATAGCCAAGACGAATAGTATCGGAGAGATGGCACACCTCATCGCAATTCCAACTTGAAGGTCAATCCACTTCGTTGTGTACTCTCTGGTTGAAAATCTGGCAGATAACCCTGCAAAATACAGCTTCAGCATTGCTGCGATTTCTTGTGGAACATGATACATTTATAGGGCCTGCCACAACATCTGGTGTGGAACGGATCCATAAGCATTTGCTAGATCCAACCAGATTACATGGAGCTTTGCTCTGTCAGACTTTGCTTTTTTAATTGCTTCCTAAATCTTTGTGGGATGCTCTAGACACCCTGGTGTACATGGGATAACTTATTTCTGAATGGTAGTGTCAATGTACCCTTTTGCCAGGAGGTATGTGGTGAGCTTTTCCGCCATCACTGATAAGAATATCTTCCCTTCTACATTAAGAAGTGAGATTGGCCTGAACTGACTAATGTGTGGAATTTTGTTCCTTCGGGATGTAGACTCCGTTTGCCTTTCTCCATTCCTTGGTTACAAGCTGGGATTTCCACGCATTCTTCAGTAAACGGAGAAGTCGTTTTAGCACCTCAGGGCATCTCTTGTACACAACATATGGGACACCATTAGGACCTGGAGCTGACTTGCACTGTGCTTTCTGGACAATGTTTCTTGCAATGTTGGGGGACTTGGTGTTGAATTCAGCTCCTGGCTTACTAGGCCATCTGAGGCCTGCCATGCTGCTGAGCGGCTCATCTTTGCAACCATCTGAATATGTCATTCTAAGGTGTTCTTCCAGGTTTTCTTTCCTGATGTTTAGCGTTCCCGATCGTGGCTGCTCAAAAAGTTCTTTGGCGAATTTGAAGGGCTACTTGAAGAATCTTTCCCTATCCATCCGTGTCTTCCTTCTCTTTCTGCACAACCTTTCTGCTCTACAAAGGGCATTATGTTGACCTTTGAGGTGCTGCCAAACCTGTCGTAACCCTTCCTTCTCTGTGGCCACTTCGTTCTTGAACAGTTTCCGGGCATGCTTCTTGTTTCCTGATCTCTTCTGTTTTAATCTGTCTTCTACTTTTTTTGCGGTGGGTTACTTTCCCTTGCCTCCCTTACTCCAAACATTTTGCGACAGTGAAGATATATTATGTCGCTGAAGATTTCCAGCTTCTTCTCCAAAGTTATCTGCTTCAGGTTGTTATCCAACTCTTTTGACAAGGCTTCGTCCAGCTGTTCCCAAAGCCCTTTTGCACTGGCAAGTGGAAACTTGATTGTATCTCTTTTCCCGTCCAAGAAGTGAGATCATCATCAGGCAGATCAACCCTGGCTGAGTTCTTCTAACGTCTTTCCCGTCGAGACGGAGCGCACATTAGATCCCAAGTGAAAGGCTAGTGACGGTGTTTGCACAAGATGGGAGTAATCCTTTACAATTCTACAGAGTAATAGACTTGCTAATTGTGTATATGGTTGTGCTGACGATTTTGCATGTGTTTGGTTTTTTTTTTAAATACAAGTTTTGACTGTTGTTGGCGATGCGCACCCCATTCAACCTAGACACAAGGTCCGTCGGTAATATTAAGGCGCATGTCAACATATTTAAGACCTTGTAGTTTGATGAAAATAGAAGAGTTAGACACATGATGTGTGTTATCACCTGATCATTTCAACATATACAGAAAGACGATAATTCGAGACATTAAATACCTCGAAGGAATTAAAGTCGGAGGACGAAATATCAACAATCTGGGATATGCAGATGACACAGTTTTAATAGCAGAGTCAGAGGAAAATCTACAAATCATTCTAGAGAAAGTAGTGGAAGAGAGCGAGTTGAAAGGGTTATCTTTGAATGTCAGCAAAACTGTATGCATGGTAGTTTCTAAGAAAATACAAATACTCTTTGAACAGCAAAAGAGAAAAAAATCAAACAAGTCATTCTCTTTAAATATTTAGCTACACATAGACATAAGATGGCAGATGTGACACAGAAATAAAGAAAAGGATCGCCATGTCCAAAGAAGCCTTTACTAGGATGAGCAATGTCATGAAAAACAGAAACATCACCACAAGCACAAAAATTCGCTTACTAAGGGGCTACGTGTGGTCTGTTCTATTAAATGGATGCGAATGTTGGACAATGAGTAACCAAATGGTGAAAAAACTGAAAGCAGCGGAAATATGGATTTGAGAAGGATACTGAGAATATCGTGGACAGAGAAGATAACAAATGCCGAGGTATTGATAGCTGCGGGTGTTAATAGATCGCTCATCAAAACCATCAGGAAAAGACAAATGAAATTTATGGGGCATATTAACAGAAGAGGAGGAGTGGAGGAATTAGTCTTATGTGGGAAAATACCAGGTAGGAGAGGAAGAGGAAGGCAGAGAAAGATGTGTGTGGAAAGCTTAAACAACTGGGCAACAAACAACAGCATGGGCAACAACAACCTCATTAGACTATCAAATGACAGAGAAGATTGGAGGGTCATGATCGCAAATGTCTGTTCCAGACCAGGCACATGAAGAAGTTTGATGAATGAATATGAGTTATTATTTAGGCATCATAAGTAACCACAGAGTAAAGTCTTTTGTATTTGTACATGCATCCCTAATACAGCCGACATGGCGAGGCTTGCCAAAACGAGACTAAACGTTATTAAAATTTAAAAAAAAAATATGTCTGTGATCATCGTTAAGTAAAGTTGGATAACGATAGGAAACATATGTAAAACTTTAGCTCTGTGCTAATATCGTAACTTGTTGTGGTTTCTTTCTGATGGCGAAGAAATACATTTTCTAACATGGAAATGTTTTTGAAAATGTTTTTCTTATTCTTGATATATTTGCTAGCTCGATAATAAAGGTAATTTTTGTCAATCTTCTCGTCATGCGTCATCGGCAAAGACAAAATGTTTATGTCATCGTTTACGCTAATTTCAACAACCATTTTCTTCTTCTTTTCCTTATTTTACTATTACTCTTATTATACTAGTGTAAAAGCCCGCCATAAGACGGGAATTAAATTCAGAAGCAGCAATACCTAACGGCGATTTTACTTATTCAAAAGAATTTATAAAAAAACTTCTGTGCTTCACCACAGTTCTATAAATATTTTTGTGCACACCGTAATTTGCTCACTTTTCTTTGTCAAGTGTTACTATTTTCGGGAAAGTAAATATAAGGGAAACAATATAATTAATGTCTAACTTTCAACCAATGTTGCATCCTTTAGCGTTAATAACAGAAAAAGCTGGGATTTGATATACATTGAAAGGGAAATAAAGCATTTGCAGGAAGTCTGCATCAAAGCATGTATTTGATCTGCAGCAGTGTGGTTTCTGTAACGGTATGTTTTATATGATAAAGTTGCCAGCCCCATACACAAGTTAAAATTACTCGTTTCTTACGACATGTTTGAGGTAGGAGCAGTTCTATTATTTGTTTGCCTTCCCCCAGGAACTACAAAATGCATAAAGCAAACAACCGTCCATGTAATTGTTAATATTAAAATATGAAACCTTAACGTGTAATATACCCTCAAACACGTTTTTATCCGTGACATGAAATAGGGATACGGAAGGTAAGAAGAACTTTGAGAAATAAAAGGAGATCAAAGCAAATAAAGTCGAACACAAAAAGAGAAATCATCGATTCAAATCTCAAGAAAGTCGTATTGTGCAGCCCTGAAACATTAGAAAAAAAAAACAACTGTGAAGTTAAAGACTTTCATACATAGGTGCTTGCGTGGAGTAGAAGGATTAAAATGGTAAGATAAGGTCACCACTGCGTAACCGAATGTTGCCTTATAATTTAGCACCTTGTGAGTTTACCGCACTGTGAAATTCAACTCCTCAAGAAGACAGCCAGACAAGCCAGATTAAGGAATAGGATCAGGATTCCATTTTAAAGGACGGACAAAGTGTTTGAGCATCTTGTAGACTTACTCTCAAGACAGCTCTACCTTTATTAATACGGAAAGCCCGGAATCCTGGCAATCTGAAAACAAAATCATAGTGGGAGTCTATTGTAAAGTAACACCCCAGACCACGTGTAAGAGGCATCTTACTGAAGTTGCCTTAACTTTTTCTATAAGCCAGAAGTCGGTATTCCCAAAAGAGATTTTAGGGTAAGTTGTACATTTTACATTCTATTTTTTTTTTCATTTATTAATATGTGAAAATTGCTAGTGGATGCCCGAATCATACGAGGCTGGCAATCTCAACATATAGAATAATGGTTTCATGAACCACCACTGCAAGAGCTGGTGACAGCTTTATGAGGGTTTCTCATACAGAACCAAAAGTAGAGATAGTTTCAAGGTCCATATGGAGCAGGGAGTAGATGATGATAGAAATGAGATACATGCTTATTATATTAACCTTTTCAACCAGTGCAAATATAAATGTAAACATGTTCAATGTAAATGCAATGGATGTTTTCCGCTCACTGGGATTAATAGTAAACCTCAGAGAGGGTAAAGTTCTGAAGCAGATGGCATAGTGGAATATTTATAAAAAAAGGGGGGGGGGGAGGGGGAGACACCAGACGTTGTGTCAGGAAACCCAATACTCAGGAGGGGTTTTATTTCTCTCTTATTTTATGATACTAGTCGGTGGCACCAATTGGTGGTGCTATCTGTGGAACAAGTGAGTGGCATACGTGGCCTGCAGCGAACACTAGACACCTACAGCAGACAGGTCTTAACAGACGCTAGGCCATCTTTGCAATTACCCCACGATACTACGAGTGACGTGTTGCAGCCACCAGACTTGACCAGTGACAAGAGTGAACCAGTCTAAAATCTGCAAAGAACCAACATCAGCTGGAGCAGAAACCAACCGACAACTCTGCCAAGCTTAATCTTGAGCGAAAGGTACTCACCTTTGAAGATCCTCAATAGATACTCTGAAGTTTGGACACTGTTGGACCGTCACTGCAGAGCAAGGGGAGTACATCACGTCATACATGCTTTGGAGACCAGCAAGATACAGCACCTCGACATTTGTTGCTTCGTCCTTCTTGGAAATACCAAGGGTGTGGCATAAATACCGTCGATAGTGTGTATTCAGCCATCTTTCTTGCTAAGCATAGGTTTCTATGTCTCGCTGTCATACAGAAACGTGATGGTGACACAGGTAATATATACTGTAGCTTTGGTTTTTATTGTGAGTTTCGCCACACACGCGTTGTGAGGCCGGCGAAAATGGCTGCAGCTTTGCCATTGCAGCTGTCAAATTATGTGGCCAGGAAGAATTTGTCGTTGATGGTGGAGAAGTGAGTCATCAAGCTCTGGAGCTTCTGTTGACTTTGTGAGACGATGGCAGCAGCGTCATTAGCGAATAACAAGTCTCTTATAGTGACTCTTCTAATTTTCATTTTTTGTTTCAGCCATGCAAAGTTAAACAGTCAGCAATCTAACCTCGTGAGAAGGCATATTCTTTCAGTTGCATCTCTGAATGCATATTTCAAGAGCAAAGCAAAGAAGATCCCGAAGAGCGTCGCAGCTAGGACGCAACCTTATTTGACGCCACTGTGTATGCCAATTTTTCATACTAAACCTTTGTTATCAATGTCAAACATTATCGCTATTCAAAATATAGGATTTATTTAGTCGTATAGCAGATACTCCTGAAGGGTAGTGAAGTATTGGATACTTCACTATATTAGGTTTAACTTTGAAGAAAGTGAGTGTGCAACATAGTCACATCGACAGAATAAATAACACACATTCTGATTTGTAAGATCTAGGTTATATAATGACGTTTCTAACATATCTTCGCAATTTTGAATATTTTTTTCAGCATTTTAATATCTTAAGGGTAGGTAATGTGTTATAGTTCCAAGGGTCACAACCTGATAAAAAGAATAAACATTTAACAAATAGTTTTTTAGTTAACATTTCCTAATCAGCTGTATAAAAAGCTAACTAAATATATAAAAAATTTTTGTTTGTCATAAAAAGCTAAAGATTTGTAACTCTTTTCTACTAAACTTTCTCTGTCTCTTTCTGATTCAAAAACTAAAACATTTTTAAACGTATTGTGCTTTCGGTAGTGTAAATGTTCAATATCAATATTATCTCTCAATGTAGGAATTTAATTGTAAATATTTACTCCTCTATCATTTGTGATCTGCAGACCTTACCGTAAAATAATACAGGCGACAAAGAAACATACATGACACCCCTACCTCCATCATCCGCCTAAACTCTAATTTCCCACAGCCATTTTGTTGTTGACCTTATTCAATAGTATACCATGTTAGACTTCACCCCTCTTCTTTTTTTGTTCTGTTTTCACAGTGTGTACTTCCATCTTTGCCCTCTTAACATGTGCAAGTTAAAAAGTGTGGTTGTATCCAAATCCTACTGTAAGATTCCAATGTACCCAGGTCTCCTGAAAGTGTCATCTCTTTTTCTTCTAGATTTTCAAGACGTTCTTGATCAAATTCATCTTTCATTTTTTCATTCGTTCGTTTTTTGTTCTTTCACTTCTTTTTGGCTTATGCCGTGAAGCAAGAGATGGAAATCTAAAAACACTCGGAGAAGAGAAGTAGAGACAGACCGAAAAACTACAGAGAAGATGTAAATATAACTTGAACGTGTGATACTGGATAGATGGACACGTCATGAACTAATTATAGAGACTATGCTCCATGAGAAGCTGAAGGAAGTGGTGATGATGATGATGCCGTCAAGGAAAATCAACTCCTGGTCTAGGGAATGTATTGTCGTGTCCTGTAAGTTTAATGTCAGCCATCCATAATACTAGAAGGAACATAGAAATAAGATGGCATGCGGATGGTGCAGTGGCTTACGAACTCACAGCAAATAAAAATCATTGTTCATGTCAACCCATTGCTATCGAAGACAAACATTGTCGCTATCTACGTAAATGATTTTGTATTCCCGCAGCAGATACTGCCTTGGGGTAGTGAAGTGTTAGAGACTTCACTATACTAAGTCTTGCTTTATGAAGTAGGGAGCAGTTCCTTCCTCGCTGCCCAAGTCTGTTTTACCTCAAGAGCAGAGTCTGGTACCTATTTACATCTGGGTGGACTAGACCGTAACAGTACCAGTTTTTAAACACATATCCACTAGCTTTACCGCGAGAGGCAAGCACTTGTTGCAGACAAATCAGTTATCAACAACAGCATGTAACAACAACAACAGCTGACTGTAGAGAAAGAAGACATTCTAGACAAGTAGGTGAATAGCCAATGTTAGAGAAATTCATAAGAAATATGGTATGAAGCTACTCGAATTAACACATCTGCTTCTCATCTCGACGCTCAGAGACCTGTTCAGTTTTCGAGAAAAAAAATAAATAAAAAACTGCTAGGTGTATATTAACTGATATAAAAACATGTCTTTGAATACTCATGCCAGACAACCTCGATTCCATAATAATTAACTCAATGTTGAACAGATGAACAGTTGATTCATGAAAACACAGACTGCACCTGAAGAGCATATGGTGATAAATTTGACAATGGCTGAAATGGAAGAGACAATAAAGTTACTAAAGAAAAAGAAATGACCTGGAAAATATGGAATAACCAATGAAATGTTAATAGGTCTCGGCACAAGGGCAGAAAGAAGCATCTGGCAGTCCTGAACTACAGCTGGAAAAGAGGAATTGTCCCGCAGGCATGGAAAGAAGCTATACTGATACCTATACCAAAAAAGAAAGACAAGGACCTGAAAGAACCAAATGGTTACAGACCGATCAGCCTACTAAGCTGTGTAGGAGAACTGATGGAGCGCATGATTAATACCAGACTGATGTGGCACCAGGAAAATAAACACCTATTAACCCATCAACAAGCAGAATTCAGACAACACAGATCCACTGAAGATCAAATCACATATACCTGTCACAAAAAGTAGGGAATATTTTAAGATGGTATGTATTATTTTACAAAAGAGTGGATTTCGTATTTTATAGTTGTATGGACATATCGAGCACGCTCTTCTCCATTCTCACGTGCAATATCATGTTGACCTGGCGACTCGTGATGAGTAAGCCAATCCCAAGAATAGAGGTGGGGCCCATAAGTAAAATTCACACATTTTTCTTTTTCACAAAAATGCGTGTATCTCGGGTTTGATGAACACTACTCACCATGGACAGGTATAACAAGACTCTGCAACAGATAAAATTTCTTTTCTTCGTCATGGAACGTTTGACAGAACAGCGGAGATGGATAGGCATAGGCATGTTGCAAACCGGAAGTCGGCAAGTGGATGTTGCTCGGAACCTCAATGTTTCACAGTCAGTTGTCAGCAGACTGTGGAACAGGTATCAAAATTTCCGCACAGTGGCTGATCTGCCTCGGACTGGCCACCCAAAAGTCACTACACGCCGCCAAGATCAACTTCTTGTTACTCAGGCCCTCAGAACTCGGACTCTAAATGCTACTCAACTTCAACAACACCTTCATCAGACCACTGGGATCCGGGTCTCAACTCAGACAGTGCGAAACCGTTTGCACCAAGTGCAACTGGCTTCACGCAGACCGTTTGTAGCTTTGCCCATGTCACCACAACACAGGCGAGCAAGAATGGATTAGTGCCAACGTTATCATCGGTGGACCAATCAACAGTGGACATCAGTGATGTTTTCTAATGAGTCCCGTTTCGTTTTGGATTTTCATGATCGTCGAATACGTGTCTGGCGACGGCGAGGTGAACGTTACCAGCCTCCTGCAACTGTTGCACACAACCGTTATGGAGGTGGCAGTGTAATGGTGTATGAATGAAAGGACCGACCTTCACATATGCCAGGTCAATATCACCGGGCTCTACTACCGTGACAACATCATCGAGCCTATTGTTGTGCCATTTGCTCAACGGCACGGACCAGATTTCATCTTCCAAGATGACAATGCACGTCCTCACCGTGCTCGCGTCGTCCAAGATCACCTTCAGATGCAGCATATCCGAACGTTACCGTGGCCGCCGATGTCCCCCGACCTGTCTCCTATTGAGCATTTGTGGAACCTCCTGAATAGACGCGTCCAACAACGTCCAGCCGCTCCACAGACTCTTCAGCAGTTAGCCCAGGCCCTTCAGCAGGTGTGGTGAGTGGATGAGATATAAATATGGGGATAGGGGACCTAGTGTACTGAATGAGATCAGCTGTGAAGGTTTCTGAAGATAATAAGTTTGGTGTGTATACAGAAGACCTTACTTGCTACCACATTTCGATCTCAATCAGACTTATTCTTGATCAATGTGAATAAGAGCTTCGTTAAGTGTCTAGGGTATTGTAATAGTGTTGTGGAATAATCTCAATACAAAACATATACAAACAAATATTAAATCCTATGATAAACTCAACTAAGTCCAGCTGTTAAATTTTATAATGAAAAATTTTCTGTTAAACTTTATTGGTCCTGAGCCTAAATATTGTTTTGGTCAGGACTTTAATCAATGATAATCAATTTGATTGCATAATATAATTACAAATATATATTAAAATATTTACATGCAATAGACAGTATGTCTATAGTACATGGGTACAATTTTCAAATGGATATTCTTTATTATATCTAATTACTGGTAGTCTGAAGCAGGTTGGGGATTTTCATCATCCCAATATTCTGTATTTTTAATAATATGGTCTCTGTTAATCTTTTTGGAGGAATGTTTTATTTACTGCAGGAGATCTTTCAGGAATAGTAATAAGTTGTTCCAGGCCAGATATCACTTATCTGAGCCCTGGAATCGCAGCAATTGCAGTCAGTTTGGCCAAACGCTTCACAATCCTCTGGTCTTAAGCCTCTTTTATAACAGCAGGTGTCAGAGACTCCTTGATCTAGTGCTGAATTGCTCTATCATTCAGTATCAGCATCATACAAGTACCAGCAGGAACCCCTGTCAAAACAAGTTATGGTTCTGTCTTAATATCAAACTAATTCCTCCAAATTTACCTGTAAACATATATTTCACAAAAAGAACATGGTCAGCTCTTCTGACAACCTAGCTTCTCCACTTTCATGTGATGGAACAAATGGTACCAGTTTTCTTTTATTTTTCCCTAATGGAGGCTACGCCTCTGCCATTCCTGCAATACTTCACCATGCAATAAGATAGGTGTAATGTTTCTGCATGATCATCATATATCTTCCTGTAGTTCTAACTTTCTTAAATGGTTCATAGTATAATGCATCAATAACTAGGCCATGCCTAAGTCTGCTATGGAACCATTTAATTACAACCTTTTGTCATGGCCTTTTATTATACACAACCCTTTTTCAAATCAAAAAAGTCAATAAAATCAATCTTACCACATGCAAAGGAAATATACACAGGTTACGATGAATAAGGCAAGTTAATATGGCACACTTTTAGATTTGCCCACTGTCCAGACTGATTTATGTAGTTATATCTTATAAAATACAGCACAAGTCTGTCACCGCTTCCTGCTCTTATGAATAGCGTACTCTTTCGTTAAGGTCACATGCCTTGGCCACTCGGACTAAGTCTATCTTTATTTTTGAATTAACTTTAAAAAAAAATCTCACACTACTATGTGTTACTATCAACAACAAGATTCGTATATCTAAGTTAGCCAATCATACCTCGGCTTCCTTCAAAATCAAGCCAATCCCCTACTTCGTATTATTTTAGCCTTCTTTCACCTACGTGTTTTCAAAAAAAAATCATGCCATTCGATCCAAGCAGATATGACTCGACATGACAGCGTCTCTGTTCTCGATATGTTTTATAACCAATATTTCATTATCTAATGGACTATTTAAACAACCAATTACATATTCTTTGTCCACAAGTCTTCAGAAACCCGAATATACAATTATCATGAGACTAAATGGCTTATTTAAAAATAGTCTTTTTTCGATCTTAGTTGTTTATTTTTAACTAACATCTGTCCGCATCTTTTTAACTGTACTATCAGTATAAAATCAGGAGCTCAGACGTAAAACAGTAGAGTATCAGGTTTCCTAATAAGAATTAAACCTGTTTTCAAAACCTAACATCGTATCGTTAGTGTTTTTCATCACTGTTTATTTGAAATCGCCCTCACACGTTTCGCATGTGATTGGCGTTCACTTTTGAATCGCGAGACGATGTAGTACTATTGCTTCGCTCCGTCTATCCTTTCTCGTCTCTGCTTAGTCCGTCTGTCTTTCTAGGTTAACCTTGTGCGTATAATTACATTAATGTTAGTATTTGTATCTAGGTCATTATGAAAATACAGTACATATTTTATAGGGGGTGTGGCGATACAATTATTTGAAGAATGCAGCAGGAAAAGCAGAGATTTTGCGTTCAGCCCTTCCGGCGTTATTAATCTCAGGCTTTTGCGCTATTGGGAAAGCACTGGTTTTGCTCCATTCTTCTTTCTTTCTTATATTTGCTTTCTGCTTTACATTTATGTTCTAATTTATATATGGGTATTAGAATTTTTCACCACAGCAGGAGTGGCAGAGAATGGCTCAAGACAACATCAGAAGGCTTATTTGCAGTATGAGACGTCGTTGCAATGCATGTTTAGCAGCAAACGGGGGCCGTACACGTTTTTAGAAATATTGGAATATTTTTGTGAAAATGAAGTACCTATCCCGCCTTGGTTGCCAGTGCGACTAAAATCATGTGAGTAAAGCCATAACACTTCTTATACCGCAAATGTTTTGTTATGATGCTCAAGTTTACTTGTACGAAGGAATAAATGAAGTAATTTGAAATATATTGTCTTTGGATAACTTTTAAATTCAATATCCCCTACTTTTTGTGACAGGTATATATAGCTCAGGAAATCGAGGATGCCTTCCACGAAGGTTTGGGTAGATTTTGAAAAATCTTTCGATAAAGTATGGAAAGAGGGATTGAAATTCAAACTGCAGAGAAGTGGTGTCTGTGGGCGAATGTACAAATGGATTGGTCCCTACCTTGAGAATAGAACCGCCAGAGTACAGCTGCAAGGACAGACTAGTAAAAAGTTTATATTACAGCAGGGGGTCCCACAAGGGGGAGTCGTCCTGTCACCTACACTATTCCTTGCATACATAAATGACATAACTGAAAATATTCAACAAACAGTACACAATGCATCCTTTGCAGATGACTTAGCATTGTGGATCTCTAAAGAACGTATCACTATTGTAAACATTCTGATGCAGCAAGCACTACCATCACTGGAAGAGTGGGCAAAACATGGCTTATGAAGATAAATGAAGAGAAAACAACGTACACGCCATTTTCCCTCTTAGCTTCCAAACTAGTGCTAAACGGAGAAAATCTTCATTTAAATGAAAATCCAAACTACTTAGGCATTACTTTTGATCGCCGTCTGACTTGGAAAAAACAGGTTGGCAGAAATCGAATGAGAGCAAGACAAAGAACGGCAATTATGAAAAAAAAAAACGTTCTGGAATAACTTCGGGTGCAGATAAGAAAGTGCATAAGACGTTGTACACAGGGCGAGTGAGGCCAAGCCTTGAATATGGCATAGCAGCAAAGGAAACAGCAGCTAAATCATACTTCGATAAAATTGGCAGACTCCAAAATCTAGCAATTATAATTATAACCGGAGGCATGAAATCAACACCTATAAAAGAACTCGAAATGAGTACATGCCTCTAGCCAATGGAGGATAGAAGAGACTGCAGGGCTCAGCAACAGGCCGAACAATTCATAAGACTAACAGACCACCCAGTGTGCCATAGAATGAATGCTCTTAGAAGGCAAAGACTCAAACGAAGTAACTTTGTAGAATCAATCAAACCACAGATGAGAGCAATTTCCATAAATGAAATATTCACTATTAAACCAATCTACACTGCACACAAGCTTCCAGTTTAGAAATAAATCGTTTCCCTGAAATAATAGAAAACATTCCTGGAATTGAAAGAAAAATATCCAAACTGCAACAGATAGAAAATAAAATAGCGACAATAATACACGGAGAAACATTACCCTTGAAAACAGCAGCAGATTATATATTGACAGAAGAAAGCACACAGAGACAGGGTGCTTTCCATACTGATGCACAGTCAGTAATTGCAACGTTGAAAAGCAAAATTAATACAGACCTGGGTGACCTCAGAATAGTGCTCCACAAACTTTGTCAACGATTCAAAAGTGTTGTGATCCAATGGATCCCATCTCATTGTAACATCACCGGCAATGAAGAGGCTGAAAGAATGGCAAAAGAAGGTTCACATCTACCGCAGCCTAATACAAGTATAACTTTCGAGGAGGGAAAGAGTTTTATCAGAATCAGAGACAGAAACAAATGGAATGTAGAACATCCAGGTCATACACAGAATGATGCTTACTACCAGCTCAACAGAAGAGAACTGGCAACAACAGATTGAGATACCATCTATTCAACAAGCTAAAGATAGGAACTACCGATCAGTGTAACTGTGGCACTGATAAAAGGACTGCTGAACATCTGCTTCAAAGTTGCCCCTTATATGTGGTACAGAGAAAGAACATTTGGCTGACGCCAGTTCCTTTCTTGGAAAAGCTTTACGGGGATTTAAATAGCCTCAAACTGACTACTGCTTTTTTTGAGAACATTCAAGTGGACGTCTGAGAGTGTACGAAGAAGATGCAGATAACTGAATATAGCATGTGTAACATTGTGATGTCGACAGAGTAAAAGACCTACTTGTATATTCGGAAATGTTGCGAAAAAGGTGCTGCAGATGATTCACTGGCTCTTCTAAAAATGGTGCGCAATTTCGAACATATCTTTTATTATTTATCTAATCAGTGTAGATAATGTTTTATTGTGCAAGGGGAACAACATTCAAAGTTTAAACACCATTTATTAGTTAACACTTTCATGAACAACTTGATACAGGACGTACTAATTGCATAGCAATGACTATGGTACAACAGTAACCAATTACGATTGGTTTTTTTATTTAGAAATATCCAGTACTTTTTTCTTGTTATTTAACATAAACTTTTCTAAAGAATGCATCATTTACGGTACTATTAACTTAACTTTCGCATATGACATACTCATTAAAGAACTGGCTCAGACAGATAGGAAATGGTCCTTGGCGTACAAGAGACTGTACAGGCGGTTTCTAAATGGTGTGAGGAAAGCGGATCAAAGGTCAATCCCAACAAAGCCTGTATGATGTGGTGCTCATTGAACAACTCCATAGTGAATACAGCCCTTCCAGACATCACTTTCAATGGGCAGGACATTAAAAGGCAAGACAGGCTGAAGTGTCTGGGAATAACGTTTGATCGTGGGCTATCGTTCAAGTATCATGTGAAACTGATCATACATAAGTGCAAGCGAGGACTGGCAGCCTAAAAAACAATGGCTGTTGCGCGCTTGGAAAAGAGACTACTGTTTCTCCTGTATCATCAGCTCGTGATTTCAGTAATTGAGTATGGGCTAGGAATACTCTCGCTGTCAGTGTCACAATGTGAACGACTGGAACGCATTCAGAATAGAGGGATGCGACACGTTTTTGGCTGTACGCTTGATACCCCCATTGTGACAATGAACGAACGAACGAACGAACTTTATTTTCAAAGGGTTAAGAATTGGGCATGTAGCATGTTACGCAAATGCCTAGTTAAATGTAGGAAGACCGGAAAGGGGGACACAAGTGTACTATTCCGAACAAACGAATGGAGTGGTATTTTCTTCTGTATCTATGGCAGCCAATCAGAAAAGGGGTTTCCCACAGATAGATAATAAGACTTCGACGATTGTATGGAAGAATAAATCGTCCGAAAACATGGTTAGAATTAGAGATCGGGAAGGAGAACGTAATGACAGACAAGGATGACAATGGTCTCCTTTTGACGGGAATATCTTCATTTATGCGTAGGTACAAGGAAATTTGGAGGGAGTAAGTAGTTGTAAAGAATTTTGCAAGAATGAGTGTCCGTGCATTGAGAAATCCTGTGTTTTTCCTATTCATAATTCACAATAAAATCGTTAATACGACCGATATAAGAAGACAACATATGGATATAAAGGTCAACCCACGGAGAATAGAAATATATACTGTAACTCTAAAGGCTTGAACGGGGAAAGGTTCAATGCACGAGACCAAGGTTTGAAACTCATCTAGCACAAACCTCTCGGGAGTTACAACTATTTTGGGAAGTTTGCTGGAGTTGCGAGCCTTGTTTCCTATACGTCCGGAATAACCATATATAAGGGCGGTCAAAATGATTTCCAAGCAGTTCTATTACTCCACTAAAGTCAGTCTTTACTGATCTTAATTAGATCCTGCGAGGGTATGTAAAGTTACTATGTAAAATAATACAGTAATTATAACTTTTATTTCAGGATTTGTTTAATCTATATGTTATGAAAGTATCATGCATATTAATTGATTACTTGGTATGATGGTTGAAGATTGGAACCTGAAATATAACCACCGTGACTGAGTCCGTATCAAGGCTAGCACAGTCCGTTTCAGGACTAATACAAATTCTTTTCAGGACTACCAACAGTCATTATCAGGGCTTATACAATCTGTCTTCAAGTTACGGTACTTTACAGAGCTGACTTGTCAGGCAGAGGGATACTATAACCTCATACCATATATGTGTGTACATATTATTTTATATTATTTGATTTTATAAAATGTTCCACGGTAGACACCAGTCTTTCCACTGATCCATGATCATGCATTTTCACGCATACATCTGAAAACAAATTCATCTCACCTACAATAGGAATGTGGTAATTATTATCCATAAATAGCCAGATCTTCTCTCTCCGCCAGCTTCAGGAAAAATCAAGAGAGCAGAAAAGACCATTATATATCGCCTTTATAGACCTCACAAAAGCATTCGACCTGGTTAGTAGGGATGGACTCTTTAAAATCCTCCTGAAAATAGGCTGCCCTTCTAAAATGCTGGAAATGATAAAGTCATTCCATGACGGCATGAAGGGAACAGTCCAATATGCTGGAAGCACGTCACAGCCCTTTGATATACGAAGTGGCGTTAAACAAGGCTGTGTTCTGGCTCCGACCCTCTTCGGAATCTTCTTTGCCTTACTCTTGAAACATGCATTCAGAGATGCAACTGAAGGAATATGCCTTCACACTAGGTCAGATGGCCGTCTGTTTAATCTTACATCGCGTGTTTGGGGAAACTCTACCCTCACAATGAAGACCAAAGCTGCGGTATATAATGCCTGCGTCACCAGCACACTCCTATATGGCAGCGAGACCTGGACGACCTATGCTAAGCAAGAAAGAAGGCTCAATACCTTCCATTTGCGGTGTCTACGCCGCATCCTCGGCATCTCGTGGAAAGATAAAGTGACAAATGTCGAGGTGTTGTCACGTGCTGGCCTTCAAAGTATGTATACGCTTCTTAGACAGCGCAGACTTCGCTGGCTTGGCCATGTTCGCCGAATGGATGATGGTCGCATCCCAAAAGGTATCTTCTACGGACAATTAGCAGATGGCAAGAGAACAGTTGGGCGACCACAGCTGAGGTTCAAGGATGTGTGCAAGAGAGATATGAGGGCACTGGACATGGATCCAGCAACATGGGAGGATGAAGCTGCCGATCGCACTAAGTGGCGATGCTATTTACGGCGCCACCTCAGATTGGGCGAAGAGAGGCTCACACAAGAAGCAGAGTTGAGGAGAAAACGTCGAAAGGAGCACCAGGAAAATAAGCAGCTGAGGGCTGTCACCTCAGGGGCGCATTCCCATAGTCAGTTATGACTGAAGGGGCTATTATAGTTATATCCATAAATAGCCAGCTATCCTACAATTATTTGCAGGTTCGTACTTGTCAACCCAAAGTCAGAGGTCAATGATCAAGAATTGTTATTTAATCAATGCTAATCGCCCCAGCAGTGTCTGGATTGGTAGAAGCACAACCTACTGAAGCTGTACATCTCATATGAAAACTGATTATCATAAATGATGAGTGATATTTGTGACAATCATGCACCCAAGAAGTGATAACTGTCAAGCAGAGTTTTATGATGACAATTTGCGTGATAAACTAGTGAAAGCTATAAAGTGAATAAGACAGTGAAGACGTCTATTACGCAACAACTTGGAAGAGTCTAAAGAAATGTCATTTTAGTTTAACTTGAACAAACTAATTGATTTCGCCAATTTGGTTTTTGTATAAATATGAATTTTGTATCAGCAGTCACATACAATCACCACAATTAGATAGATGTAAATAAAGAGGATATAAATTGTATTCACCAGCTTTAATCATTCAATATATTTGATACTGAGTTTGGTTGAATTTTTATTAATATCACATGTGGTCACATAGCGAAGGTGGCGCAGTAAGGTCTGACTGTTCTCTGAATATTTTCAGTCCAGATACTTTCACAGCCGTGACTATCGAGTGCTACCAGTATACTTCTCTGTCACTGGGACATCACACATTCAGGAAAAAATACTATTTCTACTCTAGCACTATCATCTCACACATATAAAACCTTCCGCTACAATACATGCTCGAATTGCTGTCGATTAGATCCAGATATGCGATGGCCCAAGTAAAAGCCTATATGCGGGTAACCATATAAGTTAACCTATATGCTGCCATTGAACTTTTTATCAACCCAAGACTGCCATCACCAACGTGATTTCAACGTTTCCACGAGCAATTACCTGTCATTGCAATATTTTCATTTTATACTGAATTTTGTTATATTAAGTAGCTTTATTGCTTGACCTCTCTCTCTCTCTCTCTCTCTCTCTCTCTCTCTCTATATATATATATATATATATATATATATATATATATATATATATATATATATATATGACTGGGAGCCGCGCTGGTGTAATGGCTTCGGCGTTGTACTGGCGACCAGGTGTTCATGGTTCAAACCCGGGCGTCGGCGTTTGAAGAAATGTTTACGGCCGGAAATTTGACTGAATAGCCTGAACGGCTCCTGTGATAAACCCTCTGTGGATGGGAAGGAGCGAAGCTCCTGACCGGGTTGGAAGGAAAGTCCTCAGGTTCCCCAGCCTCGCAATGACATGTCATTGGGCCGAAGGGCTGAAAGCCTAAGTACCGCTGGTTAAGAAAAAAAAAAAAAAAAAAAAAATATATGACTATGAGTAAATGTACTTGTGTATGCTCAGTTTCTGATTGTGATGATAATATTAATTAATCCTGCCTGAAGTTGTTAATATTTTAATTTTAATTTGTAAAACGCTGAAAATTGTATTGCAGGGCAGAAATGTAAAAAGGCAATTATGCCTATTTCTTTACCGTGATGAAATAAAGATTTCGTTCGTTCTCATTCAAAGTTACTAAACATACACTCTAAACAGAGCTATATTATAATAATAATAATTTCACTGATTAACTCAGTGGTGGGGGCTCAACGAGCTAGAAAAAAAACCATTGCTTAAATTCTTCACAAAAGTTGTCGGCAGATTCCAGAATTAACGTGCTCAGCAAATGCCAGCATATTTTTCGCTTATCTGAATTTCTTGTGGAAACTCTTTAGTGGTAGAAGTGTAATTAACTTTCTATCTACACATCTGCCAAGAGTAATCTTGTGCGCAGGTAGATACCTTAGACGCCACTATTAGATACTCTTGAGTTTTGGCCACAGTTGGCCCACTACTGCAAAGCAGGAGAGGCAATACCGTCACAATGGCACAGGCAGGGGCTACGATTGGTCAGGTGACCAGGGTTGAAAATATTTCCAAAGGGAAAGAGTGGAGTAAGTCAGGGGAGAACTGGATAAAGTACCATCAGGTCAGTCTTGGCAGAGAGTGCAGATCTTGGGCAATTGAAAAGCAGAGCTGGAGATTAATCAGTCGATAAGTTATCCTGCTGGGGATGATGACGCTATTGTTTACAATGATGGGTATGTAATGCATGGTGAAAAATCATGATATGGCTTCTCTGCGAGAATAAAGAGCATGGTCGATGCTGAACAGAATGGTAGACTACGCGACAACAACCTCTAGCATGAGAATGGAGGTAGAGGCAGTTACTGCAGCACTGAGGTGGCTGTCTGAAACTCCATCAACCAGGGCACTTATATTGTCCGACTCTGCAATGGATGAATCAACAAGACTGAGACTGATGGAGTTTGACATCAAACGTGGGACTAGCAGAGATGGACGTGAGAGAGGATATATCCGTCGTATGTACAACCAGCGTGCTATAGGTGGAATTAGCATTCATACTCTTCGATATTAGATGAAGGAGACTGAGCACCTATGGGATTGCCCAGAGTGCAGTGAGGTAGGTTCTGATCAACAATAACTTAAAATAACTGTTTTCTTTCAATGACATACTTCGGTAAAATAACTGTTATCTTTCAATGACATACTTCGTACCTTTGCTTCCAAATGTATATGTCCATATCGGCATTATGTGCCGCCAATGAAGACACATATGATTACACACGACAGGCGAACTGCCTATACCCCTATTATATCTCTAGTAAGTAACCCGTCAGAATTAACACGGTTTTAATTATAATGTACCCCTTATGTTACATAACCTGAAGATGGCACTATCTCTACTTTGGTCATTTCTTACATTTACATAAGAGGTCACCGTCATTTAGATCTTTGTAGTAAAAATTTATCTGGATACACTGTATATGAAGCCATGAGACAACATTTCAAAAATGCCACAGTGAGAAGTATATTGATCTAATGGAATAAAATGTGATAAATTTGGTCATGCATTTAGAAGTAGTAATGTCTCATACAGCCGACGCTATCAATCTGTGCACCCACTGATGCACAACTCAGTACAGAGTTATACGAGCAAATGTGCTCCTGGACATACCGGAAATGTGGATGTTCAGATAGCCGCTCAACAAATCTATTAATAATGAGGGAGACTCCGTGTATTTGCTTTTATTTATGTAGGAATGGTAGAATGTTGCTACTCTCCCCTGACTCAACTCTTGATCCACTTATTAATAATTCGAATTAATCGAATCTTATGCTCACAATTGCCTGTGTCTCAATCGGTTTATTATCAGGTCCAGTTTGTTAACGAGTGTAAAGACAGTATTTTCTATCAGGCCTATAAAGTCCTGGAATGGACGCTGACCTGACCATCTGTTTTCGCGTGCTGTGTGCAGATGTTCGGGCCACTCCTCTTTCTAGCGTAACCCCGAGTAAAATAAACATTTGTCTAGAATCCACATCAGTGACACTAAAATTCCATGTAATTCAAAACGTTATCCCGCTTTTAAAGGGGTGACTCTCTGCGCCGCTCAGCTACTAGAGTCCCTTAAGGCTGCCGCCCGTGCATCGGCTACAGTGGTCAAAACACTATTATGTGTGAGGATCGTTGCCCTGGGCTGGCGTACTACAAACCTGTACACATGGAGTCTGAGTTGTGGACACGGTCGTTTTTTTTTTAGTGTAGATGGAGTTGGAGTCGGTGCAATTGTATGTCATGTGACTACTAATAGACTGCAGTCAGAGTCGTGAGTCAGATTCGTGAGTCAGAGTCGTGAGTCAGAGTCGTGAGTCAGAGTCGGGAATCGAAGTCTAAGTCCTAAAATGTTAGGAGTCTGAGTTAGAACATTTTTTAGGTCGACTCCGCAACCCTGGTTGTAACTTCTTTGTGTTGCTATATTGATGTATCATAGTCCCTATTGCTGCAGCTTTACGTGCCTGTCTTGAAATGTTGTCGATATATTTCCTTTTTATAAAATTGTTTTTCGTACTTTCCTTTTTTGTACCAATGTATATTCATCAGCATCATTCCCATTTTCTGTCCTTATGTAGCACGGAGAAATGACTACCATTCACTGTACAGAAAGTCTACATCAATGTATTTATATGCTATTGCAGCGGTGATTTATGAATCTATTCGTTTTACATGTTGAGGTTGTCAGCCCCATGCACAACCTCCTATTAGTCGCCACTTACGACATGCCTAAGGGAGCATTAATCCTATTATTTCTTTGTCTTCTCTGAGACTCCCGGGAACTGAACATGGCATCTATGTTGTTGTTGTTGTTGTTGTTGTTGTTGTTGTTGTTGTGTAACTAGGGCTGCTGAGCTTCTTGCTATTTTGCAGCCAATGCCAAGTTCAAGACTCCTTGTTATTATCTACACTTTAGATCTAGGCTTTTCTTGTGGCTTTTACGCCATTCCAAAACGTCTTGAGCTCTAGTTTGTCCAGCGTTTAAAGGATCGTCACATCTAGTCCCAAGTTTAGCAGTAAGAAGCATGTGGCATGCTGTGCATTCCCTGCCATCCAAGGGGGCTCTCCAGCTATTCAGAGTTAAAGTACTGTGTTTTGATTCTGAGCTCTCACTAGGAATTGTCACATCCTGCACAGAGCCACTTCTCAGCTCCCCCTGCCTATCACTGTGTCCATAGTGAGATCCTCTTGCAAGCAGTCAACCAGGTCAAAGCCAAAGAATGGGGCTCAAGTGACTCATCCTGGCTTAGTGTGCAATGCTGGGTTCTCAACAAGTTTCACCACATGGGGAATCCATGGAGGTGTGTGGATTGGCATCTATGTATATTCGTTAACATCTACTGTGCGATTAGCCTCTGGATATTCTGATTTTTCTCTTGTTTTAGTCCAAAGACTTGTGTTTTCTTTCGTCACTCTTCTTCTTCGTTTCTATTGGTGTATACACTTTGTGCTAAGAATGTCCCCACATACTTCTTTCCATTAGGGCCTTTGTTTTTGACTTGTTGCGAGTGGTCTTTTGTATGTGCTTTGTCTTCGATTTGTTTAAACACTTGATACGTTCTGCGTATTGTGACAGTTAATTTTACCTCATTTTTAGTTTTTGTTTTAATTGCTCTCCCTCGCCATGAGCTGATGAATATCGTCTGAATGTATGCTTTTTGTTGCTCTAAAAGTGAAAGGCGATCCGATGTTACATCTCCCGTGTGTATTTTACAACATTGAAATTACATTGTAATTATTCATTTGTCCTTGGTCGCTGACTGACTAAGCAATCAGTGGCCATCACGAATAGTGGCGTCTTGTAGGGCAGCAAAAAACTGTCTCAATTTGCTCGGTTGACAGCCATCAAGCTCTGGTTCATGCTTAGCATCACCGCTTCCGCAGTTCTCCGCTAAGTGGCTTTGGGTCGTCCTTGCTTTCGCTTTCCCTGTGGAGACCATAGCATGGCATTTCTGGTGATGGCGTCTGAGGATGTGGCAAACTCAATTCCAGCGTCTACCCACTATGATGCATGTACTCGTTGTGGCACAGTGTAATTGTCAACTGAAATTCTCCTTTAGTCAGATATTATCATTTTGATTTTCCTCTTTATTGTCTGACAATGCTCATTTTGTGTTTTGGATTTATTTGTGGATATACTTTCTCTCCTATATTGAATTTGTTCATTGGATATAACTTTGTAAAAACTTCTCATTGTTGTACGTCCTACCGCATGTGCTGTTCTGCTTCTTTCATTGTCTCCTAACATTCCTGGTGACAATGCTGGAATTGTTTAGTGGTGATACAGATTCTTTTCGGCTTGCTCAGTTCTGCTTGAGATTCCTCCTTGTTAGGGGACGTTCATACATTGATTTTTATATTTATTCCTTCTTCATACATTCTCCTATATTTATGTTTTGCCGAGGTTGTGATCAAGGCCACTCGAGATTACCGAGAAGGTATATATAAATATATATATATACGCGGTCACTACTTTCGGGGGCCCACTCGGTGATCGGGCCTCCGTTAGAACCCAACACGGGACCCAAAGATGCAGCAATAAAGAATGCAGTCAGCGACTCGTAGCTTGACTGCTTGCGTCAGGGTCAGCGAACCAGAGCTGACCAAGACCCTACTCCACCTGCACGTGGTGGTCCTGGAAACAGGCTGCATCAATGCAGTCTGGCTGAGAGAGTAGGGATCGAAGAGGGAAGGCAAACTTGGTCCCCAAAAATGCCGTGCTGAAGTCGGATGTGTCGGCCGAAAGGCGCAGATATCGCAGTTCTGGTGTAAACAGACACAACGCAACCAACGTCCTTTTCAGGACGAACGAGGAAGAAGAAGAAGAACCCAACACAATGACGGTAGTTACGTCACTCAACTTGACTGCTACAAACACTGCAAAAGCCGATAGCTAACAATCTGCACTGCTGTAGAATGAAGAATGCTGAATGTCTGTGATCATCGTTAAGTAAAGTCGGATAACGATTAGAAACATATGTAAAACTTTAGCTCTTTACTAATATCGTAACTTGTTGTGGTTTCCTTCTGTTGGCGAAGAAATAAATTTTTTAACACTGAAATGTTTTTGAAAATGTGTTTTTCTTATTCTTGATGTTGTTGCTAGCGATAATAGCGGTAATTTTTGTCAATCTTCTCGTCATGTGTCATCGGCAAAGACAAAATGTTTATGTCATCGTTTACGCTAATTTCAACAACCATTTTCTTCTTCTTTTCCTTATTTTACTATTACTCTTATTATACTAGTGTAAAAGCCGGCGATAAGACGGGAATTAAATTCAAAAGCACCAACACCCAACGGCAATTCTACATATTCAAAAGTATTTATAAAAAAACCACTGTGCATCACCACAGTTCTATAAATATTTGTGTGCACACCGTCATTCGCGCACTTTTCTTTGTCGAGTGTTACTATTTTCAGGAAAGTAAATACTGTATAAAGGAAACAATACAATTAATGTCTAACTTTCAACCAAAGTTGCATCCCTTCGCGTTAGTAACAGAAAAAGCTGGGATTTTATATATTTTGATGATAGGGAATTGAATCATTTATATGATCTGCAGCAGTGTGGTTTCTGTAACGCTATGTTTTATATGATAAAGTTGCAAGCCCCATACACAACTTAATATTACTCGTTTCTTACGACATGTTTGAGGTAGGATCAGTTCTATTATTTGGTTCCATTCCCCCATGAACTACGTAATGCATAAGCAAACAACCGTCCATGTAATTGTTAATATTAAAATATGAAACCTTAACGTGTAATATACCCTCAAACATGTTTTTATCCGTGACATGAAAATAGGGATACGGAAGGTAAGAAGAACTTTGAGAAATAAAAGGAAATAAAGACGAACACAAAAAGAGAAAACATCGACTCAAATCTCAAGACAGTCGTATTGTATAGCCCTGAAACTTTAGAAAAAAAACAAAAAAAAAACAACTGTGAAGTTAGACTTTCATAAATAGGTGCTTGCGTGGAATAGAAGGATTAAAATGGTAAGATAAGGTCACACACTGCGGAACCGAATGTTGCCTTATAATTTAGCACCTTGTGAGTTTACAGCACTGTGAAATTCAACTCGTCAAGAACTCAGCCAGACAAGCCAGATTAAGGAATAGGTTATATACCATCGACAGCGGGTATTCAGCCTTCTTTCTTGCTTAGCATAGGTTTCCATGTCTCGCTGCCATACAGAAAAGTGATGGTGACACAGGCATTATATACTGCAGCTTTGGTTTTTATTGTGAGATTCTCCCCACACGCGTTGTGAGGCGGGCGAAAATGGCTGCAGCTTTGCCAATGCGGCTGTTAATTTCTGTGGCCAGGAAGAATTTGTCGTTGATGGTGGAGAAGTGATTCATCAAGCTCTGGAGCTCCTGTTGACTTTGAGAGACGATTGCAGCGTCATTAGCAAATAACAAGTCTCTTATAGTGACCCTTCTGATTTTCATATTTGCTTTCAGCCTTGCAAAGTTAAACAGTCAGCAGTCTAACCTCGTACGAAGGCATATTCTTTCAGTTGCATCTCTGAATGCATATTTCAAGAGCAAAGCAAAGAAGATCCCGAAGAGCGTCACAGCTAGGACGCAACCTTATTTTACGCCACTGTGTATGCCAATTTTTCATACTAAACCTTTGTTATCAGTGTCAAACAGTATCGCTATCTAAAATATAGGATTTATTTAGTCGTATAGCAGAAACTCCTAAAGGGTAGTGAAGTATTGGAGACTTCACTACATTAGGTCCAACTCTGAAGAAAGTGAGTGTGCAACATTGTGACATCGACAGCATAAATAACACACATTCTGATGTGTAAGATCTAGGTTATATAATGACGCTTCTAACATATCTTGCGCAATTTTGAATATTTATTTCTGCATGTAATAACTTAAGGGTAGGTAATGTTTTATAGTTCCAAGGGAAACAACCTGTTAAAACGCTTAACATTTAACAAATACCTTCTTAGTTAACCTATCTTAACCAGCTTTATAAAAAGCTAACTAAATACATAACCGTTTTCTTTCCGTTATAAAAAGCTTAAAGCTTTGTATCTTATTTTTTACATAACTTTCTATGTGTCTTTCACTCTCAAAAACTAAAACATTTTTTAACGCATTATGCTTCGGTAGAGTAAATGTTCAACTTTAATATTATCTCTCAATGTATAATTTTCATAAACTCCGGAAGCCCCTCTATAATTTGTGATCTGCAGACCTTACCGCCAAAATAATACAGGCGACAAATAAACATACATGACACTCCTACCTCCATCATCCGCCTCAACTTTAATTTCCCACAGCCATTTTGTTGTTGACCTTATTCAATAGTATACCATGTTAGACTTCACCCTTCTCCTTTTTTGGTTCTGTTTTCACAGTGTGTACTTCCATCTTTGCCCTCTTAACATGTACAACTTTAAAAGTGTGGTTGTCTCCGCATCAGACTGTAAGATTCCAATGTACTCAGGTCTCCTGAAAGTGTCATCTCTTTTTCTGTTAGATTTTCTAATCGTTCTTGATCAAATTCATCTTTCATTTTTTTTATTCGTTCGTTTTTTGTTCTTTCACTTCTTTTTGGCTTATGCCGTGAAGCAAGAGATTGCAATCCAAAAATACTCGGAGAAGAGAAGTAGAGACAGACTGAAAAACTACAAAGAAGATGTAAATATAGCTTGAACGTGTGATACTGGATAGATGGACACGTCATGAACTAATTATAGACACTATGCTCCATAAGATGCTGACGGAAGTGGTGATGATGATGATGATGACGTCAAGCGTCGAAGGAAAATCAACTCCTGGTCTAGAGAATGTATTGTCGTTTCCTGTAAGTTTAAAGACAACAATCCATAATCCTAGAATGGATATAGAAATAAGATTGCATACGGATGGTGAAGTGGCTTACGAACTAACAGCAAATAAAAATCATTGTTCATTTCAACCCATTGATATCGAAGACAAACATTGTCGCTATCTACGTAAATGATTTTGTATTCCCACAGCAGATACTGCCTTAGGATAGTGAAGTGTTAGAGACTTCACTATACTAAGTCTTGCTTTATGAAGTAAGGAGACCAGTTCCTTCCTCGCTGCCCAAGTCTTTTTTACCTCAAGAGCAGAGTCAGGTACCTAATTACAGCTGGGTGGACTAGACCGTAACAGTACCAGTCTTTAAACACATATCCGCTAACTTTACTGCGAGAGAAAAGCACTTATTGCAGACAAATCAGTTATCAACAACAGCATGTAACAACAACAACAGCATGTAACAACAACAAGAGCTGACTTTAGAGAAAGAAGACATTCTAGACAAGTAGGCGAATAGCCAATGTTAGAGAAATTCATAAGAAATATGGTATGAAGCTACCCGAATTAACGCATCTGCTTCTCATCACGACGCTCAGCGACCTGTTCAGTTTTCGAGGGGGAAAAAAAAGGTGCTAGTTGTATATTAACTGATATAAAAACATGTCTTTGACTACTCATGCCCGACAACCTCGATTCCACAATAATTAACTCAATATAGTGATTGTGTAACACTGTGATATCGACAGAGTAAATGACCTATATTCGGATCAGTTGAGAAAAAATGTGTTGCAGATTATTCACTGGCTCTTCTAACAAACGGTGCGCAATTTTGAACCTATCTTTTATTGTTTCTCTAATCAGTGTAAGGGTAGATAATGTTTTATTGTGCAAGGAGAACAAACATTTTATAAAATAATTTAAATTAAACACCCTTTTCTTAGTTAACACTTTTAATTACGAACAACTTAATATAGGACGTTCTAATTGCATAGCAATGACTATGGTACAACAGTTACCTATTACGATTGGTTTCTATTATGAAATATCCAGTACTTTTTTTCTTGTTATTTAACGTAAAATTTTCCAAAGAATGCACAATTTACCTGTTAACTTAACTTTCGCATATGATATACTCATAACAGAACTGGCTCAGACAGATATGAAATGGTCCAAGGCGCACAAGAGACACAATAGGCGGTGTCTAAATGGTGTGAGGAAAACGGATCAAAGCTCAATCCCAACGAAGCCTATATAATGTGGTGCTTTTTGAAAATTTCTTCATAGTGAATGCTGAGTTTCCAGACATCACTTTCGATGGACAGAACATTGAAAGGCAAGACACACTGAAGTATCTGGGAGTAACTTTTGATCGTAGGCTATTGTTCAAGTATCACGTGGAACTGATAATACAGAAGTGCAAGCGAGGACTGGCAGCCTAAAAAACAATGATTGCTGCGCGCTTGGAACAGAGACTACTGTTTCTCCTGTATCGTCAGCTCGTGATTTCAGTAAATGAGTATGGGATAGGAATACTCACGCTGTTAGTGTCACAATGTGAACGACTGGAACGCATTCAAAATGGAGGGATGCGACTAGTTTTGGGCTGTATGCGTGATACCCCCATTAAGACAATGAGATGGGAGCCGCGCTGGTGTAATGGTTACCACATTGCGCTAGCGATTAGGTTTTCAAGGTTCAAGTCCGGGCGCGTGCATTTGTAGGAGTGCCGTCGACCGGGATTTGACTGAATAACCTGAACGGCTCCTGCAAATAAACCCTCTGTGGATGGGAAGGAACGAAGCTCCTGAACGGGTTGAAAGGAAAGTCCACTGGCTCCCCAGCCTCGCAATGACGTGTCATTGGGCCAAAAGGGTTGGAAAGCTCGAGTGCCGCTAGTTAGAAGAAAAAAAAAAAAGACAACGAGATACATGCTCGGATTGCCGTCGATTACATCCAGATATGCGATGGCCCAGGCAAAAGCCTATATGCGGGTTATCGCCGACCAAAGACACCCCCTACATGAGATCGTAGCTGACATCAAAGGAGCAAGAATAAAGAGAGGGATGTCATGGATGGCACAGGCATGGGCTACGAATGGTTAGGTGACCAGGTTGAAAATATATCCAAAGAGAAAGAGTGGAGTAAGTCTGGGGAGAACTGGATAAACTACCAGCAGGTTATCATAAGTCTTTGCAGAGAGTGCAGATCTTGGGGCAATGGAAAAGCAGAGCTGGGGATAATTCATCTGAAAAGTGACTATGATGGCTATGATGACACTACTGTGTACACTGATTGTTCTGTCATGCATGGTGACAAATCAGGATTTGTTTTTGCGAGAATAAAAGGCAGGGTTGTTGCTGAACAGAGGAGCCTACGTGACAACAACCTCCAGCATGAGAATGGAGGTAGATGAAGTTACTGCAGCACTGAGGTTGCTGTCTGAAACGCCACCAACCAAGGCAGTTATATTGTCAGACTCTCAAGCCATGCTTGGAAAAGTTCAGAATGGATGGCTGCGGCAAGAATTGAAAACATCAATAGAATGCTAAAGTCTTCAAGAAATGGTGTGGATCTAATGTCATGGTAATGCAGGGGTACGTTGCAATGAGAGAGCTGACAGACTGGCCTCGAGAGAACCCATAGTGGGAACACTGGACTTGGATAAGGGAGAGATACTAAAGGCAATTTTAGATCGCCTACTAGATAATGACACTGCAATGGATGAATCTACAAAGCTGAGACTGTTGGAGTTTGACATCAAACATTGGACTAGCAGAGATGGGCGTGAGAGAAGGTGCATCCGTCCTATGTACAACAAGCGTGCTATAGGTACAATTAGCATTCATACTCTGCGATATTAGATGAAGGAGACTGAGCACCTATGGGTTTGCCCGGAGTGCAGTGAGGTCGATTCTGATCAACAATAACTTAAAATATCTGTTATCTATAAAGGACATACTTTCGTATATTTGCTTCCAAATGTATATGTCCGCATTGGCATTATGTGCCGCCAATAAAGACAAATATGATTACACACTACAGGCGAACTGGCTATACCCCTATTATATCTCTAGTAAGTAACCCGTCAAAATTAACACAGTTTTAATTATAGTGTACCCCTTGTGTTACATAACCTGAAGATGGCACTATCTCTACTTTGGTCATTTCTTACATTTACGTAAGAGGTCACCGTCATTTAGATCTTTGTAGTAAATATTTATCTGGGTACACTGGATATGAAGCCATGAGAAAACATTTCAAAAATGACACGGGGAGAAGTACAGGGTGGTCATAAAGTCTTTCCCTGATTTCAAAAATTAAAAAAAAAAAAGTATTCTGTACAGAGACCTTGGTTTTGTGGAAATTATTCCAGAACTAAAACAGTTTTTTTAATGCTATTTGTAGATTTCAACATTTGCGCCGTTTGTTGCACGGATAATGTCTAAACGCTTTTCAATTTCTCGCCACGTGTTTGATAACATCTCCTCAGTCACCGTCGCAAGCACTTGTGTTATCCTTGCCTTCAAAGTGTCAATATCTGAAATTGGTGAACTGTACACTTTGTCCTTAGTGTAACCCCACAGAAAAAAGTCTAGAGGAGTAATATCCGGCGAACGTGGAGGCCATGGTATGGGCCCATCCCTTCCAATCCAGTGTTTTGGAAACATGGTATTCAAGTACTGGCGAACAGCTAAGCCCCAGTGCGGTGGTGCGCCGTCTTGTTGAAACATTACAAACGGTTGAAACTCTTGTAATTGAGGTTCAACATAAAGTTGCAACATGTCGAGGTAAACGTTTGATGAAATGGTGGGCTCAGCAATAAAGAAAGGTCCGCTAACTTTATTGTGCAACAAACCACACCACACATTCACTTTAGGACTGTCCCTCTCGTGCTCTATCACAACACATGGGTTGTCTGACCCCCAAATACGGACATTGTGTCTGTTGACTTTTCCAGAAATGTGAAATGTAGCTTCATCAGAAAAAGCGATTCGTGTAAGATAATCATTATTTTCATCAATTCGCTGCAAAATCTCTTTAGCAAATGCAACACGTTGAGGAAAATCGTTTGGCTGCAAAGCTTGAACGATTTGTACTTTGTATGCATAGAGTTGAAGCCGTTTGCGTAGGATTTTCAACACTGTGCTTCGAGGGATTGCAAGTTCTCTTGAGGCACGATAGGTTTATTTCTGAGGACTGCGTTGAAACGCCGTGCGCACTGCGTCCACAGTTTCTTCCCTCACACGAGGCCTACCTGCTCTGGGCATGCATGTCACCGACGCTGCCAGTGTCCGTAAACTTTATATACCAAGCTTTGATGCTTTTAACATCTGGAGGATCTCGTCCATACTCCCGTCTAAACTTTCTTTGCACTGTCAACGGCGATTTACATTCCGTGATACCATAAACACCACCGACTGCGCTTTCCTCACTTCAATGACGCCATGTTGGAAAAAAGATGAGATTGAGCGCAACCTACAACGGTAGCAACAATAATTAATGGCTCTTTGGTGCCCTTTCCGTAAATACCCAATGGTTCTGGCGCTTGATACTTTTTTTTGCAAAAAAAAATTTGAAATCAGGGAAAGACTTTATGACGCACCTTGTAATATTGAACTAATGGAATAACATGCGATAAATTTTTGTCACCTAAATGCATCTCATACACGCCGAAGCAATCAATCTGTGCACCCACTGACGCAAAACTCAGTAACAGAATCTATACGAACAAAAGTTTTCCTTGGACATAACCAGGAATAGTGCAATCCTCAGAGAGGCGCTCAACAAAATGCCCCTCTTAAGAATGAGGGAGACTCCGTGTATTTGCTTTTATTTATGAAGGAAAATGGTAGAATGTTTGCTACTCTCCACTGACTTAAACCTCCTGATCCACTTTATTAATAGTTCCGTTGTTTGATCTCTCTCAATGACATATCGTTCTGGGAGTTGTGCCACACTCTCTTTTTTTGGTTTTGGTCTCATAGTGAGTTGCGTGCTATCAGAATCCCGCCCTTTAACTTCTGCAAGTAAAAGAATACAGACCTGTCGCTGAATCTTACAGTAACAACCCCATATACGCTTGCTTCCTTTGAAAGCCGCCTATCTCTCTATTTAGATAATCTGACAGATATAATCAAATGCCATCGCGATTTTATAGTTTGCTATTCTATTTATTATTTCCCCTATCCTGCAGTTTATACGGCCGAAGTAAACAGGTGGAGATATACAAAATGACATGATAGACGAGACGGGGGAAACAGACACTTAAAAAATGGAAATAGAGGAGATATGAAAAATGAATTGAACCCGTATTGAACACCGGACGAGAAGACTATCCGTGACCTGAATTCCAAGGCTGTAACTCAACAGTGAGCCTTATGAGTAATTGGATATAATCATGCCCGTAAAGCGTCCCAGGAAGTTTCGATCATCGGCTTCTGATCTAGAGCATGTACTGCTAAGTTGTATACTGTCATGGCAGTATCCTCTTTAAATGGAAAAACCACAAGATCTAACTTCTCATACGTACTGTCTTCTAATCCCACTCCCTCCTACTTTAAGAGTGTAAAGGGAAGTAATCAGTAAAATAGATGGGACCTGCAACAAAAATTGCGAACACAACAAAGGAAAAATGATAGAGATGTCAGTTTTACTATCTGGAAATCAAACACATAAAACAAACAAACAAACATCCAACATAGCAGAAAACAGAATGACACTGAAAATATTGGTAAAGTATGATAACTGAGTAGTAGAGTAAATACAATAAACAGTCCTGCTATCCCTCAGCTACAATGACAGTTAGTCTCAAACAAAACATTTATCATTGTATACCACTCGTCAAAAGTCAAGGGACACTTAGAAAAACCTTGGTTGAAACCCCATTAAAACACAATGCTGAAATAAACCGTAAATTGGTATCAGTCCAAACGGCATTTCTTGAATACCAAATGACATGTCAACTAAAAGAAAAGGAAAACACACCATTCAAACGCTATGAAGCTGTTAAGTATATGGTCACCCACCCTTTCAAAGTCACACAATGGATCTTGGACAAATAGACAGTTCAAAAACGGCCATGACCACCGTTTGCAGCAAGGCATTATAGACAGCGTAAACGCATCGAGTCCACAAGGGTCACGAAGAGTATCCTGAAAAAGGAAACAGCTTTGCTCTTTCCTGAAGCAGAAATGAAGTCAGCTGTGCAACATCCATTGGCAGGGGGTGATTTGTTGACAATCTTCGACCAAGGACATCCCAGAGGTGCACAATAGGAGAAAGGTCAGGGGAATGAGCTGGCCACGCCATCTTGATGATCTCATGTTGCTGAATAAACTCATTCACCACACGAGCTCGATGGGGTCGAGCGTTATCATCTTGGAGGATGGCATTACCACCTATGGCCTCCAGAGCAGGCTGAACAATTGGTCTCAAGATTTCGTTCTGGTATCTTGGGCCGGTCAAGTTGCCTTGAATGATGTAGAGTGGGGTCCTGCCGTGTCTGTAGAAGCCTCCCCAGACCATGACAGAACCCCTACCATAACGATCCACCTCTCGAATTGCGTCATCAGTAAATCGCTCTCCTGTTCGTCACCAAACTCGAATCCTGCCATCATTGAATGACACAGTGAAGCGAGATTCATCAGTGAAGAGAACTTGACTCCATTGTTGCCTTGTCCATCGGATGTGCTCGCGACACCAAGCAACACGGGCTCTGCGATGAGCAGGAGTAAGAGAGATTCTGACTGCAGGACGTCGAGCAGCCAGTCAAAGTTCATGTAAACGTCTGCGATTGGTGCTTTGACTGACATTAACATTTAGTTTGTCTCAGCTGACATCATGGAGTGGAAAAAGTCACTGTTCGATGGCGCAGGGCTGACAACAAGAGGTACCGGTCATCATGTCTATTGGTGCATCTAGGGCGACCTGGCCGGTGGCGATCCTTCACACTTTCTATGGCCTCAAATCTCTCCAAAATTCTTTTGGATAGCCTAGAGTGATGACACTGCAAGGACCGTCTAGCAACCTCAAGGACAGACTAAAAACCACTTTCAAAACCCACGCTAATAGCCCTCATTCTTTGTAAGGTGTCAAGACTCTCTTCTCGGTGGCATGGTTTTTTGCAAGTGATGAAACTACCCTAAGTCTGCTGATTGTAAAACAAATGAAGAGTGAACTCTGTTCACGAAAAGTCGCCATTGCACGTGGAATGTCAATCAGCACGATTACTTCACCTGTTTGGTTCTACGGAAGTTTGAAAAAACAGATTAAAAATGTGAATTTATGGTCAGCAAACCAACTTGCACGTGATCACCATGGTTGCCGGTGAGTTGTGTTTATGCTTAACGTGCATAGAGGACCAATCAGAGAGAAGATATTGGTAACGATATGCTAGTGGTAGATGTATCAATGGACTAGCTTAGACACGCGAATGGTTTCAATGAAAAGTTGTCAAAAAGGTTATTCAATCAAATTCCAACGAGTGGTAGGCAATTGGCCAATTCATGACTAGAATCAACTCGTTGTTAAAAGTTATTCAGGTTTATTGACGAATGACAAACGGCAATCAACGACACGATCAAGACAAACGATGAGAGCATCATAATTATAGTTACTGTTGATAATAAAACATTCCTGTAGATTTCTTTATCAATCAAGTCCTTTTCTATCCAAGTGACTATGATACGCTNCCATATAATACTTGTTTAAATCCCAGACTTTCTCCTTACAATAATCTATACAGTTTGATATAATCCATAAAATTTCTACACGAAAATACAATCAGGTTAGCGACTTCAGTTGACTAACCTCTCCTACAAAATATGCCACGACCTTGGCATAGGCATTACAAAATATCCGATATTCAAGATATGATCAAATAGTTATCCTTTACTCGTAGCACTTCACACTACTAAATATATACAGTGAAGTAAAGATCTCAACTGTTCCATTCTAGGAATCCAATAACATATGGATTCCCGCTAGAATCCAGTGATGATCATCTGTTCCACTTTATTCATAGACGTATTAATATACATGAAGGTTCAAACGAAACTTACGTATTGAACTGCATGTTGGCTTCATCCTGAAGACTCAACAAAATCCTTCATAACAATTCTTCCATCGAATTGTTCAGAATCAAAATAATAACATACGGGCAGAGAGAGAGTCCATCTTGCCCTTACAACAGCTGACGTCATAATCCCCAACTAGGTTACCCGTGCGCAAAGAGCAACTCATACTCTGCATTGTGCACGTCGGTGCGTGAATAAAACGTACGCACAAATAATATAACTATATCAAGACTGGTGCGTACATTGGCAGGACCGAAGACTACCCCCTTAGGTAAAACGTACGCAACAGTAAGATGTCTTAAAGCTAGAGATGTTACTAAATAATGTCCTGTTTTATGAAGAAGGGTGATCAGTTCTCTTCCATGTTGCCTTTGCCTTCCCTAACTCAAGAGTATGAAAGAGAACCTTGAGTTCCAAATACATTACCTGAAGATAGTGAATATCACTACGATATCTACAGAACAAATAACATACGTTAGGAACTGTAAGAAAACAACATTCCATGTTACAAAGTGAGCTTGTAACAAACAGCGCGTAATGTTAATAAATAAATATTATACAAATAAAGGTCACGTGTTTCAGGCGCTCGTGAGAAATAAAGAAGCAGAAAACTAAAAAACAGAAAAGCAACAGAAGCGAGTATCTTACCGTAGAATCGAACCCAGGATCTTCCACACGGCACCCACGCCTAGCTACAGAAGCGAACCACACTATTCTCCCTGCTAGGTAGGCACCACAACAATAGTGTTTCGAAGACAGGGGTCATAAGCGCGATTCGTAGCGTGTAACACAGGATATGTACCTAGGGTGATCCGGCCTAGTTAATGATGCAATTACATCTGATGCCCCTGTTATACAGTATAGTTCAGATTACATAGGATAAAGACCTTAATACTGTGTCTATTAAATGATATATGTGCGTAATGTTAAACAGATCTCTTTACTGAGTAGGGCAGGACATTTTTATTTGCCATGGAATACAACCGGCATTTAAAAAACTGAAATATTTCCCAAGAAACTTTTGACTTAAACTATTCTTAACAACGTTATTTAGATATAATAAATACCGTAATATATCTTTTGTACAAAAAATAACGAACCTGTTTTATATTTTATACCTTAGCTTTAAAAATAATTTTGTTATAAAATGAAAAAACTTTTTTTTTAGAAGCAAAATCTTTTGAGATGTAAATGTAGAGAACGTATAAAACAGGATAAGTGGACGTGCCATGAACTAGTACTATTCTACTCAACAGGGAGCTGTAGGCTAATGGTGATGATGACTCCCCGAACCGTCTTAAGAAAATTTCATCATTTTCCGGTGAAAAGCTTGTATTGTCGTATACCGTCACGTAGTATTTCTTTACGTTGTATGTCACCCATAGATGAAGGTAAAATTGACAAACAGATGATATGTAACATGAGTGGCGCAGTGGCTTAAGCACTCAGGGAACTCAGACACTTCGATGAAGATAACGAAACAGCCGATAAACACCTGTTTATACAAACTTTTGCTCCCAGTGTCATACATTGTCGAAATCTATTAATAAATAAGAGGCTAATCGTGTATATGGTTGTGCTGACAATTTGGCGTTATTTTTATTTTTTGTATTTTAAATACGAGTTTTGCCTCTGTTGCTGTCGTTTTTGACGGGGTTATAAATGTCAATCTATTTGATGTGTATGATTAAAGTTAGAGAACTAAGTATTAACTTTGCTGTGACAGGTTGATTAGGGATTATCTTCCCTTTGTTTCGTTCATTGTTGTTGACCTGTCTTAAAGACAAGGTTAGAAGTAGTCAGTTCGGGGCTGTCTGCTCATGCGCAGGGTTTTTGAGAAAAAAACTGATAGACTTCCGTGGGAGAGTTGAGATCTTGGGTTCTGATGGACAAGATGTCCATAGTTCTTCTCTACCTTATCTTGGAGAAGTTAAGCCTGTGATGTGACTGTAATGTCAGTGTTTTCCCCAAAGATATTCTGTTCGTCGAGGGATGACGACAGTTGGTAATTGTGTATTCCTGGATTCTGTTAAAGGTAATACAGACTTTATTATTACTCTTTACGCATCGTATGCAGAACATTGTAAGGCTACTTGGCTGTGAGTATGGCTCACAGACTGTTTTGATGCGGAATCCATTAGGTGTGCTCACGGGAGCCATCCTAAGACTATTTATCTACTTTTTTGAACGGAAGCCCAATGATGATGATATATATACATTGAGGGAAACCGCAGGTTGGCGGTAATACTTGTGCATGGATGATCATGCCTACCTTGAGGAATACATAGCTGGTTACAGATAAAGGGCCCCCCCCCCCTCCCCCATTTTGGCCAATATTTTTTCAGCAAGAGAAGATGTACGTGGCGTATTATGCCAATTGAATTGCAGCCTTATTGTTATTGTTAGGCATATTTGAAAGCCCGCCTTTTGCTGTGCGGCTAGTCTACAGGGAAACTGACGTGTTCAGTCAGTCATAACTGGATGAGATTATAACTAGAACATCGAACTGACAGGCCGTTAATGTCCTGTTGTAATAGATGCTCTACATGTTTGAATGCTAGATGTCATCACCATCTTTATTATTATTACCATGAACTATGGTGCAACCTTGTAAAGTGACTGTGAGTGTAACGTCGTCTATGTCCGATATTAAATGCTTGTAACGTGACCAGACGTTCACAACACGTCATTGACTCCTTCATGTGGATAGATGGATGTATTGTTCTTCTTCTTCTTCCGTCCTTAGCCAAAGACCGACCAAGCAGTCAGAGGCCATCACGCCTTGTGGCGTCTTAAGGGCAACAGCAGATTGATTTTCTCTGTTGTAGTTTCCCATCACGCCTAGCGGCGTCTTTAGGGCAACAACAAATAGATCCATCTGCCGTTGTTTCCGTAATCGGTGTGACAAGCCAAAGGGTGATCAGCCCATTGGGCATGGATGTATTGTGTAGTCTCTGAATCATATACACCTTCGCGTCTTCTTCATCCTACACTCACACATGATGTCAACACCTCCACATCTCCAGTACAACACATTTACAGCCATACATGGTGTCTGAGTTAGTGTCAACATTCCCCTTGTCAGCGCCCGAATAGTTGGCAACCTGACCTGAACAACTTAACACTGTACTGGAGCGAGGCAAGCCTTGTTACGTGCTAGTGGCAGTACTACGTAAGCAGATCGTCAACACACAAGTCCATAACATTGGTACCCATACCAGTCAGTAACATTTCTGCTGAATGAAAATCGACCTATACAAATCTGAACTTTACAGCCTTTTATTGGCGACGCGCGCCCCATTCAACCTAGACATAAGGTCCGTCGGTTGTATTAAGGCGTATGTCAATATATTAAAGACCTTGTAGTCTGATGAATAAATATGAGTTATTATTTAGTCATCATAAGCCACCAGACCGTAAAGTCTTTTATATTTGGACATGCACCCTAATACAACCGACGGACCATGTGTCTAGGTTGAACGGGACAAGCCTCGACAAAACGAGACAAAATGTTATTAAAATATAAAAAAAATATGAGCTATTTATTTTGCGTACTTCTATCTGCGATTGGCTAAGTCGTTAGAGCGCTTTCCTCTCGCTGTACAGTTACCGGAATCCTGGATCAAAACCTGCTAGCGTAACGTTCCAGTGTTTCCTGATGTAAATGGGTGCTTGACTCTGTTCTTGAGTTAAGGAAGGCAAAGAAAGCAAGAAAGAAAACTAGTCACCTCATAAAAACTTGGACCTAGTATGGTGGAGTCTCTGAAACTTCACATCCCTACAGTAGTTTATGATAAGGAACTACCTTGACCTACTTCTCCAAGACACACGAAGTTTGTACTTGTCAATGTTTTCTGGCAGGACTTTCTTTTATGACATGGACCCCTTTGATCGCCTGGGAAGGCTACGGATCCCTTTTTTAGAAAAAAGTGTATAAAAGCATAATGAAAATTGTTGTATTTTAGGTCATGCACCTTGACCCTCTAGAATCCATTCACGTACCCCAAGGAACCATGGACCATCGGTTAAAACTCTTGTTTTAGAAACACCACATAAATTCATGGAACCAGGAATCTTTTTATTTAGGAATTGTAAAAGATGAAGAAGGGTAATTCAAAATATCAATGTACAAAATACTAAAGTGTATTCAAGACCGTCCAGTCAATTTCGCGTACTTAGGAAGTCTTATATAACATGCATTATCCCTAGAAATCATAGAATGCCATTGAACGCCTTAGAATTTAGCTACTGTTTCTTTATTATTTTTAAAACCTGAATTTACCTAATGTTCTAGTCTGAAAAAGTAGAAATTAATGATAAGAAAATTTAAAAAGTAGATAAATGTGAGATAAGGTATAAATGTCTAGAAGAGAAGTTGGATAACCAGTGTTACAGAAATTCGGAAGCATGGTATGACGCTATCTGACGCAACTCATCTGCTTCTTATTACGGCGCTTTATGCATTGTGCAGTCAACATTAACGTTTGAGGTGAGTATTAACTTACATTAAAAAATCACCATTGACTAACCAGGACAGATAATCGCGAAACCATAATAATTACCTAAAGATAGTGTGACCGCTTGACATACACTACAATTAATACTGTTAAATACCACATAAAATGAGAAATAACGTTAAAAGCAGTTAAGACATTTGTGCACAAAATACAGCATCATGAAAAGTTCACGGCTTCGAGAAAAGCTGTCCCAGAACAACAAAATAGTAAATGCATGTTTATTAAATGGAAAGTTTTGGGAGAAGTTGCTAATCTGGGTTTTTTCCGTTGCTAGAGTGAGAGTCGTGTGAAAAAAGTCGAAAAGCTGAGGAAAGCATGTGCAAATGTAGATGTTTGATATCGTGTGAAAAATAAAACATCGTGTGAAAATTGGCGGGAAAAAAAGAGTAGGCTGTATATAAAGAAGAGACGTGGGCGATTGAGAGGGCTTGTACAGATTTTAGGATTCGTTAGGCGAGAGGAGTTTTACAGAACTTCGTCTTTGAGATTATCAAGACAAGTTGTTTTTAACTTGACAAGTTTTGTTCAGGTTAGACAAGTATTTTTAAGTAGACAAGTTTGTATTTTACTCTATTGGATATATTATTTCTGTGGATTTACATTTTCATTTTTGGATACTCACTATTTTGTGTAAGAAAGACATAAGTACTTCACCATTGTGCCAATAACATTGCTGTTCCAAATCACGTTAATAAACTATATTTTATTTTTCTACATTGCTGAGTTTTCGTTGGAATATTACAGTTGGATATTTTGACAAAACCATTATACGAGATTGCTTTTCACTAAACATAAAAAGGGTACGAACGAACTCTGGGAAGGAAGAATAAAATAAGATCACGAATTTCCATCTCAGGCGGACAGGCCTGTAACGACTTGAACCAAGAAACGTACAAGAGTTAGCGCACTTCGAAATATACTACTCGTCAAAAGACAAGGGCCATCCTATTATTTTCAATACACTTTTATATAAGCGCATAGAATGATTAAATGAAGGAAGATTTTAGTAAAAACGGGTGCAATATCTTCCTCTGACAGACCTCTATGCACGTTAAGCATAAAAACAACTCACCGGCAACCATGGTGATCACGTGCAATTTGGTTTGCTGACCATAAATTCACATTTCTAATCTGTTTTTTTCAAACTTCCGTACAACCAAACAGGTGAAGTAATCGTGCTGATTGACATTCAACGTGCAATGGCGACTTTTCGTGAACAGAGTTCACTCTTAATTTGTTTTACAATCAGCAGACTTAGGGTAGTTTCATCACTTGCAAAAACCAAGCCACAGAGAAGAAGTCTTGACACCTTACAAAGAATGAGGGCTATAGCGTGGGTTGAAAGTGGTTTATCTGTCCGTGAGGTTGCTAGACCGCTTGCAGTGTCACACTCTACTATCCAAAGAGTTTAGGAGAAATTTCAGGCTAAAGGAAGTGTGGAGGATCGCCACCGGCCAGGTCGCCCTAGATGCACCAATAGACATGATGACCGGTACCTCTTGTTGTCAGCCTTGCGCCATCGAACAGTGACTTTTTCCCCTCCATGATGTCAGCTGAGACAAAATGTAAACGTTAATGTCAGTCAAAGCACCATTCGCAGACGTTTACATGAATTTGGACTGGCTGCTCGACGTCCTGCAGTCAGAATCCCTCTTACTCTTGCTCATCGCAGAGCCCGTGTTGCTTGGTGTCGCGAGCACATCCGATGGACAAGGCAACAATGGAGTCAAGTTCTCTTTACTGATGAATCTCGCTTAACTGTGTCATTCAATGATGGCAGGATTCGAGTTTGGAGACGACCAGGAGAGCGATTTACTGATGACACAATTTGCGAGGTGGATCGTTATGGTAGGGGTTCTGTCATGGTCTGGGGAGGCTTCTACAGACACGGCAGGACCCCACTCTACATCATCCAAGGCAACCTGACCGGCTCAAGATACCAGAACGAAATCTTGAGACCAATTGTTCAGCTTGCTCTGGAGGCCATAGGTGGTAATGCCATCCTCCAAGATGATAACACTCGACTCCATCGAGCTCGTGTGGTGAATGAGTTTATTCAGCAACAAGGGATCATCAAGATGGCGTGGCCAGCTCATTCACCTGACCTTTCTCCGATTATGCACCTCTGGGATGTCCTTGGTCGAAGATTGTCAACAAATCACCCCCTGCCAATGGATATTGCACAGCCGACTGCATTTCTGCTTCAGGAATGGCAAGCTGTTCCTCGGGAAACTCTTCGGACCCTTGTGGACTCGATGAGCCTACGCTGTCTTGAATGCCTTGCTGCAAACGGTGGTCATACCCGATTTTTAAATGTCTATTTGTCCAATATCTATTGTGTGACTTTTGAAAAGGTGGGTGACACACTTCACAGCTTCATTGCGTTTGAATGTGTGTTTCCATTTCTTTACGTGACATGTCAATTTGGTATTCAATAAATGCCGTTTTGACTGATACCAATTACGTTTATATCAGATTTGTTTTATGGTTTCAACCAAGGTTTTTCTAAGTGGCCCTTGACATTTGACGAGTAGTATATTTATCTTCGCTCAACCATTAACTGAACTGACCCGATCAGCTGACGGACACACACACATTCTTTCATTGATGTTGTAACCAGCCCGGTCACAAGCTACTCTATTTGGCGCCGTGACCAGCCCTTTTCGTTAGTGAAAACATACTGTAAACATTTACGCCGCGACCAGCCCTTTTCGTTTGTGGAAACATACTCATTTTGGCGCGCGAACAGCCACATTTTTTTGTTAGTAATAGCAGACAGGCCTCATCACTATTAATCACTATCATGGATCCACAAGCACTGCAACAGCGGCTTGACCAGTAACAACACTTAATAAATATCCAGCACAAACCTAAATGGGAAAGAGACACAGTCCAAACTCGAGCATATTGGAGGAGTAGTTTACATTGAAGACATCAACGGATAGCTGTAAGAAATTTTATTAGTCAAATCAAGAAAGGAATGACACTGCACATAACTAACATCAACATTGGGAAGTGTCAGTTAACAACCGAGAATGGTTGGACAATGAATGTACAGCCGGTATTCCCGATGGACAATTTTCTCCAACGACAACACAGATATATGGGAGAGGACACGATAGCATTCATCCTACAACAAAAGCATGCAGCACATCAAATTGCGAACAAAAATTCAGAAAATGTTTTCGGAAGAAACAGCGTACACATGATAAAAACACAAAACTGGAACAGTTTCACATCGGAGATCTAGTATACTACAAAAACACGTTCGACATTCTAAATTTGACGACAAATGGATCGATGGTTTCAAAATCTTAGAACAGATTACACCAACAAATTTTATCCTGTGGCACGAAGAAAGACAGATCAGGACGAAAGCCCACATTTCACAAATCAAGAAAGATAATCATCGTCCTGTTTCCCAGCCTATCCTCACTAACACCAGACCGATTGGCAAAAACCACACTCCTTTGTCCCCCCACATCATCATCTACATCTGACGTGTCACATTGCGACGATGAACACTCAAACCCCTCTCTTCACCCACCGCACGATGCTATTGACAGACTACGTAGATGTCGCGACACTTCTACGAGTGAACATGACATCCCTCCGCAGGAGCTACGTGAGAGAATTCAAGCACGAAATCTTCGAGTTCAAGCAGATAATTACCAATCGTTGTCCAGAGATAGCAACACATCTTTTAATGCAGAAAAACAACAACAACAGACTCTACAAGATGCCGACACCCATATAGATACACCACAACCTTCCGATACAGAGTTATCATCTGCCTCATTACCGGAACGAAATGCTCCCGTTCCTACTTCCACACAACGAGATGAGTTAGACCTTGATACTGAAGAACACCAAAGTGATGATGATAAAGAGCATACCGACGATAATATGGACACAACCATTCGGTTCGCCTCGAAATGACCCTACGCATCTTCTTCAAACGAATCGCTACCACAGGCAACGTTTATACGCCTTCCGCAGGAGCACGTACGTGCAAAGCTGTTCACGAAACGGCGAACTAAACCAAAGAACATCACACAGCACAGTGCATCAACTTCGCAACACCCTACCTGTTACACTACATCAACCGTCACTGCTGTAGACACTGAGAAGAAACACGACAGAAGATTGTCTACGACAGACGCTCTGTACAGGAAACGTTCAACTAAACTACAGAACATCGCACAGCACAGTCCATCAACTTCGCAACACCCTACCTGTAACACTACATCAACCGTCATTGCTGTAGACACTAAGAAAGAGTACGATAGCAGATTGTCTAAGAGAGAAATCGCTAAATTAGAGATGGCCAAGCTGCTCTAGCTGGGCTATTCTCAATGGTTTCATTTTTTTTTCGAGTGCCATAGCACTGTCCAGGAGAGACTATGCTATATTTTAGAGTTAATCTAGTTTGCTCTGGCTGGGTTACCCTAAATTGTTCCATTTTTGTTGTCCGTGTACGATAGCAGATTTGTCCAGGAGAGACTATGCTATATTTTAGAGTTAATCCAGTTTGCTCTGGCTGGGTTACCCTAAATGGTTTCATTTTCCTTGTCCGAGTACGATAGCATTATGAGAGACATGCTATTTTAGAGTCGGCCGGCGTGCTCTTGCTGGCTGCCAAAAAAAAAGTTTTTCTGATGAAGATGCCAGCCACCTTCTATGTCGTCCAGTTGATGCTATCAGCGGCAGTCATAACCGCCAGTGAAGAGAAAAATCTGCAGAGGCGCAACTCTATTCAACATGCACAGTTACAGTATTCAAACCATTATATTTTGTATTAGAAGATTTAAAATTACATTTTGTTTGCACTTAGAAATATATGTATTATTGTACATTATAAACTTAACCAAACACATGCATATACTATTTGCCACTAAGGAAGAATCTCAAGGGTTAAAGAAGACATTGTTTGATCTTAAGACAAGCACATCAACCAAAACGGGCGATTTTGCTGTTTGTAGGCAATGCGCTACAGTTTTTGTTGGCACTGCACCCGACCACAACTATGACAGTATATGTCATAATATACTACTCGTCAAAAGTCAAGGGCCACTTAGAAAAACCTTGGTTGAAACCATAAAACAAATCTGATATAAACGTAATTGGTATCAGTCAAAACGGCATTTATTGAATACCAAATTGGCATGTCACGTAAAGAAATGGAAACACACATTCAAACGCAATGAAGCTGTAAAGTGTGTCACCCACCTTTTCAAAAGTCGCACAATAGATATTGGACAAATAGACATTTCAAAATCGGGTATGACCACCGTTTGCAGCAAGGCATTCAAGACAGCACGAAGAAAGACAGATCAGGACGAAAGCCCACATTTCACAAATCAAGAAAGATAATCGTCGTCCTGTTTCCCAGCCTATCCTCACTAACACCAGACCAATTGGCAAAACCACCCTCCTTTGTCCCCCCACATCATCACCTACATCTGACGTGTCACATTGCGACGATGAACACTCAAACCCCTCTCTTCACCCCCCCCCCCGCACGATGCTATCGACAGACTACGTAGATGTCGCGACACTTCTACGAGTGAACATGACATCCCTCCGCAGGAGCTACGTGAGAGAATTCAAGCACGAAATCTTCGAGTTCAAGCAGGTAATTACCAATCGTTGTCCAGAGATAGCAACACATCTTTAAATGTTGAAAAACAACAACAACAGACTCTACAAGATGCCGACACCCATATAGATACACCACAACCTTCCGATACAGAGTTATCATCTGCCTCATTAACGGAACGAAATGCTCCCGTTCCTACTTCCACACAACGAGATGAGTTAGACCTTGATACTGAAGAACACCAAAGTGATGATGATAAAGAGCATACCGACGATAATATGGACACAACCATTCGGTTCGCCTCGAAACGACCCTACGCATCTTCTTCAAACGAATCGCTACCACAGGCAACGTTTATACGCCTTCCGCAGGAGCATGTACGTGCAAAGCTGTTCACGAAACGGCGATCTATACCAAAGAACATCACACAGCACAGTGCATCAACTTCGCAACACCCTACCTGTTACACTACATCAACCGTCACTGCTGTAGACACTGAGAAGAAACACGACAGAAGATTGTCTACGACAGACGCTCTGTACAGGAAACGTTCAACTAAGCAACAGAACATCGCACAGCACAGTGCATCAACTTCGCAACACCCTACCTGTAACACTACATCAACCGTCATTGCTGTAGACACTAAGAAAGAGTACGATAGCAGATTGTCTAAGAGAGAAATCGCTAAATTAGAGATGACCAAGCTGCTCTAGCTGGGCTATTCTCAATGGTTTCATTTTTTTCCGAGTGCCATAGCACTGTCCAGGAGAGACTATGCTATATTTTAGAGTTAATCCAGTTTGCTCTGGCTGGGTTACCCTAAATGGTTCCATTTTTGTTGTCCGTGTACGATAGCAGATTTGTCCAGGAGAGACTATGCTATATTTTAGAGTTAATCCAGTTTGCTCTGGCTGGGTTACCCTAAATGGTTTCATTTTCCTTGTCTGAGTACGATAGCATTATGAGAGACATGCTATTTTAGAGTCGGCCGGCGTGCTCTTGCTGGCTGCCAAAAAAAAGTTTTTCTGATGAAGATGCCAGCAACCTTCTATGTCGTCCAGTTGATGCTATCAGCGGCAGTCATAACTGCCAGTGAAGAGAAAAATCTGCAGAGGCGCAACTGTTCCAAACCAGCTTTATAACAAGCTAACGGAGTACAGGAAAAATTATTTATTTGCGATAACAATCGTAAAGCTTTGGATCTTGTTCTATTAAATCGTCAATTTCTTTTTCTGTGTCAATAGCAAAAACGTTTTATAAACGTATTGTGCTTTCAGTAGCGTTAATGTTTAACTTAAATATTATCTCTCATGAAGCAATATCCGTCCTTTTACAAATTCGTGATTCGCTGTCCGCACTGCCAAAAAATAAAGACGACAATTAAACATACACGACCCCTCAAATACGTGTACCACCACTATATCACGATAAACTCATTGTCCATCCCCCCCAACCGCCTCAATTATAATTACCCACTGCGATTCTGTTGTTGACCTTCCTCAATAGCATACACTGTAAGGCTTCACAATCTCTTCTATTTTCTTCTGTTTTCAAAGTGTGTATTTCCATCTTTGCTATAAAAACCTGTGCAAGTTAAAAATGGTGGTTGTCTCTAAATCCTACAGTAAGATTACAATGTACGCTGGGCTCATGTGACGGTATTGCCTCCCCTGCTTTGCAGTAGTGGTCCAACAATGGCCAAAACTCAAGAGTACTTAATATAGGCTTCAAGGGAGTCTATTTGTACACAGGATTACTCTTGGCAGAAATGCAGATAGAAGAGTAGTAAAGCTTCTATCACATGGGAATCATCACAAGAAATTCAGGTAAGCGAAAACAATGCTGGCTGCCACTGAGCACGTTAATTATGTAACCTGCCGACCACTTTTGTAAAGAATTTAAGCACTTATTTATCAGCTCGTTTAAGCACCCACCCTTGATTTACTCAGTGGAGTTCTTTTATTCAAGTATAGCTCTATTTAGAATGTGTGTGGTAATTGATTGAGACAAACATGCAGTAACTTTAAAATAATCAAATCGAAGTTAAATTTGTAACATTACAAATAACAATATATAATAATCACTTTAGTTTTAACAGTTTGAAAATAATTTGAATAGTTATGGATAAAGAAAAGCTATCATCCTCGTACTTGAAGATTGCGAAAAGGGTTAAGAAGTTCAAATGGCAGTATATGTTTGAACTTAGCTGCCAATGACGATTCTGTCTTTTTATATTGATCACTCGTCTCTGGTCAAGGTTGTCGGGTGTAGCTCGTCTCCCAGAAACTTCAAAGAAAGTCTACACAGTGCGTCCTTTATCTTAAAGCGTAGACCACTGATCCCGTCTTATTCAAGAAATAGTACGTTATGCTGGTACCACCAATAACTGTGAGAAGAATAGAAAAGAACGCTCTTCTGAGTATGGCATTCTCCGACACACAGTTATTTGTCCCCCCTCTTCTATTTCACCAGCCCACTTAACTCAGAGTTTACCATCGATGAGGGAGCCGCGCTAGCGTAGTGGTTACAACACCGCTCTGGCGACCGGGTGATTCAGGATCAAACCCGGGCGACGGCATTTGAGGATTTTTCGTCGACCGGGATTTGGACTGGATTAACTCGAGACCTGGCGAAGACATTTGAAGGTGTGTCGTCGACCAGGGATTGGCGGCTCCTGAGCCGACCCAGCTCTAATGGGTACCTCCGAAATCGGCGAGTATCTGCCTGAATGGCGAGGGACACCTGTCTCTGTACAAGAAAAGGGATACTCACGTAAAATCAATGTCAGTTTAGACATTAATAATAACCTGAGATTTCGCCTCGAGTATTAGCGGGCGTACGAAAAAAAAAAAAAAAAAAAAAAAACCATCGATGAGAATCAAATTTAATCCCTCGGGATAAAACTTCCTTTACATTTAAACTGAATAGCTTTAGCTTTACTTTACTTTTAAATGAAAGGCTAAACGTACAGATATAATATTTTTACATTTACATCTTCACTGTTTGAAAAGTGTTCACAATATAAATTCATTCATGTTTCATTGACATTTACACTTGTGGAAAAGTTTGAAAACTTCTATTAATTAAAATGAATATTTTCACATGGACATTTACACTGGTTTAAAGCGTGAAACCTTACATTAATTTTAATGTTAATATGTTTATAGGGACATTTACACTGCTTTGAAAATGTAAGTCTTATGCTTAGAATGTACTTCATGTCTTTCATCTTTTCTTCCCTGTTCCATAGGGAACCTGGAACTACTTTATGCTTTTAGTTCTCTTCGTGAAACTATCAATAAAGCAATCACCAGCCCGTGCAGTGGTGGTTCATGAATCATCATTCTATACGCTGAGGTTGCCAGTCGCAAATGACTATGACATCCAATAGCGAGTTCCACACAATAAAATTCACAGGGTAATATATACATATATATATGTTAGTTCACGTGTTAGTAATTAAATATAAAACGTAAATCACAACTTACGCCAATCCTGGCTACAGATTTGTCGCACAGATGAATAGAAGAGACGAATCGTTCTCTCATAACACGTGTCTGGGATTTCTTCTAATTTTACAATAGATTGCCCCTTCTGACTCCGTGGTTTTTCAGTTTCCTAGTACCGGTTTTCCTTATTAAAATTGGAAAGAGATTTTTTGTGCTTTATAAGTCTTATCTGGTTCTCCAATAAAAGGTCCGGATAACAATTAGGAATTATAAATCTAGGTCTTCCTCTGGCAAAGGTCTGACGTCTTGGCGAGCGTGCAAATCACAGAGAAATAAAACTGTGAAATTGTTAGCCTATATTCCCTCCAGTGATGTTATGAATCTAATCAGAAAGATCCAATCATTTCAAACAGGTCAGGTTTGGCACTTTCAAAAATAGTTCCTACACGGAAAATTTTCTCAAAAAGTCACGTCTCCCATATATGTGTTGCGTGCAGTTTCTCGCTGTGTATATATTCTGCTTTAGTGTAAATGTCTGTTTGGTAAATATTAATCTTCATTCCTGACCTAAGAGATATCACCCAGGATTCTTCTGGGAGGTGTATTTAACAGTGGTTGTCTGTCCACTGGTTTCAACTTACCGGTTTAAAATTAAAACGGAGGTCTAGTTGCATGTCCATATTTGGGCTTATGGCTAGCTTTTCTAAGAATGTTTGCAACTAGAGCTTAGGTCTTAATTCATGACCATATAAGGCTTCAATGGTCAGTTTTTACCTGGAATGTGTTGAAACACTGCCAATGAGTTTCGCTCAAGGAAGCGTAGCGTCTTCGGCGCATGCTCGAATTAGTAGGGGTTAAGCGAGACTTCCGATCTCGGAGTCGAACGAAAAATGTCAGAGGGTTAAGACGTGTTTTCGACGTCTTTGTGTTTTCGGCTTCATGCCTGGGGAAACGGAAAACCTCTGTGGATGGACTTAGAAGTATTTGAAGATATTCCCCGATGATAGTGATATATTTCTATACGTCTAGGAGACGTGTGTGTGTGTGTTATTAGTGCATTCTGATGGTCTATCAAGGTAAATGGACATTTTGTTATTCTCCTTGCCTATCAGTGTCACGTACCACATATATTTGTCAGCTCATTGACTTTTCACAGGGTGGGAAAGTATCTAACAGTTTACGTGAGCTAAGCTCTTAATTTAGGCTGACTTTATTAGCTTAGGGCTTGTGTATGCCCAGGAGACATTGCATTTTTCATGCATCTCGCTGTTTCAGCTGTAATATATTATAGACAAGGTCTGACCCACCTTGCTTGCCAGTCACAGAGGCTAGTTAAACTTATAGGCCTGCTACCTTAAGGCCTGTTGCATGCAAGCAACGCATCTGATGAACTCATGTCAGGAAAGAGTTGGTTAACTCGTGTATTAACACCCGCGAGCAATGCGGGGTATTTTTGCTGAGGCTTGTTTGGAAGGGAACTTCGATTGTGATCAACAATCGGGCTTAGGCCCAGCTTACTGACTTGTGATATATGATGCTATCCATGTACTATCGTCATGTCTACATGTTCCTGAGTCTTGTTAAATGATCATGTCTACAACGTTCCTAAGTCTTGTTAAATGATCATGTCCTGATGTCGTCGTACTACATTAAAGTTTGAGAAAAAGTCAGTTGCTGTTACAACCTTCACTGACTTCTACTTGTGATTGAGTGTGAGTACTGAGCCAGTGTTAGAACTGTACATCCATTCGCGTATATTACATCTACACTCATACTCTATGTCAACACTGCACTTTGCCAGCGCCTCAACACTTAACGAGCAGGCTGACCTACATTCACGTTCCTGCACTGCCTGGGTTGACCTGACCTCTACACTCACATACACAGTGCTGTACCCTTCATAATTGTAAACAAGTAAACAGTCAGCTGCTTTATGATAAGGTATCTCAGGATGACCAACCAATTTACACCTTATCAATATGGTAATGTGATGTCTTGCATACACTCTCACCAACACATTTGTAGACTCATATTGTCTAAAATGTAATAAATCCATGATTACTTTTTAACCAAGGACCGGAAGCGATTATATCATAAGTTCTGCCTCGTGCATGGGTTATCGTATTTCGACAGACAAACAAATCTTGTTCTATTCAACACTCATTGGATAAATACGCCTCGTCGCTTGAAAAGAGGGTCAGACCGATATTGTGATAAAATACCGTCGCTGACCGCCTTATAACTAGGCGTAACTTAACACGTCTTCGTGAAGCGTGAATGCGACACAATCAGATACGAATTACTCCCGTAGCAAATACTGCCATAGGAGAGTGGCGTGTTAGAGACTTCGCCATGTTATGTCCATCATATTGCAAAATAGTGAAAATACAAATGAAAAGGCATGATTTATGCTAAATAAAAGCGATGGGTTAGAAAAATGAAAACGAAAGGATACTGCCTGAGGGCTGAAGGTATGAGAGATCACACAAGAGCATGTTCAGACGTTTTATCCCACCTCCTCACAGTATCATCTCTTTTCCTTTTTTTATTTTCTAGACATTATTAATCAAATATTTTTTTTATTCGTTTGCTTTCTGTTCTATTATTTATTTATAACTTATGCCATGAAAAAAGAGATGGAGATTGAAAATCACACGGCGAAGAGAAGTGAAGATGATATAAAAAGGTCTGATAAGATATGAATAGAACGTGAACATGTGATACAGGATTAGTGAACTTTCCTTGAATTAACTGCAGACTCTATGCTCCATAAAAAGCTGAATGGTAATGATGATGATGATGCCGTGAAGCGTCGCAGGAAACGTTGAAAATCAACTCCCAAACTTAAGTATGTATTGTCGTGTCAAGTAAGTTGAATGTCAACCATCTATAAGAACCGTAAGTAAATAAATTAGGGGGCTGCTATAAAACTGGTAAGGAAATAAATGAACATAAAAATAAGGTACCATACAGTTAGTGTACTGCCTTAAGATCATTCAACTGCTCATGTACTTTGTCGTTTCTCTTCTACCATGAGGTGTAGAGATTTGGAAGAGAGAGCGTCATACTATCCTATCGGCTGTATTCCTCCTGGCCTGGTTCCATTCTAGTCTTCGGTCCTTCAGAGATTGTTTATTGTTGTCCTGCCAGCGGACTCTGGGTCATCCTGGAGGTCTGGATCCCTGGCTCTCAGCCTTCCATACATGCTTCGGCAGGCGATTTTCTCCCATTCTGCAGACATGACCAAACCATCTTAGTTGGGAAATTTCTACTTGAGATCTGCAGGGGTGGAGTTTTAAGGCCAAGACGTATTGTCTGGTTGCGGACCGTGTCTCTTCTTCTTGTTACTTCAACCACCTTTCTCAGATACCTCATTTCTGAGGTTTGGATCTGACTTTTGTGTGTTGTAGTAATTGCACATGACTCGCATCCATACGTCAAGACTGGGACATACGTGGAGCGGTATACAGCCAATGTCGTTTTCTTGCCAACGTCTCTCTTGCTGAGAAATCAACGATTTATAGCCTGAAAAAAGTTTCCCAGCTGCTGCTCTTCGTATAGCCAAATCTTCTTTGATGCCTCTCGTCCATTCTATGACAGCTCTGAGGTATTTAAAGCGGTTGACTTGCTCCAGGACCTGTTCTTAAAGCTTAATCTGATGCCTTCTTTCCTTTCGTGATATCAACATGGTTTTTGTTTTGGAGCTGCTGATGACCATCTCTCTCTTCTCCAGCTCTTCCTTCCAGACTTGGAGGTTGTATTGGAGATGTGCCTCTGATTTAGCAATCAGGGCAACATCATCAGCAAATGCCAGCTCTGAAATACAAACTTGTCTCATCTTCCAGTACTACACTGAATACTTTCTTGTTTTCTCATTACATGCCTTGATGACATCATCTATGAGGAGTATGAAAAGATAAGGTGACAGGATATCACCTTGTCTTACACCAGTGGTGGTCCTGAACTCTTCTGACGTATGGTTTTCTGTCTTCACATAACTTCTGCAAGACTTGTAGAAGCTCGGTATAGCATTAAACAGAGGTGCTGGAATGTTCTTCCTTGTCAAACAGTCCCAAAGTTTGCTCCAGGGGACCCCGTCAAACGCCTTTTCCAGATCTGTGAAACAAAGATGGATCTCACTCTTATACTCAAGAGCCTTTTCACTTAGCTGTCTGAGTGTGAAGATTAGGTCTTGAGTACGTCGGTTTGCTCGGAATCCACACTGGACCTCATCCAATTGTGGCTCAGCTAGGCGTCGGAGTCTCTGCTCTAGGATTGTAGAGTAGATTTTACCAGGGACACTGAGAAAGGATATGCCTCTATGGTTTCCACACTGTCGACTGTCACCATTTTAAAAAATTGGTGTTATGATTGCAATCTCCCAATCCTTTGGTATGGTCTTGTTGCACCACGATGCCTGTAGGACCCTTAAGAGTAAGAAGTCGCCTGATGCTCCAATGTACTTAACCATTTTAGGTGTTATAGTATCATGCCCTGCTGCTTTGCCCATCTTGATTTTCTCCAGTGCTGCCTTCAGTTCTTCCATCTTTATGTCATCTTCACCATCATTGGTTTTCTCTTCTGTGCTAGTTATTATCATTTCTGATGCTTCACCATGCTCACCATCCAGGAGTTCTGAGAAATATTCTTTCCATTGTTCCATTACTTCCTTCGGGGCAGTAAGCAATTTGTCTTGCTTGTCCTTTATAAATTTGAGAGGGCATTGTTTTTCCTTCCTCATGTTCTTTTGGGTCTTGTAGAACAATTTCTGGTTTTCTTGCGCATCTTTTTCTAGATTTTCTCCAAATTCTTCCCAGGACTTCTGTTTTGCTGCTAGCACTTTGTTCTTTGCTTCTGTTCTGAGTGTCACATATTCTCTATATTTCTCCATTTGTCCTGTTGTGTTTTTAGCAGCTATGTATTGTTTCCATGTCATTTTCTTCTCTCTTATTTTCTCTTTGACTTCCTCTGCCCACCAAGTTGTCCTCTTTCTCTTGTTCCCAAGTCGGACTTCACCACATGCTTCTGCAGCAGCTGTCTTTATGATGCCCTTGAATTTAAGACAGAGGGTTTCCAAGTCATCAGGTTGTTCTTCTGTGTTACTCACCGCTGCAGCAATAAGCCCCTGATATCTGGTCTTAATTTCTGGCTCTCTCAGCTTGTAGGTCTTAATGCTCATTTCTCCCGTTCGTTTACTTAGTTTCTTGCGTGATGTTGGGCAGTTTCTAGGCTGAGCAACTCTTTCAGTTGTTCTTTTGATTGTTAGCAGGTAGTGATCACTTCCAATCTTTGGCCCCCTCCAGACTTTAGCATCCCGGACATATTTGAATGAGCTCCTTCTAACAATGGCATAGTCAATGACTGACTTCTCATTCTTTGTTGGTTCACATCTAGCGTTTGCATGTATGCGCTTATGGCGGAACTTTGTGTTGGTAATGATCAGATTCTGCTCACTGTAGAATCTAAGGAGTCGCTTTCTATTGTCATTGAGAGTATCTTCTCCATATCTTCCGATAACTCCACCCCATCTAGCATTGTAATTTCCAACTCTGGCATTGAAATACCCGAGCATGATAATTTCATCTTGGCAGTTATCCACTGTCCTTTGAAGCAGCTCAAAGAATTCCTCCTTGACCTCTGCTCTCTCATCCTCATTTCGCCCATACACTATGACCAGGTTGACTATGGTTTCTCCTTCTTTTAGTTTTACAACCATAATCCGCTCCGAGACAATGTTCCATCCCTTGATACTGTCTTTTTGGTTTTTTGGCCACAATGCAAACCACGCCCCCTTTAGCTCTTTCAGATGTGGGTACACCACTGTAGAGCAGCGTGTTCCCATCGAGATCCATGACTCCTTGTCCTTCTTTCTTTGTTTCCGTTATAGCCAGGATTTCTAGTTTGGCTTTCCTCATCTCTTCCACCAGCTCCTCTTCTTTCCCATTTATACTTCTTGTGTTCCAAGTTCCATAAGTCGTAGTCAGTAGACCATTCCAGTTCGTCGCGTTTAAAATCAGTCCGGTTTTCTCTCTTTTAGTTCTAGTAATCAAAAGTTTAAAGCAAACAGGTGATTGGCCTGTTGTGCTTTTTCATGGTGGAGGGGCTGCCACCTTACGGCCTCCACGCAGGCCGCCCTCCTGCTTTTTCAGTCGGGTATTGGGACCGGCCTAGGCGGAGTTCTTTTCAAAATCAACGAAATTAATGTACAGCTGTCTTTGCCTTTCTGAGGACTGCTCTATCATGTTCCTGAGGATAAATATATGATCTACACATCTTCTGTTCTTTCTAAATCCTGCTTGTTCTTTCATCAGTTTGTAGTCTACTGCTTTTGAAATTCTCTGTATAATTATCCTGCCTAGTATTTTGCTGGGAACTGAGAGAAGAGTGATTCCTCTCCAATTATTGCAGTCTGCACGATCTCCTTTCTTGGGCAAGTTGACAATTATTCCTTTGTTCCACTCCGTTGGTGTTGTCCCTGTTTTCCAGACTTGTGCAAATAGTGGTTCTAATAGTTCTGCTGCTAGCTCAGGGTCTGTCTTAAATAGCTCTGCATTTAAGTTATCATGGCCAGGAGCGTTTCCATTCTTTAACCTTTTGTTATCACACTACGCTAAGTTACAACAGATTATCACGTTTAAAAGAATTTTGTTTGAAGGTCAACATGGATCCCCCTCACGCAACAATCATATCAACAGTGTTTTAATTAACAAGATCAAACGTTCAAGCGTCTAAGAAGTACTGCCACTGAAGATGTTAGAAAGGCAGCAGAAGTAGGGTGTCTTATACGGATAGCGCAGTGGCTTATGAACTCATGCAACTGTGCATGCACTCAAACATCTCCATGAAGACAAAGTGGTTGCGTTTAAACAGCCCTATCTGATCACGACGATTAATGTCTTGTTCAATCAGCAGAAACGTTGTATGTGTATATTAAGTGATATTAAAGCTGTAGACGTATATTAACTGATATAAAAGTTGTAGACGTATTTTAACTGATACAAAAGTTGTAGACGTATATTATCTGATATAAATGTTGTAGATGTATATTAACTGATATAAAATTTATAGACGTTTATTAACTGACATAAAAGTTGTATCTACATTCAGCAGTGTCCATCTGATATGCCACCCTACCTTCTGAAGCTCAAAATCGGTGCATTCATCATGTTTCACAGAAACCTTAATGTAAAAGTTACATGGCGTGACAAAGGAGGCGGCATGTAGTCTATCCTTATTTATAGACCTACCCAAACTTGTACCAAGTGATCTATCAAGGCGCCACCTTATGCAAATCTCCGACTATTCATTTATTACTATTCACTTTGTAAATCCGGTTATATCTCTTTGACCACTAATAAACTGCTACAGCTCAACAATATAATTCCCTTTGTTTCTTCCTGTATGATATAAACAGTATCAACGAAAAATATACGGAAAATGTACTTATGGCCTACAACAATGTGGAAAAAATTGTTATAAAAACTTACATACACTCAACAATGTTACAAAAGAGATAAGGTGGCTTGACAACTATATCGACTGAGCATGCCCCAGCATCAGCACTTGACCTGAAAGAATTGGTGACAAAATATGCAAACGGAGATGAAAGCAAAGTGAGATTTTAATGTGCCTGAAATTGAAACTTTTAAGAGACTTAAATTTTAAAATCACAATTCACAATATTATTCACAATGATTTGTGTGCTTAAGCATTTTAGGTAAAATTCAGTTTAAGCGTCGGTGTTCGCCCTGCTATCAAAAGAGACGAGTGTGACTTCCCTTTCCCATGCATTTGGTATCGGAATTTACAAGGAAGTATCGACGTCAAGCTTTTAATCACTTCTATGAAATTAAGATAAATAATTATTACAAAGACTAGCAGATATACCCGGTGTTGCCCAAGTAACATAAAAGTAACTGAATTTGTAATATATCACCTGGTTGCGGTACTTCTGAGCCACCATTATCTTAACAACTAGAACCAACCATCCATGGTTAATTCCCGGACTAACCCAATGACAACTAGATATCTCACCTTGAGCATATCTACTCCAATCATGTCTTCAAACATACCTCTCACCTCCAGCTTATCTACTCCAATTATGTCCTCCGCGGTCTATCTCACCTCCAGCACATCCACTCCTATCATGTCTTCCTCCGTTTCTCTCACGTCCAGCACATATACTCAAATCATATCATGCTTTGTACCTTCGACCTCCAGTACATCCATTCCAATCATGTCCTCCATCATATATCTCACTCCTAGCACATCCACTCCAATGACGTCCCCCATTTTCCCTCTTACCTCTAGCACATTTACCCAGTTATGTCCTCCATTGTACCGCTATACAATTATACACCTCACATCCAGCATATCTACTTCAATCATGTCCTCAACTGTATCTCTGACGACCACATCTAATTCAATCATGTCCTTCACATACCTATCACCTCCAGCACATCACAAAAAACAAGAACTGTTCGAAAATGGATGTTTTTCCAGAGTCATCTTAATGCGACTACACAAGATAGCTGAGCGCATATATCCAGAGTCACAGTGTTGATTCCAAGCTGGTAGATCAACAACAGACATGATCTTTTCTCTACACCAGCTTCAGGAAAAATCAAGAGAGCAGAAAAGATCTTTGTAAATCGCTTTCATAGACCACACAGAGGCATTTGATCTGGTTAGTAGGGATGGATTTCAAAATTTTCCTGACAATAGGCTGCCATGCTAAACTGCTGGAAATGATAAAGTTATTCTCTGAAGACATAAAGTGAACAGTCTGAATGTTGGAAGCACATCACAGCCCTTTGACATACGCAGTGGCGTTAAACAAGGCTGTGTTCTGGCTCCAACATTCTTCGGAATCTTCTTTGACTTACTCTTGAAACAATGCATTCAGAGATGAAAATGAACAAATATGCTTTCAGACTAGGTCAGATGGCCGTCTGTTTAATCTCGCACGGCTGAAGGCAAAAACAGAAATCAGAAGGATCACTATAAGAAACTTGTTATTCACTGATAACGCTGCAGTCGTCACTCAAAACAACAAGAGCTTCAGAGTTTTACGAATCGCTTCACCCAACCGTGCAAGGACGTTGGCCTCAAAATAAGTCTACAAAAACCAAAAGTGCTGAGTCAGGATGTGGGTGCTGCACCAGTCATCGCTATCGATAATATGTATGAATTGGCAGTGGTGCACCACTTTATATACCTGGGGTCCACCATCAATGACAAACTCTATCTACGAAGCCGAGCTGGTGTAATGGTTACCACAATGCGCGGGCGATCGGGTGATCCTGGTTCGAGCCCTGGCGACGGCATTTGAACGAGTGTCATCGAATGGGACTTGGACTAGATTAATTCGAGCCCTGGCCACGACATTTGAAATGCTGTCGTCGATCATAGACTGGAATAACCTGAGCAGCTCCTGAACCGACCCAGCTCTAATGCGTACCTCCAAAATCGGCGAGTATCTGCCTGAATGGCAAGAGGACACCTGTCATGGTTCAGGGAAAAAAGGGATACTCACGTAAAATCAGTCTCAGGTTAGACATTTTACATTTTCCTGCTTCACATCGCAGCGAGACATGGACAACCAATGCTAAGCAAGTAGGAAGGCTCAATACCTTCCATTTACAGTGTCTACGCTACATCCTCGGCATATCTTGGAAAGATAAAGCGACAAATGTCGAGCTGTTGTCACGTGCTGGCCTTCGAAGCATGTATACACTGCTTAGACAGCGCCGACTACGCTTGCTTTGCCATGTTCTCCGCATGGAAGATGGTCGAATCCCGAAATAAATCTTCTACGGACAACTGGCAGATGGCAAAATAACAGTTGGGAGACCGCAGCTGAAATTCAAAGACTTGTGCAAGAGAGACTTGAGGGCACTAGACACCAGCAACTTGGGAGGATGAAGCTGCCGATCGCACCAAGTGGCGATCTGCTGTGCCACCTCAGATTGGGCTAAAAGAAGCTAACACAGCAAGCAGAAAAGAGCTGAAAACATCGAAAGAAACACTAGTAAAATAAGCAGCTGAGGGCTGTCACCTCAGGGGCGCATTCCTATAGTCATTTATGACTGAAGGGGCTATTATTATAATAAAATATTACAGACACACAATTTAAAAGATTTGAAAATTCGACAATGGAAAATTAATGTCTAACTTTCATTGCCAAAAACATTGCGTCTTCTGATCTATAGCAGACAAACCCACAGACGTTCTAAAATATAGATTAAAAAGAAAGAAAAACAACTAGCTTGATGTGGATTACGCTGCAAACATAAAAACAACGATGCCGTTTCTCCAGGAACTGGCATTATGTTGTCCGAGGATGACAATTTTATATAATTATTAAAAATATAAACCACAAAAAACTTCAACATAGACAAGTCAACTAAGGAAAATAAAACACAGCCATCCAAAACAGGGGAAGGTCCTCTCGCAGGGAGGCGTATGATGCAACACAGAGAAAGCCGAAAGGAGTCTGTGTTACAGACTAACCTTCTTTCTCCTAGGAGAGCTTCCAGATTTGGCACCTGGAATGTTCGGACACAAGGGAAAGCGGCACAAGTATCAGCAGAAATGAAGAAATATAAAATCGATGTTCTGAGACTGTGTGAAACAAAGTGGAACGGGGTAGACAAGGAGAAACTCATCACAGGTGAATTGGTGCTGTCTTCGGGACATGAAGACGAATGTTCACACCACAGTGAAGGGGTAGCTCTTATGTTATCTACAGAAGCACAGAGAGTACTTATTGAATGGGAAGCCGTTGGACCAAGAATAATAACAGCTACTTTTAAAACAGCTAACAAGGAAATAAATGTAAATGTCATCCAATGGTATGCACCAACTAATGACAGAGAACAGTCTGTAAAAGAAGCATTTTATACTGCAGGAAATTATGGAGAAAGTAAAATGAAGAGACATCACAATTTTGATGGGTGACATGAATGCAAAGATAGGTACAGTCAATACCTGCTTTGAGGAAGTCATGAGAAAACATGGGCTAGGAATAAGGAATGAAAATGGGGAACTATTATCAAACTTCTGTGCTTAAATCAACTGGCTATAGGAGGAAGCATGAATCCTTACTTACACTTAGTCGTTCCCCTTCTACCGCGATATTTAGAGGTTTGGAAAAGAGAGCGCCAGACTATCCTATCGGCTGTCTTCCTCCTGGCATGATTCCATTCTAGTCCTCGGTCCTTCAAATATTGTCTAATGTTGTCCTCCCAGCGGTCTCTGGGTCGTCCCGGAGGTCTAGATCCCTGGCTCTTTGCTTTCCATGCTTGTCGTGGTAGCCGATCTTCTCCCATTCTGCAGACATGGCCAAACCTTCTTAGTTGGGACTGTTCTACTTGGGTCTGCAGGGGGTGGCATTTTAGGCCTTGACGTATCGTCTGGTTGCGGACCATGTCTCTTCTTGTTACTTCAACCAACTTCCTCAGATACCTCATTTCTGAGGTTTGTATCTGGCTTTTGTGGGTTGTATTCATTCCCCATGACTCGCATCCATACGTCAAGACTGGGACATAGGTGGAGCGGTATACAGCAATGTTCGTTTTCTTACCAACGTCTCTATTGCTGAGGAATCCTCGATTTATGGCCTGAAAAAGTCTCTCAGCTGCTGCTTTCCGAGTGGCCAACTCTTCTCTGATGCCTCCCTTTCGGTCTATAATAGCCCCGAGGTATTTAAAGTGGTGGACCTGCTCCAGGACCTGTTCTCCCAGCTTAACCTGATGTCTTCTTTCTTCTCGTGATATCACCATGGATTTTGTTTTAGAGCTGCTTATGACCATCCCTTTCTTCTCCAGCTCTTCCTTTTAGATTTGCATGTTGGATTGAAGATGTGCCTCTGATTTAGCAATCAGAGCAACATCAACAGCAAATACCAGCTCTGAAATACAGACCTGTTTCATCTTCTGAATACTTTCTTGTTCTCTCCTTACATGCCTTGATGACATCATCCATGAGGAGTATGAAAAGATAAGTTGACAGGATATCACCATGTCTTACACCAGTGGTGGTCCTGAACTCTTCTGACTTATGGTTTACTGTCCTCACATAATTTCTACAAGACTTGTTGAAGCTCTGTAAAGCATGAATCAGGGTGCTGTAATGTTCTTCCTTGTCAAACAGTCCCAAAGTTTGCTCCATGGGACCCTGTCAAACACCTTTTCCAGATCTATGAAACAAAGATGGATCTCACTCTTATACTCAATGGCCTTTTCACTCAGCAGTCTGAGGTTGAAGATTAGCTCTTGAGTACTTCGGTTAACTCAGAATCCACACTGGACCTCATCCAATTGTGGCTCAGCTAGGCGTCGGAGTCTCTGCTCTGGGATTCTAGAGAAGATTTTACCAGGGACACTGAGAAAGGATATGCCTCTATGGTTTCCACATTGTCGATTGTCTCTCTTTTTGAAAATTGGTGTTATGATTGCAATCTCCCAATCCTTTGGTATGGTCTTGTTGCACCACGCTGCCTGTAGGACCCTTAAGAGTAATAGGTCGCCTGATGCTACCATGTACTTAACCATTTCTGGTGTTATACCATCATTCCCTTCTGCTTTGCCCATCTTGATTTTCTCCAGTGCTGCCTTCAGTTCTTCCATCTTTATGTCATCTTCATCACCATTGGTTTCCTCTTCTGTGCTAATGGTTATCATTTCTGATGCTTGACCTTGCTCACCATCAAGGAATTCTGAGAAATATTCTTTCCATCTTTCCATTACTTCCTTCGCGGCAGAAAGCAATTTGCCCTGCGTGTCCTTTATAAATTTGAGAGGGCATTGTTTTTCCTTCCTCATGTTCTTTAGGGTCTTACAGAACAATTTCTGGTTTTCTTGGGCATCGTTTTCTAACTTTTCTCCAAATTCTTCCCAGGACTTCTGGTGCTGCTATCACCTTGTTCTTTGCTTCTGTTCTGAGTATCACATATTCTCTATATTTCTCTATTTGTCCTGCTGTGTTTTTAGCTCCTATGTATTGTTTGCATGCCATTTTCCTCTCTCTTATTTTCTCTTTGACTATCTCTGTCCACCATTTTCTAGGCTGAGCAACTCTTTCAGTTGTTCTTTTGATTGTAAGCAGGTAGTGATCACTTCCAATCTCTGGCCCCCTCCAGACTCTAGCACCCCGGACATATTTGAATGAGCTAACAATGACATAGTCGATCACTGACTTCTCATTCTTTCTTTGTTCACATCTAATGTATGTATGTATGCGCTTATGGGGGAACTTTGCGTTTGTAATGATCAGATTCTGCTCACTGCAGAATCTAAGGAGTCGCTTTCCATTGTCATTGAGGGTATCTTCTCCATATCTTCCGATAACTCCACCCCATCTAGCATGGTCATTTCCAACTCTGGCATTAAAATTTCCGAGCATGATAATTTCATCTAGGCAGTCATCCACTGTCCTTTGAAACAGCTCGAAGAATTCCTCCGTGACCTCTGCTCTCTCATCCTCATTTGGCCCATACACTATGGCCAGGTTGACTATGGTTTCTCCTTCTTTTAGTTTTACTACCATTATGCGCTCTGAGACAAAGTTCCATCCCTTGATACTATCTTTTTGGTTTTTTGCCACAATGCAACCCACGCCCCCTTTAGCTCTTTCAGATGTGGGTACACCACTGTAGAGCAGCGAGTTGCCATCGAGATCCATGACTCTTTGTCCCTTTTTTTTGTTTCCGTTATAGCCAGGATTTCTAGTTTTGCTTTCCCCATCTCTTCCACCAGCTCCTCTTCTTTCCCATTTATACTTCTTGTGTTCCAAGTTCCATAAGTCGTAGTCCGTAGTCCGTTCCAGTTCGTCGCCTTTAGAATCAGTCCGATTTTCTCTCTTGTAGTTCGCGTTATTATGATTTAAAGCAAACAGGTGATTGACCTGTTGTGCCTTTGCATGGTGTAGGGGCTACCTTCTTACGGCTTCCATGCAGGCCGCCCTCCTCCTTTTTTCAGCCGGGCTTCGGACCGGCCTAGGTGGAATTGGAAGCATGTTTCCACAAAATAGAATATATAAGGCAACATGGATATCACCAGACCAAAGAACAGAAAATCAGATTGATCATTGTCACGAAATGGCTTACTTAAGAGTCTATCTGAGTAAAGAGACAAGACACCTGTTTTGAGGAAAGTCTGAGAAGATAGATTAAGATGAGAATTAAAGTTACTCTGGAGGATGAGACTTATAGCTTCAAGGGTGCGAACCTAGACTGACTCTCCCTCGCCACTTGTGACTTGTTCTTAAAGCTACTGTCTCACCACCTCTTGCTCAGGTGAGATAAGGTTTACACTAATTACCAGCCACAGACACAACTGTACAGTTAAAGAATACAGGTACAGTATAGTGAAAGACACACTGATCCAGTTCACATTTTATAGTTTATTAAACCAAAAAAAAATCTTTACCACAGCGAAAAAAACAAGAAAAACGTGCGAGTTCGCACAGCCTGAAAAAAAGAACAAATCAATAAATGACACAATTATCACATTACCACGCTCTCTTCCACATCTACACGAACACAACTAAGGTTAAAGAAATATAACGGGCGGGGGGTCTCTAAGTAAGAGCCACTACCACCTGAACACTACTATTACTAACTAAATACACTTTGGAGTCCCATACACCACAAGAATACTCTCCACTAGTTTCCAGTAGTTTCCACTCTGTCCAGTTAAACAAGTCAGAAAAAGACTTATTAACTAATCTCACTAAAATGTCTCAAAGGCGCTCCTGGCGGTCCTACACAACTAACGTATACACCACTAAATCATACTCCACTGAATTCTGCAGAACTAACTCAGAGGCTCCCCTCTAAGTATTATCTATCTAACTCTACAGTTTCTGGGAAAAACAACTAACTCCACTCTCACCCCTCTACTTTAGTTGAGTGCCTTCCTGACGCTATCGCCTTCGTCTGAGGCTCAGATGCGTTACCCTTCTTCAGATACCTCCTCCCGTTAGCATTTAGAGAGGTATGATCTCCCTCTCTCCTCTCCAGAATAACTGAGGAAGGGGCCCTTGGTGACTATAAATATAATTGCCTCTGGCTGTAGATCAAGCAATGATGATGGCATTTTTTTGCGTACGCCTCCTATTACTCGAGGCGATGTCTCAGGTTAGGATGTCTAGCCTGAGACTGATTTTTACGAGAGTATACTTTTTTTTCTTGTACAGAAACAGATGTCCCTCGCCATTCAGGTAGATACTCGCCGATTTCGGAAGTACCCATTAGAGGTGGTTCGGCTCAGGAGCCGCCAGTCCCTGGTTGACGACACTTCTTCAAATGTACTCGCCAGGGCTCGAGTTAATCCAATCCAAATCCCGGTCGACGAACAATCTTCAGATGTCCTCGCCAGGGTTTGTTTCTAGGTCACCCGATAGCCAGCGCAGTTTGGTAACCACTACACCAGCGCGGCTCCGTACAACGACGATTAAAACAGCTTCGGGTTTTGGCCTACTGCTTTATTCTGGCAATATGTAAACAATAACATGCAACGTAACCTGTTGTGTAATGGTCCATAGGAGCTCAGCGCTTCAATTTCTAGACAATTCCACGCTGAGGTATATGTTTTCTCGCGTCAGGAGAATTCCTAATGCAGTCCGAACTAGGGGCGCCCGTTACTTTGCGCGTAACCAGTTTTTCCATTACAATGATGTCTCTTGCCTCCTTCTCCGAGAAGGCAAAGTCAGTTGCAGGCTTGGGGTTACCTACAACGCCGTGAATAGCTGTAAAATAAAATAACAACTTATATACCCCGATTCACAAAATGATAATTCAAACACATTAACAACCAAAGATTTACATACACTCCGCTTTCCCATACCATAATAAAACTCCACTTAATACAAGCCTTCATGCTCTACCCTATTTCTGCCCTCAGGTAAGACTTAACAGCTCACTCCTTCGCTGTATCCCGATAGTACAACTTTTACTAAATAATTCCCTAGCACTATTCGTACATTAAAGGCAGCCCACTGAAGGTTATCAAATTAACACAAACATTTTTACACACAAATGCATACACCATATATCATAATACTAAACACGCTTCATGACCCGTATCCTTCAGCAACTTAGTACTGTTATTGCCGAAAATCCATTAGTGCCAAATCGTGATCAGTATCTATAATAATCAGAATCATAGTCACCGCATGTTAGCCGAATAGTGTAGGTGAAATATTTTCAAATCTTAACTCTTTAAAAATTATTACATTTTTTTTTTTTTTGGTTCGGTGTTTGCCTTCTTCTGGCGAGGCGCGTTCCTGTCAACCTATTTGGTTATATCAGAGCGCATTTACCATCCAAAAAAAAGGCAACTCCATTGACTGCTAACATGACCTGCGGTGATAGATATTAAGTCCTAAAAAGGACTAACATTATCTATCTGCTAGCATAAAGCCTAAATAGGACTGGCCTTCTTTATTTTTTTTTAATACCCCTTCTGTGGCTCAAAGTGAGGTCTATTAACGTTTTTGAGTTAAATGTGTAAATTATGTGTGATCCCGGCCCTGGCTAAGACACTTTCATCTTAGCCAAAAGGCCAAGAAGCGATTGAATAGGACTCGCCGATGTTGAGGATTGTTGCATGGTCTGCGAGCATTTTGGTTTGAACTTGATTCAGATGGTCGCACCATGGAACACCTCGACTGAATAAAATGAAATAGGTCGCGTGTGGCGATGCATGACGCGTTAGGTTAGCAACAACAGGCTTGTGTGTGGCCTTTGAGCCCTATGGCAGCGTTTCAACTGTGTGGCATGGCCACTTATTCAAAGTGTTTCAATTGGGTGGCATGGCCACTTATTCAAGTGTAGAACCGTCTGGGTTCAGGTTTTTAGGTCGATTTAAGAATACGTGTATAAAGATAACAGTGATTCAGGTTTGTGTGGTTATACCACTAAATGATATAAGTGTAGGCTTGAATAGCCATGAATATAACCGTCAATATAGTGTTTCAAAAGCTTATGAAATAATAATATGTAAGGACCAGTGAGTCCAGGATTTATGTAGGACGGTAGTAATCAAAAGCTGATATTTATGAAACACGAGATTGTGTATGGCTGATAAAGCCTGGCGAATAATGCCAAATATAATATAGACAGAGTTGTAAGATATATATATATTGGCCAGAGACCCTAAAGGAACTGAAAGCAGCTATATATTAATACTGCGTGAAGATATTTATTATGCCAAGCAGTTGTGGTTAAAATATAATTGAACATTAAGTAAAACGATAAAGTATCAGACGTGCAATGTCTGTAAAATAGTAGACTCTACGCTGTGATGTATCCAGTGCTCTTGATGTGAACTATATTAAGTATTGTCTTTGCTTCATGATGGAAGAATGAATCCTTATTAAATTATTATCAGTCGTCAAAAACTGGTCTTATTCACTGAAGGTATTAAAGTTCCAGTTCTGACTGTTTTATGAATAATGACCGTTGACCTTCAAATAAATACATACTCTGTCACACTAGTAATATGAAATGAAATAAGACAACACGGCCAGGGAAATATATATATATGAAGTTTTATTGAACGAACCTTTCGATACAACCATTTCAAAGGATTACTACTCGAATCCATGGTTGTAATACAAATCAATACCGGGTGAAAACAGAACAGATAATCAAATAATTCTGCCATCACCGGTGTCAATACCTTGTCGAGGTATGGCGGCTTGCGTACTCTGATTACCCCCAGAGCTATGCTAGCGGGAGTTTTACTAATGGAAGGTTCTACCAAGCTGGACAGGTATGCGCGGGCAGGGGTCAGACGAAAGCAGACACCCTGGTCCTCCAGGTTGGGGGTTTTAGCATAGGGCTGACACCCCTGTCTATGTAAAAAAAAATTGAAGTTACGGAAACGATAACAAATAAACAAACTTTGCTGCGAGACGGACATCCGGAATCTGAGGCTCGTATGACTGTCAGTGGTGAAAGCCGAAAAGAAGCCACTGACATGAGAACGGACGTCCTGACCACAAAACATGATACAAAAATAGGATTTTGGAATGTCAGGACAATGAATGAGACGGGTAAACTAAAACAGGCCACGGCAGAAATGAGAAACTATAGGTTACACATTCTAGGGATAAGCGAGAGCAGATGGACAGGGGCAGGAATAGTTAAAACAGCATCAGGAGAAACAGTACTTTACTCTGGAAGAGAGGATGGACAGCACAACAAAGGCGTAGCCATTATTTTACAGAAAGGAATAGAAAGCACATTACTGGAATGGAAACCCATCAACAACAGACTGATAAGATTAAGATCGAGAGGTAGATTCACCAATACTACAATAATACAATGCTACGCACCAACGAATGAAAGCGATGAAGAGGTCAAGGATGAATTCTATCAACAACTGCAGAAAGAAATGGTAGACACACCCAGATATGATCTTATTATAGTAATCATCATCATCATCATCAGTTGCCATCTCCACAACGAAGGTTTTCTGTAATGGATCTCCAACGTCTTCTGTCTCTTGTCTTGTTGGTACACTCTGATAGACTCTTTCCTGTCCATCTTTTGATGTTATCTTCCAACTTATAGCGCTGTCTTCCCCTTGCACGTTTGCCTTCAACTCTCCCTTCTGTTATGGTCTTCTGAAAGGTGTTATGCCTTTTTATGTGGCCAAAGTATTTTAGCTGCCGAACTTTGAACTCCCTCATTAGTTCTCTTTTCATACCTAGATTTTCTAGGACCTCCTTATTTGTTTTCATCTCTTTCCATGAGATACGCCCCATTCTTCTATATATCCATATTTCAAGAGCCTCATTTCTTTCTTCCAAATGCTTATTCATCGTCCATGTTTCTGCACCATACAGAAATGCAGAATATATACATTACTTTATGATTCTCAGTTTTAGTTTGTGAGATAACTGTTTGGATGTCAGTATATGTTTCATGTTGTTGAATGTAGCTTTGGCCATTCCTATTCTCTTCTTGATTTCTGTTTCACATCTGCCATCTTCTGTTATTATATGACCAAGATATACGTAGCTCTTGACTTGTTCCAGGATTTTCCCATTTAAGCTTATCTTTAATGTTAGTTTATCGTCTGTTTTGCTAATTATCATAGTTTTGTTTTCTCAGTATTAATGTCGAGTCCATATTCATGACTTATACTGTTCACTTGCTTCACTAGTTCTTGTAACTCCTGTTCGCTTTCAGCTAACAACACAGTATCATCTGCATATCTAAGGTTGTTTATTGACCTTCCACTGATGTTCAGTCCTGGTATTTCCTGTATCTGTTTGAAAATTTTTTCGGTGTATAAATTAAATAGGCAGGGGGACAGCACACAACCTTGTCTGACACTTCTTTTTATGTCTATGTATGGTGAATAATTCCTTCCCGATCTTACTGTAACAGTTTGCTCCCAATAAAGGTTACTGAGTATTCTTATATCCTTTCCATCAATACCTATGTCTTCGAGGCATTCAATTATTTTCTCATGATGGACTCTGTCAAAAGACTTCTTATAGTCAATGAAGCACTAATACATACATTATAGTAATGGGAGACCTCAATGCGAAAGTTGGTACACACTATACATATAATGAAAGAGTAATGGGGAAATGCGGCAGCGGAACAGCAAACGAAAATGGGGATAAATTAATAGGTTTCTGTAGTATTAACTACCTGGTCATTGGAGGAACCCTTTTCCCTCATTAAGAAATTCACAAATTAACATGGGAATCACCAAATGGTCGGGACAGAAACCAGATAGACCACATCATGAGTAACGGTAGATGGAGACATGCATTACAAGATGTGAAGGTAAGAAGAGGTGCAGATGTGGGAAGTGATCATTATTTAGTAGTAGCAAAACTAAAAGTGAAACTAAGAAGGGCTGGACCAATTGTAACTACACAGAAAAGGTTTGACATCAGCAAATTGAAGGACCCCCTTACCAGAAAAGCTTTTGCGGCTGACATAAAGAAAAGATATCAATTTGCCAAAAGTCAGGAAAAAACATTGACTGATGATATAGACCAGAAATTCAACACCATTTCAACAATATATAAGGAAAGCAGCAAATCATGCTTGGGATTCCAGGAAAGGAAGAAGCAAGACTGGATAACACCAGAAACATTAAACACCATAACACTGAGAAAGGAAATGAAAAGAAAGAAAACAGAAGCGAAGTCCCCCAGGTTAAAGCAACTATATAGCGAACAGTACAGTCAGCTGTACAAGGAAGTTAAACGCCAAACCCTAGCCAACAAAAGGAATTTCCTAGACGATCTTGCAAGATAGGCAGAAGAGGCAGCACTGAGAAATGAACAAAGCACAGTATACTAAATAACTAAATTCATCAGCGGAAAACGAGGTGCAAACAATATTACATTAGTAAGAGATAAGCAAGGAAATCTCATCACGACAGCAGAGGGACATGAAACAAGATGGGCAGAGCACTTCAGAGAAACTCTGAACAGGGAACCACCAGAGACACAATTGAATGTTCCTGAGGCTGAAAACGATCTAGATGTAAATACAGACATTCCACGAAAAGAAGAAATCATCACAGCAATCAAAGGGTTAAAGAACGGAAAAGCTCCTGGCCATGATAACTTAAATGCAGAGCTATTTAAGACAGACCCTGAGCTAGCAACAGAACTATTAGAACCACTATTTGCATAAGTGTGGAAAACGGGGACAACACCATCAGAGTGGAACAAAGGAATAATTGTCAAATTGCCCAAGAAGGAAGATCTTGCAGACTGCAATAATTGGAGAGGAATCACTCTTCTCTCAGTTTCCAGCAAAATACTAGGCAGGATAATTATACAGAGAATTTCAAAAGCAGTAGACCACAAATTGAGGAAAGAACAAGCAGGATTTAGAAAGAACAGAAGATGTGTAGATCATATATTCACTCTCAGGAACATTATAGAGCATGCTCAGAATGGCAAAGACAGCTGTACATTAACTTCGTTGATTTTGAAAAGGCTTTTGACAGCATACATAGGGAAAGTTTATGGAAAATGCTGAGGGCTTATGGATTTCCAAGCTGCATAGAGTCAATCATAAAAAGCCTCTATGCCAACTTTACGTGTGGTGTTGAACAGAGCAACCTAACCTTTGAGGTGAAGACAGGAGTACGACAGGGATGCCCCTTATCAACCACTCTATTTTTAACAGTCATAGACTGGGTGATGCGCCAGACAACAGAGGGCAGTCCAAGAGGATTAAGATGGACTACATTTTCTACATTGGAAGATCTGGAATATGCAGATGACATTGCACTACTAGCACATTCACATCAACACATCCAGGGAAAAACGGATAGACTAAATGAGTTTAGCCAGCAGGTGGGCTTGAAAACCAATTTAAAGAAGTCAGAGGTCATGACGCAGATCGCTGGAGAGTTACAGAGAAGGAAATGTCGAAATTGTCCTCTTTTCACACAACATGCCTAAGAAAAATTCACCGAATCTTTTTGCCGAATACCATCACCAACAAAGATCTGCTTACTCGGAGCAAGCAAGAGGACATGCACACCATCATAGCTGGCAGACGCTGGAGCTGGGTTGGCCATGTCCTCAGAAGAGACCCCGATGCCATCACAAGAACAGCTATGCTTTGGACCCCTGAAGGAAAACGAAAGAAAGGCCGACCAAAAACAACCTGGCGGAGGACTGTGGAGGCTGAGATGCTAAGAATGAACCAGAGTTGGATCAATGTACGAAGGATGGCCGCCGACCGAGCAAAGTAGAATCAATTTGTTGTTGCCCTACAAGGCGCCACTAAGCGTGATGGCCACTGACTGCTTTGACTGTCGGCGGCTAAGGATCAAAGAAGAAGAGAATCAAATAATTGCAAGAAATCATATTACAAAATTAGCCCATTCAAACAGAGAAAAGCCCGTAGCAGCCAGCTGCGCCAAAGCCCGAGACATTGAAATGTTATTAAACAAACGTTGTGTTTGAAGTTAAAGTGTTCCCCAAGGAAAATAAATTGCATTAAATGTAACTGTATCTTAAATCACACACAGCCAGTAATGTTTATTATAAAAAATACATCCAAGTTAATGTTCCAAAGACGACATTTGTTGTTATTAGTATTCAAAGATCGTATGTAAGACAATTATTAAAATGTGACCTTCGGTTATATCGATAATTGATTCAGTTTTCAGAATTTTGACATGATTATTTCCCTTCCGTTCTAAATCATGCCACAAATAGTTTCCCTTTAAAGGTTTTACTTTAATGAAAATATTAAAAGAGTCTTATACACTTGTCCGTTAGTTCATAAGCATGTGCAGAAAACTGTGTCCATGCAGAGTGGTTAGTTCACTGGCTTCCTAGCTCCGTGATCCATGGTTCGATCTCCAGTTGAGGTGGGAGTTTTTAGATCGCAAACGGCTCCGGGTTCGACCCAGCCTCATGGATTGGTTATCAGAGCAACTTCTGGGAAGGTTCAGTCGGCCGGCGTAATGCTGACCACATCACCCCTAGTGTGCCGATGGTCAAGAAAATATGGGCCTAACACCATATTCCCAATATGCCCCAATTGGCGTGTAACGGGATCCTTTACCTTTTTTTGAACCACGCGCGTCTTCTGCATAATTATTTTATATTACGTCATTTTAATACAGTAGCGCTCCGTTCAAGTGGTGCTAAATTTGAGCACAGCGACGTTCCACTAATGAACGCATCGCGGTGCGCAAAAGGAGATGTAACACTTCCTCAATAGCATACCGTGTAAGGCTTCACCCTCTCTTCTTCAGTATTTTCTTCTGTTTTCAAAGTGTGTACTTCCATCTTTGCCACAAAAATCTGTACAAGTTAACAGTTGTGGCTGTCTCTAAATCATACAGTAAGATTACAATGTACGCTTGCCTCCTCAAAGTATAATCTCATTTCCTTTTTGATTTCCTAGACATTGTTAATCAAATATCTTTTTTTTATTCGTTTGCCTTTGTGTTCCATTATTTCTTTATAGCTTTTGCAGTCAAGCAAGAGATGGAGATTCAAAATCACATGGAGAAGAGAAGTAGAGACAGACATAAAAAGGTCTGATAAGATATGAATAGAACATGAACATGTGATACAGGATTTGTGAACTGTCCTTGAACTTACTGTAGACTCTGTGCTCCATAGGAAGCTGAATGGTAATGATAATGATGATGTCGTGAAGCGTCGCAGGACACGTTGAAAAAAAAACAACTCCCGATCTAGAGCATGTATTGTCGTGTCATGTACTGTCATGCACGTTGAGTGTCACACATCTATAATACTAGAATGGACATATAAATAAGATATCATACAGATGGTTCAATGCCTTAAGGCCTCACAGAACTCAAACATCTCCATGAAGACAAAACGACATTCGATAAACAGCTGTTTGCTTACAATGTTACATACTTTTCTTGTCTAAAGTAAAGGATTTTGTAGTGAGCAGAAAATACCGACGTAGGGTAGTGTTGTGTTTAAGACTTCACTGTACCACACCTTAATTTACGAAGTGGACTGAATAAGTCCCTTCCTCGGTGTCTTTGTATTAACTAACTCAAGACCGGAGTTAGGAACCAATTACAGCTGGCTGGACTGGCGCATAACGCTACCAGATTTTTACCATGGAATTAAATAACTTTACGGCGAGACATAAACGCTCTAATCACTCAGCCTAACCGACGCTGCAAGTAAATGATATGAAGATGAAACATGAGAGATGAGAAATGTGAGACAAAGTACAAATGTCATGATAAGAGATAAAGTACAAATGTTATGATAAGAGACAAAGTACAAATGTCATGATAAGAGACATCAAGAAAAACGAAGAGGTTATGAAGTCTGTAAGACATCAGTGGAGATATACAGAAATAGACAATCAAATAGAGTCGTCACTCCCGACATAGTACAGCCAAAAAACTCATCATCAACAGCATACAAAAACAACAACACTTGATGAATTGGTGAACAGTCAATGTTAAAGAAATTCACAAGAAACGTGGTATTATGCTAACCGAATTAACACATCTGCTTCTCAGCTCGACGTTCAACGATCTGTTTAATTTTCGGGGACAAAAATGTTTTAGGTGTATATTAACTGGAATGAAGACATTAACCTTTGACTTGTCATGATAGACAACCATGAGCCCACAATAATTACACGAAGATATTAAGCGTGTAACACTGTGATATTGACAGTATAAATGACCTACATTTGGACCTGGTAGAGAAAAACTAATGTGCTGCAGATTGTACAATTTCTCCTCTAACAAACGTTTCACAATTTTGAGCATCTTTTCAGTGTAAAGGGTAGATAATAATTTATTGTACGAGGAGAATAAACCTATTACAAAAGAACACAAATTAATTAAACCATTATTTTGATAATGAAACTTTCTTAAATAACTTGACGCAGGGTGTAGTAAATACAGAAATATATCTTTGCTATATTTATAGTATATAGTTATTTAATTCCATGGTAAAAATCTGGTAGCGTTATGCGCCAGTCCAGCCAGCTGTAATTGGTTCCTAACTCCGGTCTTGAGTTAGTTAATACAAAGACACCGAGGAAGGGACTTATTCAGTCCACTTCGTAAATTAAGGTGTGGTACAGTGAAGTCTTGCTAAAATACTTCTATGGCACGCGCCTCAAACAGCCTCTGACAACCAAGTCCAGCTCCCGGCCTTCACGTGTGGCTCAATTTGAGCCCGGCGGAACTGTTTCCACTGACGGGAGAAGGGGCAAAGGCGAGCGACTGGCGCCTTAAAACCAGCAGCTTCGGGCAGATAGGGCTCATGATCCTTGGTTGGTAGCTTATCTAAGAGAAGGAACTCTGAATTCAAACCACCGCTGCCTTGCGGGAATATCCATTTATGGAATTGGCTTCGGGAGTAAACCCTGAGGATAAATCCGGAGTCGGAGTCCCTAAGGCAGTCTAATGTCGATTCGACATTATTCTGGCAACTCCTGCGACATGGCTGGTACCAAACTGTATCGGCTACTGCCGTTCCTTTGGATCTACCGGCTGTGTGGAGAGGGGGAACATGCTGCACGGGCAACAGCTTGATCTCCATATAACTGTGCCCAAGCTCGCGCCCTGGAGAGGACACTCCAGCTTCACCCTATAGGTGTCGGCAAAACACGGGAAGTAGCAGTTACCGGTTATAAGCATTATGCCCAATTGGCGTAGGGCATGGCGCCAGGGGCTACTTCCGACAGTGGGAGAGGTTCTAGGATCTCACTGGACAGCTACCGCCCGCTTCAAGCTGGGCAGCCCCCAGTCAATAAGGTGTTGTCCCGCCACTGTCTGCTTTCCCCATTGGGTGCATGGGGATTAGGGTCAAACCCCAACTGTGGACAGAAAATTTTGCACCAAGCAATTATCGAAAAAATAGAAATAAGCAAACTCTCAGATTGGGATGCTGGAACGTCCGGACTATGTTGACTGGACTATCCGAAAACCTACAGGATGTAAACGATGTAAGGAAGACAGCCATAATTAATGATGAGCTTAAACGACTTCAGGTGGATATAGCTGCACTTCAGGAAACGCGCCTGGCGGGCTCTGGAATGGTGAGCGAGAAGGACTACACATTTTATTGGCAAGGGAAAGATCTTGATAAAGCTAGAGAACACGGAGTAGGTTTTGCGGTCAAAAAATCGCTAACATGGTTGAACCAGGCGAGAATGGATCAGAACGCCTGTTAACGCTCCGCCTGCAAACTAGCACATGTCCCATCACCCTTGTCAGTGTGTATGCTCCTACTCTGTACTCTGCCTCAGAAGCTAAAGATGAGTTCTACGAGAATCTAGCAGCAGTAATCAAAAGCATACCTAGGCAAGAACAGCTTGTTCTCCTTGGTGACTTTAACGCTAGAGTGGGTGCCGATAATGTTTCATGGCCTTCATGTCTGGGCAGGTTTGGTATTGGCAAGATGAATGAAAATGGACAACGGCTCTTAGAGTTGTGCGTCCACCATGACCTCTGCGTGACCAACACCTACTTTCAGACAAAACCCCAGCATAAGGTGTCATGGAGACACCCACGATCCAAGCACTGGCACCAACTTGACCTGATTCTCGTCAGAAGGCCACTCCTCAGGTCTGTGCTCTCCACGCGCTCGTACCATAGTGCAGACTGTGACACAGATCACTCCTTGGTTTGCTGCAAAATCAGAGCACAACCAAGAAAACTCTATCGTGTCAGACATGAAGGGAAACCACGCATTGATACCAGCAAGATGTCAGACCCTTTCATGATCGCTCAATTCACTGCGACCTTCAAGAAAGTGCTCAGTAGCCCTCAGCATGGTGATACTATTACAGAGAACTGGGAGCATCTACGGAACACCATTCAAAGTACTGCACTTGCCACCTTTGGTAAGAAAACAGCAAAGTCAAATGACTGGTTTGACGCTTCATCAGATGTGATGGCACCTGTTATTGAAGCTAAGCGCAGTGCTATGAATGAATACAAACGTTCACCGAGTGCCAGAACCCTACAGATCCTGAGGGCTACGAGAAGCAAAGTTCAACAAACTGCTCGACGCTGTGCAAATGACTATTGGCTCCAGCTCAGTGAGAGCATCCAGATCGCAGCGCAAACAGGCAACATTAGACAACTGTATGACGGTATAAAGAAAGCACTTGGCCCCCATAAAAGTAAGACGGCACCGCTAAAAACCATCAGCGGAGAGAAGCTAACCGATAAGGGTAAGCAGATGGAGAGGTGGGTCGAGCACTACTCTGAGCTTTACGCTAGAGACAATACCGTTACGCCTGCAGCCCTTGATGCTGTCAATAGTCTGCCAACTATGGAGGAGCTGGATGCCGAACCAACATTAGAGGAACTCAGTAAGGCCATTGATAGCTTGGCCTCTGGCAAAGCACCAGGCAGTGATGGGATTCCTCCTGATTTAATCAAATGCTGTAAGAGCACGCTATTATATCCCCTGCATAGGATGCTGTGCCAGTGCTGGGAAGAGACAACTATTCCTCAAGACATGCGAGATGCCAAGATTGTAACACTGTATAAAAATAAAGGAGACAGAAGTGATTGCAATAACTACAGAGGCATCTCTCTTCTTAGTATTGTTGGTAAGGTTTTTGCCAAAGTCATCTTAATGCGACTACACAAGTTAGCTGAGCGCATATATCCAGAGGCACAGTGTGGATTCCGAGCTGGCAGATCAACAACAGACATGATCTTCTCTCTCCGCCAGCTTCAGGAAAAATCAAGAGAGCAGAAAAGACCATTATATATCGCCTTTATAGACCTCACAAAAGCATTCGACCTGGTTAGTAGGGATGGACTCTTTAAAATCCTCCTGAAAATAGGCTGCCCTTCTAAAATGCTGGAAATGATAAAGTCATTCCATGACGACATGAAGGGAACAGTCCAATATGCTGGAAGCACGTCACAGTCCTTTGATATACGAAGTGGCGTTAAAAAGGCTGTGTTCTGGCTCCGACCCTCTTCGGAATCTTCTTTGCCTTACTCTTGAAATATGCATTCAGAGATGCAACTGAAGGAATATGCCTTCACACTAGGTCAGATGGCCGTCTGTTTAATCTTTCAAGGCTGAAGGCAAAAACAAAAATCAGAAGGGTCACTATAAGAGACTTGTTGTTCGCTGATGATGCTGCAGTCATCACTCAAAGCCAACAGGAGCTTCAGAGCTTGATGAATCGCTTCACTAAAGCATGCAAGGACTTTGACCTCACAATAAGTCTAAAGAAAACGAATGTGCTGAGTCAGGATGTGGGTGCTGCACCAGTTATCACTATCGATAACTATGAATTGGCAGTGGTGCACCACTTCACATACCTAGGGTCTACCATCAATGACAACCTCTCACTGGATACAGAAATCGACAGCCGCATTGGCAAAGCTGCAGCTACCTTTGCCCGCCTCACATCGCGTGTTTGGGGAAACTCTAAACTCACAATGAAGACCAAAGCTGCGGTATATAATGCCTGCGTCACCAGCACACTCCTATATGGCAGCGAGACCTGGACGACCTATGCTAAGCAAGAAAGAAGGCTCAATACCTTCCATTTGCGGTGTCTACGCCGCATCCTCGGCATCTCGTGGAAAGATAAAGTGACAAATGTCGAGGTGTTGTCACGTGCTGGCCTTCAAAGTATGTATACGCTGCTTAGACAGCGCAGACTTCGCTGGCTTGGCCATGTTCGCCGCATGGAAGATGGTCGCATCCCAAAAGATATCTTCTACGGACAATTAGCAGATGGCAAGAGAACAGTTGGGCGACCACAGCTGAGGTTCAAAGATGTGTGCAAGAGAGATATGAGGGCACTGGACATGGATCCAGCAACATGGGAGGATGAAGCTGCTGATCGCACTAAGTGGCGATGCTAACACAACATTTTTTAAAGAATACACAATTTAAAGTACTGTTCATTTAAAATAACTGTTATATTTCAATAACTTAATAATAATGTTTTCTAACTGACATGTTTCGATTGCTTAAGAGTTCACTACAACCTGAGTTCGCTGAACACTGAAGAAGTATGGCCAGTGTCTCTTTTAGAACATGCCCTTTTCAAGGCTTCATGCTAGCAGATGGATAGTGTTTGTCCTTTTCAGGACTTATGATGATAGGAAACTCTATACAGAGCGATACAACAAAAGGGAATCTGATCACCAGAAGTGGTCCCTCGTCGAGCAAGTGTTTCGGCCCGTTATTCTCCTTTACACTCTAAGGGGGCGGGGGGGGGGGGGGGCACTTGGGTCATGACTTCCAAGTGTCTCAGCCTCCTGTTGTCGTGTATCGAAAATGAACCCATTTCACTTTGGTAGCAATTTTTAAACATCCACAACTCCGAGAGCCGTACAGTGTTGAACTTCCATCTTTGCCTTCAATGTCCGTGGAAGTTAAAGAATTTTAATGTCTCTGAATCTTTCAGTAAGATTACAATGTCCGATGGTCTCCTCACAGAGTCATCTTGTTTTCTTTTATATCAAATATGTATATATATAATAGGAAACTCTTTACAGAGCGATACATCAGGAAGCAATCTGATCATCAGAAGCAGTCCCCCCATCCGACAAGTGTTTCGGCCCGATAACTCCTTTACACTCTAAGGGGGGCGGGCCCACTTGGGTCATGACTCCTAAGCGTCTCCGCTTCCTGTTGTCTTGTATCGAAAATGAACCCATTTCACTTATGGTAGCAACTTTTAAATCCACAACGCCAGCCGTGGAGGCAATTGTGAAAAGTAATTGTAACAAACAGAAGACAAATTATTCCGTTCGTTCCGTCGCCCTTCACAACTAAGGACACACACTGAGACATTAGCGCGCAGCCGACGAGCTGCGCGCCGCACGCCACTGAAATTTACCTGACACTCTCCCTATAGTATACATCGCCTGTTGCCCCAGAGTCGCATCTCTTTCACTCGTACACCAAAAAATCTCAGCGTTGTGGACTTAGAAAAATTTTGGTGTTTTCTGTACCGCAGCGTTTATTGTTACGATGTCCATCGTCCACCCTTGCACTGAATCCATCGTGTCTCAGATCCGCGGCCAGATCGCTATACTTGGCCACTTTGAATGAATGTTGCTCGTCTAATCTGGATTCAAATGGCACGGTCAGTTCAATCAGTATGACCTGAAGCGTTGCTGAAGAATGAAGCACTATATCCGGCCGTCTACGCGATTTTCTGATACACTCTGGATATGCCCCCCGTCCAGGTAGGTCTACCGCCATCTCCCAGTCGTTTGCACAGTCAAGAAGAGATGGTAAACTGCTACCAGGTTTACTCGGTTTGGGGTGTGCTGACTTTCCTGCCCTCAGAAAGTATGTGTTTGCGGTGTCTGGCAGGACTTTGCTATTCGCTTTCATTCTTGCCTGATCTATTGTCGCAGCAAGCTCATTTAGCACTTTGTTATGGCGCCAAGTGTATCGCCCTTGCCCTAATGCCACCTTACACGCATAGAGCACGTGTTCAAGTGTCTGCCTCCCCTGGCACAGGGGGCACTGCTCATCATCCGACTTTCCCCATTTCACAAGGTTGGTGGCCGACGGCAGCAGGTCATACATTGATCTAACCACGAAGCTGAGCCTAAGAGGTGCCATATGCCATATGCCATATGCCATATGCCATATGCCATATATATATATATATATATATATATATATCGATCGTGGTTTGCTTTCTCTTCTGTCATTTATAAAAAGCTTATGCCTCGAAGCAATAGATGGACAGCCAAGAACACATGTAGAAGAGAACTTGAGACACACATATAAATGATAGACAAGTGTCGTGAAAAATTCTAATCCACATATATAAATTAGAAAATAAATGTAAAGCCTAACGAAGTAATTCAATAAAAGGAAAGAAGAATGGTAAAAGAACAGTGCGGTCACAATAGCGTACGCCTGTGTTGTAGAACGCCATAATGGCTGAACAAGAAAACCCCTTTTTCTGCTCCGTCTACATAAACTACACGCGTGTCTAAAAATAAAACGGGTACTGTATTTCTTAGAAAACCTTGAGATACGCAAACTGCTTAATGACCTAGATACCAATACTAGCATTAATGTCATTATATACACTGCGTTAACCTAAAAGACAGACGGGCTTAGAAGAGAGAGAGAGATGCACGGAGGAACGCATGCAATACTACCACGTCGTCTCGCGATTAAAAAGTGAACGCCAATCCCACGCGTTAGGCATGAAGACCTGATTTTTTCAAATAAACAGGAATAAAAAACACTACCAATACAAGGTTAGGTTTTCAAACAGGTTTAAAATCTTATTGGGAAACCTGACATTCTACTGATTTATGTCTAAGCTCCTGACATTAGTCTGACAGTACAGAAGACATCCTATGATGTAGAAGTGAACGGGTGGTAAAACCAACTACACGACTATCCTATAATAATAAATATTTTGAACGAAGCCACTTAGCCCCATTAAACTTATATATTTGGGTGCCTTAGGACTTGCTGACAAAGAATATGTTGTGTGTTATGCAAATAGGCTAATAATTAACAAATTATAGCCAAAATACTATAGTGGGGTTGTCTGACAGCACAAGATCATATTTGCTCATAATGGCATGTTTGGACAACACTGCTTTAGGGGAAATGAGGCCAACAAGTTAGATACGTTTTGATTGGCTGTAGTAATATGTAAGGCAAAACCTTATTGGTCGAACTGCAAATACTATTATGGTCGTTAATGGCAACGTGTAAGATGGGTAACATTTTTTCAAAGGCTCTTGTAAACATGGTCTCATTGGTTAGAACGTTCGATATAGGCAAATAGAAGCGTCAGTTCAGGGCCAGTTTTGAAAATACATTTTGTGAGAAGCAAGTGCGTTGAGACCACGCTAATATTATTCTAATAAAAGCCTGGGATAAGGCAGATCGAAATTGTGCCAGATTCATCGCCAGTCAACGTTACTTGTGTATATTTCCATGAATTGTGGTAAGCTAGACATATTTCGTCTATATATATATATATTATATGAAAATTGAATATGAAATGATAAATTGTGCCTGTATGTGTGTGGTTCAGTAGCAACCAGAAGGCAAAGCCTAGATATTGCTCCACCATGTAAAAGCGTGTCAGAGAGGAGTATAACTGCATAGGCAGATATGGGATTGCCAAATAGTAACATGACATCTATCTTATTGTATAGAAGGAATTAACGCTGGAATTGCAGAGGCGTTGTAACCATTAGGGAGAGGAATACTGGTGTATTTTGCCACATGAGAAGCTAGCAGTTGGCCTACAGTGCTGAACTCTGTGTTTGTAATGTCCTGTTTTTCAGTGTGGGAATATATTATATATTAGTTCTGAAGAAGGAGGTACAACCTTCTTATTTCAGGGACCGTGCTACTGAAGTATTAGAGCAGCACCTGGTCTGAGTTTTGCTGAATCCAGAAGGCTAGCAGCAGACTCCTTGTCCAAGATATCGACCAGTGGTGTATGTCAAGATAACTGAGAAGCAAGCGAGCAGAGGAAACAGTTTTCCTGCCGCCTACACATGAGTTAAGAATTCGTCAGCCAGAGCAGCTCATCCTTATATAACCCACTCTAAAATTGACTGTAATACTTAATCAAGAAGGACAGTTATTGATTTACAATTAAAAAGAAACTGTGAACCCTTCAATATTATTTCCACCAGTAACAAACACATGAAGTCGTGACGACAAACAACAACCTAGCTTCAAAAGCCAGTATTACCTCATAAGACTACATCACAACCGTACACACATATTGTAGTAACCTTATATGTCAGGACAAAGATCCTTTATATAAACTTTGTACATAAACATTGTGTTACATTTGATTGTGATTCCTGATTCACTCTGTAGTTGGATCAGGATATCTATTATTGAAAGAAATTAATACATAATTTAAAAGTTAACACTTGACTTACTTAAGCTAGTCTTCTAGAGTGTTATATGTATGTGCGTGTCATAGTGTTTGAGCTCTCGGTGCTTGTGGTTGTCCTTATTATAATTAGTCATAGATTTAATTGTTTAGTTAGCCATTGTATAAATTTGCCTGTTAGAAAATGGCTGACGTGGCGAAATTTCGATCTGCTGCTATGCAGGCTGCTAAAGAATTTGGAATGGAGGGGCAAATTATGATTGCTTATGTCACAACTGAATGTGACAAATTCATTGAACGTGAAGAAAAAAGATTAGAAAAAGAGGCTGAAAAAAAATTAGAATCCGATAGATTGGCCGAAGATAAGAGAATAGAGGCAGATAAAGAGCTTAAGAGGTTGCAGATTGAGGCTGACAAGGAGGCTAAGGCATTGGAGGCAGATAAGAAGATTAAAAGGCTCCAATTAGAAGAAAAAAGATTGACTGCAGAAAGGGAAGCAGAGGAAAGAAGACAGGCTACAGAAAGGGAAGACAAGCGATTGGCTGCAGAAAGGGAAGCAGAAGAAAGGAGACAGGCTGCAGAAAGGGAAGCAGAAAAGGAGGAGAAGAGATTACAAAGGGAACATGAGTTACGACTAAGGGAGTTGGAATTTCAAGGCCATGCTCCTGAAAATGGTGCCAGTCCCTTTACCTCTGATGCCACTGCTAGTCAGGGAGCCTCAACCTCAGCTATGAGTTTTCATTTAGATCATTTTGTTGAGAAAGACGATGATATTGAGAGCTATCTAAATAGATATGAACTATTAGCTACCACGTATGGGTTAGAGAGAGAAAGGTGGAGCTTAAAGTTATCACAAGGGCTTCGTGGTACAGCTTATGATGTTTTTGCCAAAATGAGCAGAGCTGATCAAGACAATTATGACATGTTGAAGCAGGCTCTTTTGTTAAGATATGAAAAGAATGGAGAATTTTATAGAAAAAAGTTCAGGAATGCTAAACTACTGTCAGGTGAGACATATCGCCAGTTCTCTGCACGGTTAGAGACATACTTGGAGAAATGGACGGCTCTGGGGAAAACCCAAGATCTTAAGGAAATGATCATTATAGAACATTTAAGAGAGTCCATGGCTCCAGACCTGAGAAAGTTTCTCATGGAACAAGGTGCAGAGAGGCTGTGTGAGTCACTAAATGTTGCTGAAAGATATCAGGCAGCTCAGGCTGAGGTAACAGTTAATAAAAAGAAACAGGTAGACTATTTTAAGGCACCACAAAACTTTAATAAATTTGATCATAGAGATCAGAACAAAGTTAAGCACCAGTTTGATAGGCCACGGTATGAAAATAAAAATAAAACCCCACAATTCGATGAAACGAAATTTGATGAAAGAAAATCTTTCAACCAAGGAAGGAAGTGGTGTAAAAATTGTAAGATGAACAATCATGACACTGACCGTTGTAGAAGGAATCCTATAGTAATGGCCACCCTTCAGGTCAGGTCGACCTCTAGACAGGAGGAGAATATTATGATAAATACCACTCCAGAAGAGATAAGGAAGGCACAGGCTGGGGATAAGACCCTCAAGCCTTGTTTTAGAAAATTGTCCCATTGTTATACACCTCCAGGAAAAGGAGACTTCTATATGAAGAACAACCTTATATACCGGAAGACTGGAACTAGATCCAAAGGTCAGGGACAGCTGATACTTCCTAAAAGGTATAGGGCAGACTTAATAAGGAGCGTACATGTGAAACAAGATGGGGACCATGAGAAAATAGGTACCATCATTCAAAAGGTAGCTCAAAATTATTATTGGCCCAAGGCAAGGTGATACATTGAGAATTTTGTAGAAAGGTGTAGCATAGCACATGAGGAAACACCCACAAGTGGGAACATTGAACAGGACCTGGACACGCCACTGAGCAAACGCAGGCCTGACAATAGAAAGAATAATAAAGTGGACCAAGTGGAATGGGAAGCCCCTTTTCACGGACAATCTTCGATTGACTGTTTTACAATGGCCACTATGCAGCGAGTGCAAAAAGATGTCTTACCCCAGGACAAGCCGAAAATCCCTCGATCGGACTTATGTGAACTGGAGGAAGATACAAGAGAGAGGAGATCTCTCACAAGGAATTTTAAGTGGGGAGAGAGCCCCAAGAAAAAAATTGGTAGCGGTCGTTTTGTGCATGATGATTCTGGGAAGAAAAATCATCACTACAGTGCTTCTAGTGGAAGAGACCCTACCGGTGCATGGAAAAATAGGCAAGAAAGCAAAAGACAGAGATTTGGCTGTGGGAGAGAAGGTACTGCTTCTTCTACCCGGTAGTCAGAATAAGTTGCAAATTGGATGGCAAGGTCCATATACAGTTCTAGAGAAGGTATCTAGAACAAATTATAAGATAGATAAGAAGGGGAAAGAAAAAATCTATCATGTGAATCTCCCGAAGAAATATTTGGAAAGAGAAAATCAGGAAGAGACACATTTTTTGACCTTGTCTATTGCAATGGAGATGAAAAAGGAACCACTTTCATCATTTGAATATCCATTACACCCCTGTGAGACAGCGGCACAGGTGAAAATCAGTATACATTTAACGAAAGATCAGAAGGAGAGAGTGCAACAGGTTCTAGATGATCATACAGAGGTGTTAACGGACCAACCGGGGCATACAAACTTATTGGAATATTATATGAAACTCATAGACCCCACACCTGTATGTATGAAGGCATATTCGATTCCTTTCGCTAAGGAGAAAGCCTTGAAGGAAGAGATAGACTATTTGTTGAAGGAAGGAATCATTTCACACAGTGAATCTTCGTATAGTTCCAGTGTGGTGCGCTTAAGAAAACCCTCTGGAGAACATAGACTCTGTATAGATTACAGAAGACTGAATGCTATCACAGAAGGTCAGGTGGATCCATTGCCGGGTAGAAACCAGTTGTTTGCAAGGCTAAATAAAGCTAAATATTTCTCAAAAGTGGATCTGAGCAAAGGATACTATCAGATTCCAGTAAAGCCTGAGGTTAGACCTTATCTAGCTTTTAGTACCTCAGAGGGACACTATGAATTTAACAGATTGCCATTTGGATTGAAGAATGCGCCTAGTGTCTTCTCTAGAATGATGAGAAAATTATTGGATCCCCTACACAACTCAGATATCACCATATAGATCAACTCCTCATAACGTACAATTTGAGGAACATCTAATATTTTCGGGACATGTCGTTGAGCAGACTCAGAGAAGAGAAATGGTGAATATTGATTACTAGGCAGAAGTAAGACAAGCAGTAACACTTGCCGCTGTTCAGTAACATATCTGAAATGGATTCTTGGATTGCAGAGGTCTGAGGCAACCTTCGTCAGTAGTGCTTACTTTGAATTGACCCACCTGCATTAATCCATGATAAAAATAAAATCAGCGAAACATTGATGCGGATTTTCTAAGCCGCCATCCGTGTGATGAGAATTACCGGGATCACCAGGAATAATATTAAATTTCTCTATGTGTATATAGAATTATGGACTGACATATGATGTCTGTTTTAAGTGGGGAGAATTTGTCGTGAAAAATTCTAATCCACATACATAAATTAGAAAATAAATGTAAAGCCTAACGAAGTAATTCAATAAAAGGAAAGAAGAATGGTAAAAGAACAGTGCGGTCACAATAGCGTACGCCTGTGTTGTAGAACGCCATAATGGCTGAACAAGAAAACCCCTTTTTCTGCTCCGTCTACATAAACTACACGCGTGTCTAAAAATAAAACGGGTACTGTATTTCTTAGAAAACCTTGAGATACGCAAATTGCTTAACGACCTAGATACCAATACTAGCATTAATGTCATTATATACACTGCGTTAACCTAAAAGACAGACGGGCTTAGAAGAGAGAGAGAGAGAGAGAGAGAGACTCACGGAGGAACGCATGCAATACTACCACGTCGTCTCGCGATTAAAAAGTGAACGCCAATCCCACGCGTAAGGCATGAAGACCTGATTTTTTCAAATAAACAGGAATAAAAAACACTACCAATACAAGGTTAGGTTTTCAAAACAGGTTTAAAATCTTATTGGGAAACCTGACATTCTACTGATTTATGTCTAAGCTCCTGACATTAGTCTGACAGTACAGAAGACATCCTATGATGTAGAAGTGAACGGGTGGTAAAACCAACTACACGACTATCCTATAATAATACATATTTTGAACGAAGCCACTTAGCCCCATTAAACTTATATATTTGGGTGCCTTAGGACTTGCTGACAAAGAATATGTTGTGTGTTATGCAAATAGGCTAATAATTAACAAATTATAGCCAAAATACTATAGTGGGGTTGTCTGACAGCACAAGATCATATTTGCTCATAATGGCATGTTTGGACAACACTGCTTTAGGGGAAATGAGGCCAACAAGTTAGATACGTTTTGATTGGCTGTAGTAATATGTAAGGCAAAACCTTATTGGTCGAACTGCAAATACTATTATGGTGGTTAATGGCAACGTGTAAGATGGGTAACATTTTTTCAAAGGCTCTTGTAAACATGGTCTCATTGGTTAGAACGTTCGATATAGGCAAATAGAAGCGTCAGTTCAGGGCCAGTTTTGAAAATACATTTTGTGAGAAGCAAGTGCGTTGAGACCACGCTAATATTATTCTAATAAAAGCCTGGGATAAGGCAGATCGAAATTGTGCCAGATTCATCGCCAGTCAACGTTACTTGTGTATATTTCCATGAATTGTGGTAAGCTAGACATATTTCGTATATATATATATATATATATATATATATATATATATATATATATATATATATATATATATATATATATATATATATATATATATATATATATATATAATATGAAAATTGAATATGAAATGATACATTGTGTCTGTATGTGTGTGGTTCAGTAGCAACCAGAAGGCAAAGCCTAGATATTGCTCCACCATGTAAAAGCGTGTCAGAGAGGAGTATAACTGCATAGGCAGATATGGGATTGCCAAATAGTAACATGACACCTATCTTATTGTATAGAAGGAATTAACGCTGGAATTGCAGAGGCGTTGTAACCATTAGGGAGAGGAATACTGGTGTATTTTGCCACATGAGAAGCTAGCAGTTGGCCTACAGCGCTGAACTCTGTGTTTGTAATGTCCTGTACTTCAGTGTGGGAATATATTATATATTAGTTCTGAAGAAGGAGGTACAACCTTCTTATTTCAGGGACAGTGGTACTGAAGTATTAGAGCAGCACCTGGTCTGAGTTTTGCTGAATCCAGAAGGCTAGCAGCAGACTCCTTGTCCAAGATATCGACCAGTGATGTATATCAAGATAACTGAGAAGCAAGCGAGCAGAGGAGACATTTTTCCTGCCGCCTACACATGAGTTTAGAATTCGTCAGCCAGAGCAGCTCATCCTTATATAACCCACTCTAAAATTGACTGTAATACTTAATCAAGAGGGACAGTTATTGATTTACAATTGATAAGAAACTGTGAACCCTTCAATATTATTTCCACCAGTAACAAACACACGAAGTCGTGATGACAAACAACAACCTAGCTTCAAAAGCCAGTATTACCTCATAAGACTACATCACAACCCTACACACATTTTGTAATAACCTTATATGTCAGGACAAAGATCCTTTATATAAACTTTGTACATAAACATTGTGTTACAGTTGATTGTGATTCCTGATTCACTCTGTAGTTGGATCAGGATATCTATTATTGAAAGAAATTAATACATAATTTAAAAGTTAACACTTGACTTACTTAAGCTAGTCTTCTAGAGTGTTATATGTATGTGCGTGTCATAGTGTTGTAAAGTGTTGGGGATTTTAATTAAAGTGTTTATCTGTCTGTTGGTTGTTGTGAACTTACACTTCATCACTATCATAACCCTAGACATTCAACGTAGTCATCACAATAGTCCAGAATAAGTCTGATTGAGGTCTAAATGTGGTAGCAAAGTAAGGTCATCTGTAATACTCCACAATTATTAGATACAGATACCTTCACAGCTGATCTCAGTCAGTACACTAAGTCCCCTATAAATATTTATATAATCCCAACTTACCACAACAAGATATGAATAGAACGTGCACGTGTGACTCAGGATAGCTCGTGAATGTCTGGTACAGATTTAATACAAGTGGACCAGCTGTAGTCGTGGTTCTATGCTTGCTCGTGAATGTCTGGTACAGACTTCATACAAGTGGACCAGCTGTAGTCGTAGCTCCATGCTAGCTCGTGAATGTCTGGTACAGACTTCATACAAGTGGACCAGCTGTAGTCGTGGCTCCATGCTAGCTCGTGAATGTCTGGTACAGACTTCATACAAGTGGACCAGCCGTAGTCGTGGCTCTATGCTAGCTCGTGAATGTCTGGTACAGACTTCATACAAGTGGACCAGCTGTAGTCGTGGCTCTATGCTAGCTCGTGAATGTCTGGTACAGACTTCATACAAGTGGACCAGCTGTTGTCGTAGCTCCATGCTCCATAAGGAGCGCTATAGAAAATTAAATAATGATGAGTAAATACAGAAACATAATTATTTTATTACAGCACTGACGTCATACTTTTGGGTTTTGTTCTTGAGATCTTAGTTTGTTTTGATTAAATCTTAGTCTTCAGCGTTCGTCCTGAAAAGGACGTTTGTTATGTTGTGTCGCCATTTACAGCAAGCTGCAATATTTGCGCCTTTCGGCCCGACACATCCGATTTCAGCATGGCCTTTTTGGGACCGGGTTTGCCTTCTCTTTTCGATCCCTACTTTCTCGGCCACACTGCAGTGATGCAGCCGGTTTCCAGGACCACCACTTGAAGGTGGAGTAGGGTCCTGGTATGCTCTGGTTTGCTGACACTGACGCATGCAGTCAAGCTATGGGTCGCTGACTGCATTCATCTCATTTTCTGCGTCTTCGGTCCTTCTTTATTAATTAAATCTGTGCTTCTTAACCGGGGGGAGAGGGGGGGGGGGGTGCTTGTACATTCTTGGGGAGCGTAACGTGACATCTGGGGATTGTGAGACATGCCAGATGTGTTAGAAGGTGAATCATTACAACACAATATGATACACAGAACTTAAATGTATGTGTACAAAATAGAATAATGACAACGTGAATTTAACGCAGAACCTTAATCACATTTTTAAATAATTTTCTCAAACATTAATGACAGGACACCGCAGTAGATGATTTATTAATCTAGTAAACTCACGATTACTGTCAAATTTTAAATGTTTACTTTTAATATATTCTAACATTTATTCTTTAAACATATTACGTCAAAAATATTTAACATTCCTCAAAAAACCAGCTCCAAACCTTAGAAATAAGATATCTGAAGAAGGTGGTTGAAGTAACAAGAAGAGACATGGTCAGCCACCAGATGATACGACAAAGCCTCAAAACCCAGCCCCTCAGACCCAAGTAGAACAGTCCCAACTACCATGATTGGGCCATGCATGCAGAACAGGAAAGTATTGGCTAAAACAACAAGTATGGAAAATTAAGAGCTAGGGATGCAGACCTCAAGAACGACCCAGAGTCGGCTGGGATTACAACATTACACAATCTCTGAATAATCTGTTGATGGAACATTATGGCACTCTCTCTGGCAAACCTCTACACCCCAGGGTAGAAGAGGAATGACTAAGTAGTAGTAGTATATTTAAAATTAATGTCTCAATCACATCTAACCTATCTTTTACAATGTGTGTTTTTTCACAATGGTAGGTAATAGTTTAATATGCAAGGGGAGGCAATTTGTTTTAAATAAATAAATGGTTCACACGTTATTGTTTAGATAAATTGCTTTTATCAGCTTTAGCCACGATTTAGTAAATATTAACGATCATTCTGCTCTATGAATTATGTAGCACTATTGAGTATTGAACTTCGCATTTAGAACTGTTGTTTTTAATATAAAATAATGTTAAATTTACTAACCAATAAATGTAATGCGGTTGGGTTAGTTTACAAAAACTCTGTCATCTTTATATGAAGTACTTTTCTAACACTAAAAAATTTCGAATTATTATTTCCTACTCGGAACTGCAGCGTATTTTACGCTGTACAACCCAATGCCTAGAATCCGGCTTTTGGCTGGGATCATGTGTCTACACACAGGGACCGGTACAGTGACATTCATGTGTCATTAGGTCCCTTGTGTGAGAACACAGAGGATCACTAGGTGACACATTTTGTCACTGTGTCTTCTAGTGTTGGGACATGTGGTCTTGACCAGAGCCGGGTTTGGGGCGGGGACAATGCGACCTCATGCGAGGAAAAAATATGCGACCTCAAGCGAGGAAAAAAAAAAAAAAAAAAAAAAAAAAAATATTTCCTACTCGGCTGTCTGTGCCATCAATAAAATGTACAGCGCAAATAACGCTGTGAAAACCCAACGCCCTTATCCGGCCTTTGGCTAGGATCATGTGTCTAGACACGGGGACCGGTACAGTGACATTCATGTGTCATTAGGTCCCTTGTGTGAGAACACAGAGGATCACTAGGTGACACATTTTGTCACTGGGTCTTCTTGTGTTGTGACATGTGGTCTTGACCAGAGCCGGGTTTGGGCGGGGAAAATGCGACCTCATGCGAGGAAAAAAATATGCGACCTCAAGCGAGGAAAAAAAAAAAAAAAAAAAAGCCATCAATAAAATGTACAGCGCAAATAACGCTGTGAAAACCCAACGCCCTTATCTGGCCTTTGGCTAGGATCATGTGTCTAGACACGGGGACCGGTACAGTGACATTCATGTGTCATTAGGTCCCTTGTGTGAGAACACAGAGGATCACTAGGTGACACATTTTGTCACTGGGTCTTCTTGTGTTGGGACATGTGGTCTTGACCGGGGCCGGGTTTGGGCGGGGACAATGCGACCTCATGCGAGGAAAAAATATGCGACCTCAAGCGAGGAAAAAAAAAAAAAAAAGCCATCAATAAAATGTACAGCGCAAATAACGCTGTGAAAACCCAACGCCCTTATCTGGCCTTTGGCTAGGATCATGTGTCTAGACACGGGGACCGGTACAGTGACATTCATGTGTCATTAGGTCCCTTGTGTGAGAACACAGAGGATCACTAGGTGACACATTTTGTCACTGGGTCTTCTTGTGTTGGGACATGTGGTCTTGACCGGGGCCGGGTTTGGGCGGGGACAATGCGACCTCATGCGAGGAAAAAATATGCGACCTCAAGCGAGGAAAAAAAAAAAAAAAAAAAAGCCATCAATAAAATGTACAGCGCAAATAACGCTGTGAAAACCCAACGCCCTTATCTGGCCTTTGGCTAGGATCATGTGTCTAGACACGGGGACCGGTACAGTGACATTCATGTGTCATTAGGTCTCTTGTGTGAGAACACAGAAGATCACTACAGTGACACAGTTTGTCATTGGGTCTTCTTGTGTTGGGACATGTGGTCTTGACCAGGGCCGGGTTTGGGCGGGTACTAATGCGACCTCATGCGAGGAAAAAATATGCGACCTCAAGCGAGGAAAAAAAAATGCCTTTGGCTAGGATCATGTGTCTAGACACGGGGACCGGTACAGTGACATTCATGTGTCATTAGGTCTCTTGTGTGAGAACACAGAAGATCACTAGGTGACACATTTTGTCATTGGGTCTTCTTGTGTTAGGACATGTGGTCTTGACCAGAGCCGGGTTTGGGGCGGGGACAATGCGATCTCATGCGAGGAAAAAAATTTGCGATCTCATGCGAGGAAAAAAAAAAGCCATCAATAAAATGTACAGCGCAAATAACGCTGTGAAAACCCAACGCCCTTATCTGGCCTTTGGCTAGGATCATGTGTCTAGACACGGGGACCGGTACAGTGACATTCATGTGTCATTAGGTCCCTTGTGTGAGAACACAGAGGATCACTAGGTGACACATTTTGTCAATGGGTCTTCTTGTGTTGGGACATGTGGTCTTGACCGGGGCCGGGTTTGGGCGGGGACAATGCGACCTCATGCGAGGAAAAAATATGCGACCTCAAGCGAGGAAAAAAAAAAAAAAAGCCATCAATAAAATGTACAGCGCAAATAACGCTGTGAAAACCCAACGCCCTTATCTGGCCTTTGGCTAGGATCATGTGTCTAGACACGGGGACCGGTACAGTGACATTCATGTGTCATTAGGTCTCTTGTGTGAGAACACAGAAGATCACTACAGTGACACAGTTTGTCATTGGGTCTTCTTGTGTTGGGACATGTGGTCTTGACCAGGGCCGGGTTTTGGCGGGTACTAATGCGACCTCATGCGAGGAAAAAATATGCGACCTCAAGCGAGGAAAAAAAAAAAAGGCCTTTGGCGAGGATCATGTGTCTAGACACGGGGACCGGTACAGTGACATTCATGTGTCATTAGGTCTCTTGTGTGAGAACACAGAAGATCACTAGGTGACACATTTTGTCATTGGGTCTTCTTGTGTTAGGACATGTGGTCTTGACCAGAGCCGGGTTTGGGGCGGGGACAATGCGATCTCATGCGAGGAAAAAAATTTGCGATCTCATGCGAGGAAAAAAAAAGCCATTAATAAAATGTACAGCGCAAATAACGCTGTGAAAACCCAACGCCCTTATCTGGCCTTTGGCTAGGATCATGTGTCTAGACACGGGGACCGGTACAGTGACATTCATGTGTCATTAGGTCTCTTGTGTGAGAACACAGAAGATCACTAGGTGACACATTTTGTCATTGGGTCTTCTTGTGTTAGGACATGTGGTCTTGACCAGAGCCGGGTTTGGGGCGGGGACAATGCGACCTCATGCGAGGAAAAAATATGCGACCTCAAGCGAGGAAAAAAAAAAAAAAAAAAAAAAAAAAGCCATCAATAAAATGTACAGCGCAAATAACGCTGTGAAAACCCAACGCCCTTATCTGGCCTTTGGCTAGGATCATGTGTCTAGACACGGGGACCGGTACAGTGACATTCATGTGTCATTAGGTCTCTTGTGTGAGAACACAGAAGATCACTACAGTGACACAGTTTGTCATTGGGTCTTCTTGTGTTGGGACATGTGGTCTTGACCAGGGCCGGGTTTGGGCGGGTACTAATGCGACCTCATGCGAGGAAAAAATATGCGACCTCAAGCGAGGAAAAAAAAAAAGACTTAAGCGCAAATAACGCTGTGAAAACCCAACGCCCTTATCTGGCCTTTGGCTAGGATCATGTGTCTAGACACGGGGACCGGTACAGTGACATTCATGTGTCATTAGGTCTCTTGTGTGAGAACACAGAAGATCACTAGGTGACACATTTTGTCATTGGGTCTTCTTGTGTTAGGACATGTGGTCTTGACCAGAGCCGGGTTTGGGGCGGGGACAATGCGACCTCATGCGAGGAAAAAAATTTGCGACCTCATGCGAGGAAAAAAAAAAAAGAAAAAAGCCATCAATAAAATGTACAGCGCAAATAACGCTGTGAAAACCCAACGCCCTTATCTGGCCTTTGGCTAGGATCATGTGTCTAGACACGGGGACCGGTACAGTGACATTCATGTGTCATTAGGTCTCTTGTGTGAGAACACAGAAGATCACTACAGTGACACAGTTTGTCATTGGGTCTTCTTGTGTTGGGACATGTGGTCTTGACCAGAGCCGGGTTTGGGCGGGGACAATGCGACCTCATGCGAGGAAAAAAATATGCGACCTCAAGCCAGGAAAAAAAACAAAAAAAAAAAAAGTATGTCCAAATAACGCTGCGAAAACCCAACGCCCTAATCCGGCCTTTGGCTAGGATCATGTGTCTAGACACGGGGACCGGTACAGTGACATTTATGTGTCATTAGGTCCTTTGTGTGAGAACACAGAAGATCACTAGGTGACACATTTTGTCATTGGGTCTTCTTGTGTTGGGACATGTGGTCTTGACCAGAGCCGGGTTTGGGGCGGGGACAATGCGACCTCATGCGAGGAAAAAAATATGCGACCTCAAGCGAGGAAAAAAACAAAAACGTATGTGCCATGCAACTACAGCGCAAATAACGCTGCGAAAACCCAACGCCCTAATCCGGCCTTTGGCTAGGATCATGTGTCTAGACACGGGGACCGGTACAGTGACATTTATGTGTCATTAGGTCCTTTGTGTGAGAACACAGAAGATCACTAGGTGACACATTTTGTCATTGGGTCTTCTTGTGTTGGGACATGTGGTCTTGACCAGAGCCGGGTTTGGGGCGGGGACAATGCGACCTCATGCGAGGAAAAAAATATGCGACCTCAAGCGAGGAAAAAAAAAAAAAAACGTATGTCCAAATAACGCTGCGAAAACCCAACGCCCTAATCCGGCCTTTGGCTAGGATCATGTGTCTAGACACGGGGACCGGTACAGTGACATTTATGTGTCATTAGGTCCTTTGTGTGAGAACACAGAAGATCACTAGGTGACACATTTTGTCACTGGGGCTTCTTGTGTTGGGACATGTGGTCTTGACCGGGGCCGGGTTTGGGCGGGGACAATGCGACCTCATGCGAGGAAAAAATATGCGACCTCAAGCGAGGAAAAAAAAAAAAAAAAAAAAAAAAAAAAAAAAAAAAAAAAAAACCATCAATAAAATGTACAGCGCAAATAACGCTGTGAACTACATACACTGTTTGTCAGTGGGTCCGTTCTTGTTTGGGGACCCAACGCCCTTATCTGGCCTTTGGCTAGGATCATGTGTCTAGACACGGGGACCGGTACAGTGACATTCATGTGTCATTAGGTCTCTTGTGTGAGAACACAGAAGATCACTACAGTGACACAGTTTGTCATTGGGTCTTCTTGTGTTGGGACATGTGGTCTTGACCAGGGCCGGGTTTGGGCGGGTACTAATGCGACCTCATGCGAGGAAAAAATATGCGACCTCAAGCGAGGAAAAAAAAAGGCCTTTGGCTAGGATCATGTGTCTAGACACGGGGACCGGTACAGTGACATTCATGTGTCATTAGGTCTCTTGTGTGAGAACACAGAAGATCACTAGGTGACACATTTTGTCATTGGGTCTTCTTGTGTTGGGACATGTGGTCTTGACCAGGGCCGGGTTTGGGGCGGGGACAATGCGACCTCATGCGAGGAAAAAAATTTGCGACCTCATGCGAGGAAAAAAAAAAAAAGCCATCAATAAAATGTACAGCGCAAATAACGCTGTGAAAACCCAACGCCCTTATCTGGCCTTTGGCTAGGATCATGTGTCTAGACACGGGGACCGGTACAGTGACATTCATGTGTCATTAGGTCTCTTGTGTGAGAACACAGAAGATCACTACAGTGACACAGTTTGTCATTGGGTCTTCTTGTGTTGGGACATGTGGTCTTGACCAGGGCCGGGTTTGGGCGGGTACTAATGCGACCTCATGCGAGGAAAAAATATGCGACCTCAAGCGAGGAAAAAAAAGAAAAAGGCCTTTGGCTAGGATCATGTGTCTAGACACGGGGACCGGTACAGTGACATTCATGTGTCATTAGGTCTCTTGTGTGAGAACACAGAAGATCACTAGGTGACACAGTTTGTCATTGGGTCTTCTTGTGTTGGGACATGTGGTCTTGACCAGAGCCGGGTTTGGGGCGGGGACAATGCGACCTCATGCGAGGAAAAAATATGCGACCCCAAGCGAGGAAAAAAAAAAAAGGCATCAATAAAATGTACAGCGCAAATAACGCTGTGAAAACCCAACGCCCTTATCTGGCCTTTGGCTAGGATCATGTGTCTAGACACGGGGACCGGTACAGTGACATTCATGTGTCATTAGGTCTCTTGTGTGAGAACACAGAAGATCACTACAGTGACACAGTTTGTCATTGGGTCTTCTTGTGTTGGGACATGTGGTCTTGACCAGGGCCGGGTTTGGGCGGGGACTAATGCGACCTCATGCGAGGAAAAAATATGCGACCTCAAGCGAGGAAAAAAAAAAAAAAAAAAAAAAAAAAAAAAAAAAAAAACTGGCCTTTGGCTAGGATCATGTGTCTAGACACGGGGACCGGTACAGTGACATTCATGTGTCATTAGGTCCCTTGTGTGAGAACACAGAAGATCACTACAGTGACACAGTTTGTCATTGGGTCTTCTTGTGTTGGGACATGTGGTCTTGACCAGAGCCGGGTTTGGGGCGGGGACAATGCGACCTCATGCGAGGAAAAAATATGCGACCTCAAGCGAGGAAAAAAAAAAAAAAGATCGGCATTTCCATGTACAGCGCAAATAACGCTGTGAAAACCCAACGCCCTTATCTGGCCTTTGGCTAGGATCATGTGTCTAGACACGGGGACCGGTACAGTGACATTCATGTGTCATTAGGTCTCTTGTGTGAGAACACAGAAGATCACTACAGTGACACAGTTTGTCATTGGGTCTTCTTGTGTTGGGACATGTGGTCTTGACCAGGGCCGGGTTTGGGCGGGTACTAATGCGACCTCATGCGAGGAAAAAATATGCGACCTCAAGCGAGGAAAAAAAAAAATTCGTACAGCACCCTAATATCTGGCCTTTGGCTAGGATCATGTGTCTAGACACAGGGACCGGTACAGTGACATTCATGTGTCATTAGGTCTCTTGTGTGAGAACACAGAAGATCACTAGGTGACACATTTTGTCACTGGGTCTTCTTGTGTTGGGACATGTGGTCTTGACCAGAGCCGGGTTTGGGCGGGGACAATGCGACCTCATGCGAGGAAAAAATATGCGACCTCAAGCGAGGAAAAAAAAAAAAAAAAAAAAAATGCCGCAAATAACGCTGTGAAAACCCAACGCCCTTATCTGGCCTTTGGCTAGGATCATGTGTCTAGACACGGGGACCGGTACAGTGACATTCATGTGTCATTAGGTCTCTTGTGTGAGAACACAGAAGATCACTACAGTGACACAGTTTGTCATTGGGTCTTCTTGTGTTGGGACATGTGGTCTTGACCAGGGCCGGGTTTGGGCGGGTACTAATGCGACCTCATGCGAGGAAAAAATATGCGACCTCAAGCGAGGAAAAAAAAAAAAAAAGGCCTTTGGCTAGGATCATGTGTCTAGACACGGGGACCGGTACAGTGACATTCATGTGTCATTAGGTCTCTTGTGTGAGAACACAGAAGATCACTAGGTGACACATTTTGTCATTGGGTCTTCTTGTGTTAATACATGTGGTATTGACCAGAGCCGGGTTTGGGGCGGGGACAATGCGACCTCATGCGAGGAAAAAAATTTGCGACCTCATGCGAGAAAAAAAAAAAAAGCCATCAATAAAATGTACAGCGCAAATAACGCTGTGAAAACCCAACGCCCTTATCTGGCCTTTGGCTAGGATCATGTGTCTAGACACGGGGACCGGTACAGTGACATTCATGTGTCATTAGGTCTCTTGTGTGAGAACACAGAAGATCACTACGGTGACACATTTTGTCATTGGGTCTTCTTGTGTTGGGACATGTGGTCTTGACCAGGGCCGGGTTTGGGGCGGGGACAATGCGACCTCATGCGAGGAAAAAAATTTGCGACCTCATGCGAGGAAAAAAAAAAAAAAAAAAACAAAAAAAAAAAAAATATCAATAAAATGTACAGCGCAAATAACGCTGTGAAAACCCAACGCCCTTATCTGGCCTTTGGCTAGGATCATGTGTCTAGACACGGGGACCGGTACAGTGACATTCATGTGTCATTAGGTCTCTTGTGTGAGAACACAGAAGATCACTAGGTGACACATTTTGTCATTGGGTCTTCTTGTGTTGGGACATGTGGTCTTGACCAGAGCCGGGTTTGGGGCGGGGACAATGCGACCTCATGCGAGGAAAAAAATTTGCGACCTCAAGCGAGGAAAAAAAAAAGCCATCAATAAAATGTACAGCGCAAATAACGCTGTGAAAACCCAACGCCCTTATCTGGCCTTTGGCTAGGATCATGTGTCTAGACACGGGGACCGGTACAGTGACATTCATGTGTCATTAGGTCTCTTGTGTGAGAACACAGAAGATCACTACGGTGACACGTGTTGTCATTGGGTCTTCTTGTGTTGGGACATGTTGTCTTGACCAGGGCCGGGTTTGGGCGGGGATAAAGCGACCTCATGCGAGGAAAAAATATGCGACGTCAAGCGAGGAAAAAAAAAAGCCATCAATAAAATGTACAGCACGAATAATGCTGTAAAAATCCCACGGCCTAATATCCGGCCTTCTGGCTAGGATCATGTGTCTAGACACAGGGACCGGTACAGTGACATTCATGTGTCATTAGGTCCCTTGTGTGAGAACACAGAGGATCACTAGGTGACACATTTTGTCATTGGGTCTTCTTGTGTTGGGACATGTGGTCTTGACCAGGGCCGGGTTTGGGCGGGGACAATGCGACCTCATGCGAGGAAAAAATATGCGACCTCAAGCGAGGAAAAAAAAAAAAAATAACTCCTCACGCAAATAACGCTGTGAAAACCCAACGCCCTAATATCCGGCCTATGGATAGGATCATGTGTCTAGACACAGGGACCGGTACAGTGACATTCATGTGTCATTAGGTCTCTTGTGTGAGAACACAGAAGATCACTACGGTGACACATTTTGTCATTGGGTCTTCTTGTGTTGGGACATGTGGTCTTGACCAGAGCCGGGTTTGGGGCGGGGACAATGCGACCTCATGCGAGGAAAAAAATTTGCGACCTCATGCGAGAAAAAAAAAAAAAAAAAAGCCATCAATAAAATGTACAGCGCAAATAACGCTGTGAAAACCCAACGCCCTTATCTGGCCTTTGGCTAGGATCATGTGTCTAGACACGGGGACCGGTACAGTGACATTCATGTGTCATTAGGTCTCTTGTGTGAGAACACAGAAGATCACTACGGTGACACATGTTGTCATTGGGTCTTCTTGTGTTGGGACATGTGGTCTTGACCAGGGCCGGGTTTGGGGCGGGGACAATGCGACCTCATGCGAGGAAAAAATATGCGACGTCAAGCGAGGAAAAAAAAAAGCCATCAATAAAATGTACAGCACGAATAATGCTGTAAAAATCCCACGGCCTAATATCCGGCCTTTGGCTAGGATCATGTGTCTAGACACAGGGACCGGTACAGTGACATTCATGTGTCATTAGGTCCCTTGTGTGAGAACACAGAGGATCACTAGGTGACACATTTTGTCATTGGGTCTTCTTGTGTTGGGACATGTGGTCTTGACCAGGGCCGGGTTTGGGTGGGTAAATGCGACCTCATGCGAGGAAAAAATATGCGACCTCAAGCGAGGAAAAAAAAAAAAGCCATCAATAAAATGTACAGCACGAATAATGCTGTGAAGACCCAACGCCCTAATATCTGGCCTTTGGCTAGGATCATGTGTCTAGACGCAGGGACCAATACAGTGACATTCATGTGTCATTAGGTCCTTTGTGTGAGAACACAGAAGATCACTAGGTGACACATTTTGTTACTGGGTCTTCTAGTGTTGGGACATGTGGTCTTGACCAGAGCCGGGTTTGGGGCGGGGACAATGCGACCTCATGCGAGGAAAAATATGCGACCTCAAGCGAGGAAAAAAAAAAAAAAAAAAAAAAAAGCCATCAATAAAATGTACAGCGCAAATAACGCTGTGAAAACCCAACGCCCTTATCTGGCCTTTGGCTAGGATCATGTGTCTAGACACGGGGACCGGTACAGTGACATTCATGTGTCATTAGGTCTCTTGTGTGAGAACACAGAAGATCACTACAGTGACACAGTTTGTCATTGGGTCTTCTTGTGTTGGGACATGTGGTCTTGACCAGGGCCGGGTTTGGGCGGGTACTAATGCGACCTCATGCGAGGAAAAAATATGCGACCTCAAGCGAGGAAAAAAAAAAAAGAAAAAGGCCTTTGGCTAGGATCATGTGTCTAGACACGGGGACCGGTACAATGACATTCATGTGTCATTAGGTCCTTTGTGTAAGAACACAGAAGATCACTACAGTGACACAGTTTGTCATTGGGTCTTCTTGTGTTGGGACATGTGGTCTTGACCAGAGCCGGGTTTGGGGCGGGGACAATGCGACCTCATGCGAGGAAAAAATATGCGACCTCAAGCGAGGAAAAAAAAAAAAAAAAAAAAAAAGCCATCAATAAAATGTACAGCGCAAATAACGCTGTGAAAACCCAACGCCCTTATCTGGCCTTTGGCTAGGATCATGTGTCTAGACACGGGGACCGGTACAGTGACATTCATGTGTCATTAGGTCTCTTGTGTGAGAACACAGAAGATCACTACAGTGACACAGTTTGTCATTGGGTCTTCTTGGGTTGGGACATGTGGTCTTGACCAGGGCCGGGTTTGGGCGGGTACTAATGCGACCTCATGCGAGGAAAAAATATGCGACCTCAAGCGAGAAAAAAAAAAAGGCCTTTGGCTAGGATCATGTGTCTAGACACGGGGACCGGTACAGTGACATTCATGTGTCATTAGGTCTCTTGTGTGAGAACACAGAAGATCACTAGGTGACACATTTTGTCATTGGGTCTTCTTGTGTTAGGACATGTGGTCTTGACCAGAGCCGGGTTTGGGGCGGGGACAATGCGACCTCATGCGAGGAAAAAAATTTGCGACCTCATGCGAGGAAAAAAAAAAAAAGCCATCAATAAAATGTACAGCGCAAATAACGCTGTGAAAACCCAACGCCCTTATCTGGCCTTTGGCTAGGATCATGTGTCTAGACACGGGGACCGGTACAGTGACATTCATGTGTCATTAGGTCTCTTGTGTGAGAACACAGAAGATCACTACAGTGACACAGTTTGTCATTGGGTCTTCTTGTGTTGGGACATGTGGTCTTGACCAGGGCCGGGTTTGGGCGGGTACTAATGCGACCTCATGCGAGGAAAAAATATGCGACCTCAAGCGAGGAAAAAAAAAGGCCTTTGGCTAGGATCATGTGTCTAGACACGGGGACCGGTACAATGACATTCATGTGTCATTAGGTCCTTTGTGTAAGAACACAGAAGATCACTACAGTGACACAGTTTGTCATTGGGTCTTCTTGTGTTGGGACATGTGGTCTTGACCAGAGCCGGGTGTGGGGCGGGGACAATGCGACCTCATGCGAGGAAAAAATATGCGACCTCAAGCGAGGAAAAAAAAAAAAAAAAAAAAAAGCCATCAATAAAATGTACAGCGCAAATAACGCTGTGAAAACCCAACGCCCTTATCTGGCCTTTGGCTAGGATCATGTGTCTAGACACGGGGACCGGTACAGTGACATTCATGTGTCATTAGGTCTCTTGTGTGAGAACACAGAAGATCACTACAGTGACACATGTTGTCATTGGGTCTTCTTGTGTTGGGACATGTGGTCTTGACCAGGGCCGGGTTTGGGGCGGGGACAATGCGACCTCATGCGAGGAAAAAAATTTGCGACCTCATGCGAGAAAAAAAAAAAAAAAGCCATCAGTAAAATGTACAGCGCAAATAACGCTGTGAAAACCCAACGCCCATATCTGGCCTTTGGCTAGGATCATGTGTCTAGACACGGGGACCGGTACAGTGACATTCATGTGTCATTAGGTCTCTTGTGTGAGAACACAGAAGATCACTACGGTGACACAGTTTGTCATTGGGTCTTCTTGTGTTGGGACATGTGGTCTTGACCAGGGCCGGGTTTGGGGCGGGGACAATGCGACCTCATGCGAGGAAAAATATGCGACCTCAAGCGAGGAAAAAAAAAAAAAAAAAAAAAAAGCCATCAATAAAATGTACAGCACGAATAATGCTGTGAAGACCCAACGCCCTAATATCTGGCCTTTGGCTAGGATCATGTGTCTAGACGCAGGGACCAATACAGTGACATTCATGTGTCATTAGGTCCTTTGTGTGAGAACACAGAAGATCACTAGGTGACACATTTTGTCACTGGGTCTTCTTGTGTTGGGACATGTGGTCTTGACCAGAGCCGGGTTTGGGGCGGGGACAATGCGACCTCATGCGAGGAAAAAATATGCGACCTCAAGCGAGAAAAAAAAAAAAAAAAAAAGCCATCAATAAAATGTACAGCGCAAATAACGCTGTGAAAACCCAACGCCCTTATCTGGCCTTTGGCTAGGATCATGTGTCTAGACACGGGGACCGGTACAGTGACATTCATGTGTCATTAGGTCTCTTGTGTGAGAACACAGAAGATCACTACAGTGACACAGTTTGTCATTGGGTCTTCTTGTGTTGGGACATGTGGTCTTGACCGGGGCCGCGTGTGGGGCGGGAACAATGCGACCTCATGCGAGGAAAAAATATGCGACCTCAAGCGAGCGAAAAAAAAAAAAAAAAAAAAGCTGATGAGAACCAGCATTGCACATTGAGCTTGGGGGGATCACTTGGGTCACGAATACAATAGACTTAATACTGATCTTGACTGGATGTGAGACATGCAGGATTAGATTTCTGTGAGAACACAGAAGATCACTACAGTGGGTCTTGGCTTGTGTTGGGACATGTGGTCTTGACCAGGGCCGGGTTGGTGGGGGGTACAATGCGACCTCATGCGAGGAAAAAAAAAATGCGACCTCAAGCGAGGAAAATTTAAAAAAAAAAAAAAAGCCATCAATAAAATGTACAGCGCAAATAAAAAAACCAAGCACAGGCATTTGGCTCATGCTCTGACATAGTTGGAGACACCCCTGGTGACGGGGACTACAGTGCACATGTGTCTTAGGTCTTTGTGTTGGGGACTATGTCTTGAGAACTGCAGAAGATCACTTAGAACCAGTTACAGTTTTGGGTCTTCTTGTTGGGACAATGTGGTCTTGACCAGGCCAGGATTGCCTGGGAAAATGAGACCTCATGCGAGGAAAAAATATCCCTAACGAGGAAAAAAAAAAAGCCTGGCTAGGATCATGTGTCTAGACACGGGGACGGGTACAGTGACATTCATGTGTCATTAGGTCTCTTGTGTGAAACAACAAACCATATCACTACAGTGACACAGTTTGTCATTGGGTCTTCTTGTGTTGGGACAAGTGGTCTTGACCAGAGCCGGGTTTGGGCGGGGATAATGCGACCTCATGCGAGGAAAAAAATATGCGACCACATGCGGGGGAAAAAAAAAAGCCATCAATAAAATGTACAGCGCAAATAACGCTGTGAAAAACCCAACGCCCTAATCGGCTTTGGCTAGGATCATGTGTCTAGACACAGGGACCGGTACAGTGACATTCATGTGTCATTAGGTCTCTTGTGTGAGACACAGAAGATCACTACAGTGACACAGTTTGTCATTGGGTCTTCTTGTGTTGGGACATGTGGTCTTGACCAGGGCCGGGTTTGGGCGGGTACTAATGCGACCTCATGCGAGGAAAAAATATGCGACCTCAAGCGAGGAAAAAAAAAAAAAAAAAAAAAAAAAAAAAAAAATCTGGCCTTTGGCTAGGATCATGTGTCTAGACACGGGGACCGGTACAGTGACATTCATGTGTCATTAGGTCCTTTGTGTGAGAACACAGAAGATCACTACAGTGACACAGTTTGTCATTGGGTCTTCTTGTGTTGGGACATGTGGTCTTGACCAGAGCCGGGTTTGGGGCGGGGACAATGCGACCTCATGCGAGGAAAAAAATATGCGACCTCAAGCGAGGAAAAAAAAAAAAAAAAAAAAACGTACCAAGCCACAAGTGATGTACAGCGCAAATAACGCTGTGAAAACCCAACGCCCTAGTATCCGGCCTTTGGCTAGGATCATGTGTCTAGACACGGGGACCGGTACAGTGACATTCATGTGTCATTAGGTCTCTTGTGTGAGAACACAGAAGATCACTACAGTGACACAGTTTGTCATTGGGTCTTCTTGTGTTGGGACATGTGGTCTTGACCAGGGCCGGGTTTGGGCGGGTACTAATGCGACCTCATGCGAGGAAAAAATATGCGACCTCAAGCGAGGAAAAAAAAAGGCCTTTGGCTAGGATCATGTGTCTAGACACGGGGACCGGTACAGTGACATTCATGTGTCATTAGGTCTCTTGTGTGAGAACACAGAAGATCACTAGGTGACACATTTTGTCATTGGGTCTTCTTGTGTTGGGACATGTGGTCTTGACCAGAGCCGGGTTTGGGGCGGGGACAATGCGACCTCATGCGAGGAAAAAAATATGCGACCTCATGCGAGGAAAATTTAAAAAAAATAAAATGTACAGCGCAAATAACGCTGTGAAAACCCAACGCCCTTATCTGGCCTTTGGCTAGGATCATGTGTCTAGACACGGGGACCGGTACAGTGACATTCATGTGTCATTAGGTCTCTTGTGTGAGAACACAGAAGATCACTACAGTGACACAGTTTGTCATTGGGTCTTCTTGTGTTGGGACATGTGGTCTTGACCAGGGCCGGGTTTGGGCGGGGACAATGCGACCTCATGCGAGGAAAAAATATGCGACCTCAAGCGAGGGAAAAAAAAAAAAACAAACGTATGTCCAAATAACGCTGCGAAAACCCAACGCCCTAATCCGGCCTTTGGCTAGGATCATGTGTCTAGACACGGGGACCGGTACAGTGACATTCATGTGTCATTAGGTCCCTTGTGTGAGAACACAGAAGATCACTACAGTGACACAGTTTGTCATTGGGTCTTCTTGTGTTGGGACATGTGGTCTTGACCAGAGCCGGGTTTGGGGCGGGGACAATGCGACCTCATGCGAGGAAAAAATATGCGACCTCAAGCGAGGAAAAAAACAAAAAAAAAAAATTTCAATAAAATGTACAGCGAAATAATGCTGTAAAAACCCCTCGCCTAATATCCGGCCTTTGGCTAGGATCATGTGTCTAGACACAGGGACCGGTACAGTGACATTCATGTGTCATTAGGTCTCTTGTGTGAGAACACAGAAGATCACTAGGTGACACATTTTGTCATTGGGTCTTCTTGTGTTGGGACATGTGGTCTTGACCAGGGCCGGGTTTGGGGCGGGGACAATGCGACCTCATGCGAGGAAAAAATATGCGACCTCAAGCGAGGAAAAAAAAAAAAGCCATCAATAAAATGTACAGCGCAAATAACGCTGTGAAAACCCAACGCCCTAATATCTGGCCTTTGGCTAGGATCATGTGTCTAGACACAGGGACCGGTACAGTGACATTCATGTGTCATTAGGTCCTTTGTGTGAGAACACAGAAGATCACTAGGTGACACATTTTGTCATTGGGTCTTCTTGTGTTGGGACATGTGGTCTTGACCAGGGCCGGGTTTGGGCAGGGCTAATGCGACCTCATGCGAGGAAAAAATATGCGACCTCAAGCGAGGAAAAAAAAAAAAAAAAGCGAGCCGAAAAGCCTTATGTACAGCGCAAATAACGCTGTGAAAACCCAACGCCCTTATCCGGCCTTTGGCTAGGATCATGTGTCTAGACACAGGGACCGGTACAGTGACATTCATGTGTCATTAGGTCCTTTGTGTGAGAACACAGAAGATCACTACGGTGACACATGTTGTCATTGGGTCTTCTTGTGTTGGGACATGTGGTCTTGACCAGAGCCGGGTTTGGGGCGGGGACAATGCGACCTCATGCGAGGAAAAAATATGCGACCTCAAGCGAGGAAAAAAAAAAAAAGCCATCTAGATCATGAACACAGAGCCGGTGTTCACTACAGTGGGGCTTCTTGTGGGGACATGTGGTCTTGACCTCATGCGCGGGTAAAACCTATGCGACCTCAAGCGAGGAAAAAAAAAAAGCCATCAATAAAATGTACAGCGCAAATAACGCTGTGAAAACCCAACGCCCTAATATCCGGCCTTTGGCTAGGATCATGTGTCTAGACACAGGGACCGGTACAGTGACATTCATGTGTCATTAGGTCCCTTGTGTGAGAACACAGAGGATCACTACAGTGACACAGTTTGTCATTGGGTCTTCTTGTGTTGGGACATGTGGTCTTGACCAGAGCCGGGTTTGGGGCGGGGACAATGCGACCTCATGCGAGGAAAAAATATGCGACCTCAAGCGAGGAAAAAAAAAAAGCCATCAATAAAATGTACAGCACGAATAATGCTGTAAAAACCCAACGCCCTAATATCCGGCCTTTGGCTAGGATCATGTGTCTAGACACAGGGACCGGTACAGTGACATTCATGTGTCATTAGGTCCCTTGTGTGAGAACACAGAGGATCACTACAGTGACACAGTTTGTCATTGGGTCTTCTTGTGTTGGGACATGTGGTCTTGACCAGGGCCGGGTTTGGGCGGGTACTAATGCGACCTCATGCGAGGAAAAAATATGCGACCTCAAGAGAGGAAAAAAAAAAGCCATCAATAAAATGTACAGCGCAAATAACGCTGTGAAACCCAACGCTCTAATATCCGGCCTTTGGCTAGGATCATGTGTCTAGACACAGGGACCGGTACAGTGACATTCATGTGTGATTAGGTCTCTTGTGTGAGAACACAGAAGATCACTACAGTGACACAGTTAGTCATTGGGTCTTCTTGTGTTGGGACATGTGGTCTTGACCAGGGCCGGGTTTGGGCGGGTACTAATGCGACCTCATGCAAGGAAAAAAATATGCGACCTCAAGCGAGGAAAAAAAAAAGCCATCAATAAAATGTACAGCGCAAAAAACGCTGCGAAACCCAACGCCCTAATATCTGGCCTTTGGCTATGGATCATGTGTCTAGACACGGGGACCGGTACAGTGACATTCATGTGTCATTAGGTCTCTTGTGTGAGAACACAGAAGATCACTACAGTGACACAGTTTGTCATTGGGTCTTCTTGTGTTGGGACATGTGGTCTTGACCAGGGCCGGGTTTGGGCGGGTACTAATGCGACCTCATGCGAGGAAAAAAATATGCGACCTCAAGCGAGGAAAAAAAGAAAAAAAAAAAAATGTACAAAAAAACGCGCAAAATTTGGCTAGGATCATGTTTCTAGGATCATGTGTCTAGACACAGAGACCGGTACAGTGACATTTATGTGTCATTTGGTCTCTTGTGTGAGAACACAGAAGATCACTACAGTGACACAGTTTTGTCATTGGGTCTTCTTGTGTTGGGACATGTGGTCTTGACCAGGGCCGGGTTTGGGCGGGGACAATGCGACCTCATGCGAGGAAAAAAATATGCGACCTCAAGCGAGGAAAAAAAAAAAGCCATCAATAAAATGTACAGCGCAAATAACGCTGTGAAAACCCAACGCCCTTATCTGGCCTTTGGCTAGGATCATGTGTCTAGACACATGTGTCTAGACACAGGGACCGGTACAGTGACATTCATGTGTCATTAGGTCTCTTGTGTGAGAACACAGAAGATCACTACAGTGACACAGTTTGTCATTGGGTCTTCTTGTGTTGGGACATGTGGTCTTGACCAGGGCCGGGTTTGGGCGGGTACTAATGCGACCTCATGCGAGGAAAAAATATGCGACCTCAAGCGAGGAAAAAAAAAAAAAGGCCTTTGGCTAGGATCATGTGTCTAGACACGGGGACCGGTACAGTGACATTCATGTGTCATTAGGTCTCTTGTGTGAGAACACAGAAGATCACTAGGTGACACATTTTGTCATTGGGTCTTCTTGTGTTAGGACATGTGGTCTTGACCAGAGCCGGGTTTGGGGCGGGGACAATGCGACCTCATGCGAGGAAAAAAATTTGCGACCTCATGCGAGGAAAAAAAAAAGCCATCAATAAAATGTACAGCGCAAATAACGCTGTGAAAACCCAACGCCCTTATCTGGCCTTTGGCTAGGATCATGTGTCTAGACACGGGGACCGGTACAGTGACATTCATGTGTCATTAGGTCTCTTGTGTGAGAACACAGAAGATCACTACGGTGACACATGTTGTCATTGGGTCTTCTTGTGTTGGGACATGTGGTCTTGACCAGGGCCGGGTTTGGGGCGGGGACAATGCGACCTCATGCGAGGAAAAAAATTTGCGACCTCATGCGAGAAAAAAAAAAAAAAAAAAAGCCATCAATAAAATGTACAGCGCAAATAACGCTGTGAAAACCCAACGCCCTTATCTGGCCTTTGGCTAGTATAATGTGCCTAGACACGGGGACCGTACAGTTACATTCATGTGTCATTAGGTTCCTTGTGTGAGAACACAGAGGATCACTACAGTGACACAGTTTGTCATTGGGTCTTCTTGTGTTGGGACATGTGGTCTTGACCAGAGCCGGGTTTGGGGCGGGGACAATGCGACCTCATGCGAGGAAAAAATATGCGACGTCAAGCGAGGAAAAAAAAAAAAAAAGCCATCAATAAAATGTACAGCACGAATAATGCTGTAAAAACCCCACGGCCTAATATCCGGCCTTTGGCTAGGATCATGTGTCCAGACACAGTGACCGGTACAGTGACATTCATGTGTCATTAGGTCCCTTGTGTGAGAACACAGAGGATCACTAGGTGACACATTTTGTCATTGGGTCTTCTTGTGTTGGGACATGTGGTCTTGACCAGGGCCGGGTTTGGGTGGGTAAATGCGACCTCATGCGAGGAAAAAATATGCGACCTCAAGCGAGGAAAAAAAAAAAAAAAAAGCCATCAATAAAATGTACAGCGCAAATAACGCTGTGAAAACCCAACTCCCTTATCTGGCCTTTGGCTAGGATCATGTGTCTAGACACGGGGACCGGTACAGTGACATTCATGTGTCATTCGGTCTCTTGTGTGAGAACACAGAAGATCACTACGGTGACACGTGTTGTCATTGGGTCTTCTTGTGTTGGGACATGTTGTCTTGACCAGGGCCGGGTTTGGGTGGGTAAATGCGACCTCATGCGAGGAAAAAATATGCGACCTCAAGCGAGGAAAAAAAAAAAAAAACTCGGCTGTCTGTGCCATCAATAAAATGTACAGCGCAAATAACGCTGTGAAAACCCAACGCCCTTATCTGGCCTTTGGCTAGGATCATGTGTCTAGACACGGGGACCGGTACAGTGACATTCATGTGTCATTAGGTCCCTTGTGTGAGAACACAGAGGATCACTACAGTGACACAGTTTGTCATTGAGTCTTCTTGTGTTGGGACATGTGGTCTTGACCAGAGCCGGGTTTGGGGCGGGGACAATGCGACCTCATGCAAGGAAAAAAATATGCGACCTCAAGCGAGGAAAAAAAAAAGCCATCAATAAAATGTACAGCGCAAATAACGCTGTGAAACCCAACGCCCTAATATCTGGCCTTTGGCTATGGATCATGTGTCTAGACACAGGGACCGGTACAGTGACATTCATGTGTCATTAGGTCCCTTGTGTGAGAACACAGAAGATCACTACCGTGACACAGTTTGTCATTGGGTCTTCTTGTGTTGGGACATGTGGTCTTGGCCGGGGCCGGGTTTGGGCGGGTACTAATGCGACCTCATGCGAGGAAAATATATGCGACCTCAAGCGAGGAGAAAAAAAAGCCATCAATAAAATGTACAGCGCAAATAACGCTGTGAAAACCCAACGCCCTTATCCGGCCTTTGGCTAGGATCATGTGTCTAGACACAGGGACCAGTAGTGACATTTATGTCACGAGGTCCTTTGTGTAAGAACATAGAAGACCACTACAATGACACATGGTGTCATTGGGTCTTCGTGTGTTGGGACATGTGGTCTTGACCAGAGCCGGGTTTGGGGCGGGGACAATGCGACCTCATGCGAGGAAAAATATTCGACCTCAAGCGAGGAAAAAAAAATGTCTAGACACAGGGACCAGTACAGTGACATTCATGTGTCATTAGGCCCCTTGTGTGAGTACACAGAGGATCACTACAGTGACACAGTTTGTAATTGGGTCTTCTTGTGTTGGGACATGTGGTCTTGACCAGAGCCGGGTTTTGGGGTGGGTGCCAATGCGACCTCATGCGAGGAAAAATAATGCTACCTCATGCGAGGAAAAAAAAACCATCAATAAAATGTACAGCGCAAATAACGCTGTGAAACCCAACGCCCTAACATCTAGCCTTTGGCTAGGATCATGTGTCTAGACACAGGGACCGGTACAGTGACATTCATGTGTCATTAGGTCCCTTGTGTGAGAACACAGAGGATCACTACAGTGACACAGTTTGTCATTGGGTCTTCTTGTGTTGGGACATGTGGTCTTGACCAGAGCCGGGTTTTGGGGTGGGTGCCAATGCGACCTCATGCGAGGAAAAATAATGCGACCTCATGCGAGGAAAAAAATAAAAATAAAAAAAGCCATCAATAAAAACAAAAATAATAAAACGCGACAACCGAACAGCTTAAACCAGTATTATATCATCATAGACTGTTCCTACTCCTATCTGACTCCTATTGGTCCCCACCATTTGTTAACTATGACGTTATTGGCCTCTTCAATGACATGCCAGAGTAAACTGTTCGACCCCCTACAAACCATAACGAATGAAGCTAATATAAACTGCAACTCATTATCTACGGTTATATAGACATCTATGCTACCGTTTCAATCTCCTTATACAATATGACATACTGATTATTAGCATTTGTTATATCTGGTTGTAGACGAGGAGGATAAGTGTTTGTGGCAGTATAGCCACGAAATTGACCAGAGTCCGACAAACTGGATTGGATGGTGCATAAACTTTGGTTGGTTGTAATAACTCAGTGTGGTCTAGCTTCAAAGAGGTCTCCTCTCTGTGTGCTACTTAAATTTATCTGCCATTCACTGGCTTTGTGATTCAAAATGCAGTTTTCATACTACCATCGCATATCGGATTTAAGTTATCAGAAATACTTCACTTCTTTCGCCATTGAGTTGAGACGATGTTATGATTAACATTCATAACAAGACTGTCGATATCAATACGATTCGACAAGTAGTCATATTTGTTTACGACAGGTGACCCTTGGTTACAGGAAGTTACGTCATTGCCTTCGGACCGAGTAGCAGACACCGAGGTTGCCGTCTGCGAATGTAAGCGATCTGTCGCAAGGCATTCTTTGTATGTTTCATTGTGGCAGATGGACATGTGTTTTACGAAGTCCTGAGTATTATAGTATTTCATAGTCATATTCCTATGTATTCCATCACTGGATCATCCATACACCTCCGTGCGCTGAAGCCAGTATATTTTTAAGAGGAATTATGCTTTACATGACGAACATGAGTGTTTGAACTTTATTAAACTGAATGAAAATGTCGAGGACATTGTTATAGTGCAGACGTTACAGATCGATACTAAAGACTGAATAGCTGACGCCATAATCTATTGATATGCATTTCAATAATGTATATGATGAGCTACGTATCGATAACAATAGTCAACAACCAAAATGTACCAGAAATGAAAATAGCTAATCTTAACTAATTTTGGTGTGCTGAAAACGAAAATGACATTAAATAAATGTTGATTGGCTCTAGTTTTCAAGATATATGCTACTAGTTTATTTAATTACGGTAAATTTATATATATGACGCAACTGTTGTGGGCGATTGCATAATTTTTTCTAATGACCAATAAAAATGTAACTAGAAGCTGATGATGCAATCCTACCCATGATTACATCACCTTTGTGTATAAATATCTTATCGCTGATAAAATTTTGCCATTAGTTAGTGCATTTGTCCTTATTAAAAGTATCGTAGTTAGAAATGCCTAGGACATGTGTGAACAGTGCTAATAATTTCTGTTATATATGTGGTGAGGTGACATTTGTATCACAAAAACGAAATATAACTAAAGTGATTAAGAAGGCGTACAGTTTGTTTTTTTGGCTGCAGAATATTAGATCAAGATAAGAGCTGGGCGCCACACATATGCTGCAGTACATGTGCAGCACATCTTAAACTGTGGTTGACTGGCAAAAGGCAAGCTATGCCTTTTGCAGTCCCAATGATTTGGAGAGAGCCCACTAATCATCTCAAAAACTGTTACTTTTCCATGGTCCCTCCAATGGGGAAAGGCATATCAAAGAAGAAAAAATGGACTCTTGAATATCCAAACATCCCCTCTGCAATACGTCCGGTACCACATGGCGATGACCTACCAGTTCCCAAAGTGCCATAATCATTTTCAGCTGCTTCTACTGATGAAGAAGAGGACATTGGTGGTCCTGAACCATCAACCTCAAGCGACCCAAATTTTGAGCAAACTACATCCACTAAACTACACTTAATAACCCAAGGTGAACTGAATGATCTTGTAAGAGATCTGAATTTACCGAAGAACAAGGCTTAGCTTTTGGGTTCCAGGTTGCAACAGTGGAATCTCCTGGCAGAAGATGTTACAATTTATGTGCATAGGAACCGCCAGAAGCCACTTATTACATTCTTTTTCAAAGAGGGTGACCTTTCTGCGTGCCACAACATTTCTGGTTTAATGGCAGCCCTCAAAATCAATTACATACCGGAAGAGTGGAGGCTTTTCATTGATTCACCCAAGACGAGTCTTAAAGCTGTTTTGTTGAATAATGGTAATGTGTTTCCGTCAATTCCAGTTGGTTACGCAGTTCATATGTGTTATGTCTAAATATCATAACATTGCTGGTATACGATTACTTCCTGGTTTGTTGTTTATAGACGGTTGTCATGAGTTTCCGGAAGTGACGTCTTGACTTCTGCTCAGGATAGTGGCAGACGTGAGCTTGTTAATCTGGAACACGAACGCGTCTCTGCATTACATTCCGCTTGTGTCTTTTGACCAGTATGCATGGCGAGTGTCCGTTGGGACTAGATTTCAGAGTATGTCCTTAGTTTGAGGAATATGATTATCACACCTGCAAGATGTATATTATCATCACTGCCTTATGCATGCATTAACTATGTAAGGCCAGTTTAGTTTAAGCAGAGTGTGTGGAATTCTTGTGCACGTAAGTTGACTGTTCGATTAAACTGAAAGTATCAAAATCAAGGACAGTAGAGACATGTGGAGTAATATGTGATTAAACGTTTGAACTGTGCCAAGGAGTTCGGCCTTACTAACTGAGTATTTGTGGTGCGGGCCAGGGAGTATGGAGCGAATGGCCAGATTGATAATAGTATATTTCAACAATTAGAATATATGAAGATAACCCTGGGGAGTACTCAGCAGGCCAAGATAAAATAAGGAGTGCTCAAGCATTGAGTCTAATGCACTTATAATACAGGACGTCAGGGGAACTGTTCCTGAGAGAATAAGAATAATATAAAATTTAAAATCCGCATCAATATGAAAGAAACTTATGAAAACATTAAGCAGCTTTTGAAGTGTATAAACTACGATCATCATCATTGGTCACTTTGCGGTGACTTAAAAGTGGTTGCTCTTTTGCTTGGATTACAGGGTGGATACATCAAGTACTGTTTTTTACTCTGTGAGTGGGATAGCCGTGCACAAAGTGAGCATTACATCAGAAGACATTGGCCAATCAGGCAGTCATTGCAGCCTGGCAGTAAGAACGTTGAGAACCCAACACTTGTCGACACCAGCAAGATTTTGTTGCCACCCTTGCACATTAAGCTGGGTCTCATGAAAAACTTTGTCAAGGCAATGGAGAAAACAGATGAGGCTTTCAAATACCTCATCAGAAAATTTCCAAGACTGAGTGAAGCTAAAATAAGAGAGGGAGTATTTGTTGGTCCGCAAATTCGAAAACTTCTTCATGATGACGAGTTTCTTTGCGTGTTGCATGGCAAGGAAAAAGCAGCATGGCTAGCATTTAAGTCAGTGGTGGACAATTTTCTTGGAAACAACAGATCTGATAATTACAATGAAATTGTAGAAAATCTGTTGTTTCCAAGAAAATTGTCCACCACTGACTTAAATGCTAGCCATGCTGCTTTTTCCTTGCCATGCAACACGCAAAGAAACTCGTCATCATGAAGAAGTTTTCGAATTTGCGGACCAACAAATACTCCCTCTCTTATTTTAGCTTCACTCAGTCTTGGAAATTTTCTGATGAGGTATTTGAAAGCCTCATCTGTTTTCTCCATTGCCTTGACAAAGTTTTTCATGAGACCCAGCTTAATGTGCAAGGGTGGCAACAAAATCTTGCTGGTGTCGACAAGTGCTGGGTTCTCAACGTTCTTACTGCCAGGCTGCAATGACTGCCTGATTGGCCAATGTCTTCTGATGTAATGGTCACTTCGTGCACGGCTATCCCACTCACAGAGTAAAAAACAGTACTTGATGTATCCACCCTGTAGTCCAAGCAAAAGAGCAACCACTTTTAAGTCACCGCAAAGTGACCAATGATGATGATCGTAGTTTATACACTTCAAAAGCTGCTTAATGTTTTCATAAGTTTCTTTCATATTGATGCGGATTTTAAATTTTATATTATTCTTATTCTCTCAGGAACAGTTCCCCTGACGTCCTGTATTATAAGTGCATTAGACTCAATGCTTGAGCACTCCTTATTTTATCTTGGCCTGCTGAGTACTCCCCAGGGTTATCTTCATATATTCTAATTGTTGAAATATATTATTATCAATCTGGCCATTCGCTCCATACTCCCTGGCCCGCACCACAAATACTCAGTTAGTAAGGCCGAACTCCTTGGCACAGTTCAAACGTTTAATCACATATTACTCCACATGTCTCTACTGTCCTTGATTTTGATACTTTCAGTTTAATCGAACAGTCAACTTACGTGCACAAGAATTCCACACACTCTGCTTAAACTAAACTGGCCTTACATAGTTAATGCATGCATAAGGCAGTGATGATAATATACATCTTGCAGGTGTGATAATCATATTCCTCAAACTAAGGACATACTCTGAAATCTAGTCCCAACGGACACTCGCCATGCATACTGGTCAAAAGACACGAGCGGAATGTAATGCAGAGACGCGTTCGTGTTCCAGATTAACACTTGGGTGAATCAATGAAAAGCCTCCACTCTTCCGGTATGTAATTGATTTTGAGGGCTGCCATTAAACCAGAAATGTTGTGGCACGCAGAAAGGTCACCCTCTTTGAAAAAGAATGTAATAAGTGGCTTCTGGCGGTTCCTATGCACATAAATTGTAACATCTTCTGCCAGGAGATTCCACTGTTGCAACCTGGAACCCAAAAGCTAAGCCTTGTTCTTCGGTAAATTCAGATCTCTTACAAGATCATTCAGTTCACCTTGGGTTATTAAGTGTAGTTTAGTGGATGTAGTTTGCTCAAAATTTGGGTCGCTTGAGGTTGATGGTTCAGGACCACCAATGTCCTCTTCTTCATCAGTAGAAGCAGCTGAAAATGATTATGGCACTTTGGGAACTGGTAGGTCATCGCCATGTGGTACCGGACGTATTGCAGAGGGGATGTTTGGATATTCAAGAGTCCATTTTTTCTTCTTTGATATGCCTTTCCCCATTGGAGGGACCATGGAAAAGTAACAGTTTTTGAGATGATTAGTGGGCTCTCCCCAAATCATTGGGACTGCAAAAGGCATAGCTTGCCCTTTGCCAGTCAACCACAGTTTAAGATGTGCTGAACATGTACTGCAGCATATGTGTGGCGCCCAGCTCTTATCTTGATCTAATATTCTGCAGCAAAAAAAAACAAACTCTACGCCTTCTTAATCACTTTAGTTATATTTCGTTTTTGTGATACAAATGTCACCTCACCACATATATAACAGAAATTATTAGCTCACAGAATTGCATCTAAACTACTTGTATGCTTCATTATGTCCTGATCAATAAATTATCACATGTAGGATGACGTGTTCGTGTTCCACTATAAATTAGCACAGCAACTATGATCATTGAAAAAAGTCTCTGACATCGTATATATTAAGTATGCTGAAAACTAATCTACATGGTTACCTTTTCAAATAAAGAAATGTTGCTGATATGAGAAAGCGGTTCGCACAGCAACAATATGATGATGAATTCTTGAATGCTCAAAATGAAGTAATATCTGGTTGAACTCAGCGCATTACATACGGATTTTGTGGATGAATGACATTGCTTATATGCCACTTACAGACTTACAAGCATAACTTTGGTGAAATGTTGGAATTGATGTATGTTCAAGAGATTTTCGTGTGGACATATTTTGTTAATCTCAAGTTGAATGACTAACGTCTCCAAAAAAATGGACATAACGCTGAAATAACTGACTCGAAAATATCAAAGGGACTCAACAAAAGAATATGTCACACTCACACTGGACATTACTACATTAATTGGCTAATACGCCATAATATTATAGATGGGTACAACACATAAGCATAGTCTTATCTATTGCTCACACAAGTGTCATGTACAAGATTAACTTGCTTCTCTTATCATTAATATGTTATATTGTTAACATATAATTTTGAAGCACACACTATTTTGATCAATTCACAAAAATGTTGCATTCACTCAATTTATTGTTTGATTGTCTGCCTCATGTCAACTATTGTCTCTATTACATAATTTATTGAATTTTAATGCTTTGCCTTTTGAAGCTTAGTGACTAATGTTACCTGACGGGACATTTAAGTGTTTTGGACTGTGTGCGGTATGATAGTACCTGGACTGATATAACCATTCTTTTTTACATGTTGGCTGATTTTGCCATGGTTACCTCACATTGTGTTAAATGATTTGTATCCTTTGTAGTCGATGGTTTTGGTAATTTTGTTTCTAATTTCCATACCTTGAGTGTTTATTTGCCTACGCTGGTGCACTGACCTGGGTGCTACACTATTTCATACTAACAGTGAAATTTGATGATACCATGTTTTTACTCCAGTGATGTTTGAACTCACACCACGTACATAATGCAAACTTCGTTTTCATTATTTGATTGGGGGGGGGGGGGTAAATGTTATGAGTAAAATTCATAACATGCATGTCGATATCGATTCAGTTCGACATGTAGTTTATTTGTTTACGTACCGTTGACCCTGGTTACAGGAAGTGACGTCATTATTTTTGGTGGTCAGATAGCAGACGCAAAAGTTGCGGTCTGCTGAGATTCGCTGTGTGTTTTTTCAAGGTGTTGGACGTGTGTGTTCTATATTCCTGAGTGTTTGAAGATTTATTGGTCATATTCCTATGTATTCCGTCTCTGGATCATCCATATTCCTCCGTCCGATGATGCCAGTATCTATGTAAGAGGAATGATGTTTCACCTGATGAACGTGAGTTGAATAAAAATAAAAATTGTATGGAAATGTCCTCGACATTGTTCCAGTTACAAGACTGTTTAACGACGCTAGAGACTGTCTAGTTGCTGCCATAGCTTTATGTGCATATCATTCAAGATTTATTTGGAGATACGAGATGTATAATAAATATCTATGTGAATCGTCCAACCTGGCCTTTGAGTATCATTCATGTTGAAGAATACGGTTTGGGGCGGGTACTGTATGGGCATACCCCTATCGGCACCTGATCTGTATCAGTGTCCGATTCATTGTGTAAGAATCAAATGATATATATCAGAAGGACCTCGAGCCCAAATATAAGAAGATGCCCGTATCAATAACCGTATCAGACTTCAACTAAATGTGATTCAGCAATTATTAGTTGTATACTTCTAGTTTTATTTACTTAACACAATTAGAGTCATGCGGGAGCAGACATACAATTCACTCAATTGTGATTAAAGCAACTATAGCTTGAAAGTAATAGATCAACAGGTTTAATTATCACTTAGAGTTTAACAATTTTTAAAATATAACTTTGTTTAGAAAAAAAGTGATGATATTGATCATCAAAGAAGGATTAACTCATTGGTGAAAAAGTTTGTGAAAGAGTTCATAGATGTAACTCTGGATCTAAAACTTTGGCCCAATCCTAGAGCTCAGGCACACCCGTAAATTCTTTTTTGACTTTTGGCCCGCACAATTCATTTCTTTTGGTCGCCTGTAGTTGTAAAGTGGGGGTAACTGGCCTGTCACTTTAACATCGGACAACTTTATTTCTCTATTATTTTATGTCGGTAGGAGAAATATTTGACGCCCCTAGGACTCTCTGTAGTGGGAAGCGAAATCTTTCTCATAGTTCTTTGACCACGTTCTAAAGCCTGGAACTCGGTTTCTGAGAGACGAGCGGCAAACTTACCTGTTCCTTTGACACCAGGGAAAGCCATCGCATTTCGTGTGTCCACGGGGAGATCCGATAACGCCAAGCAATGGCCAATGGCGGTCTCTCTCTATAGCACGGCTTTTTCGTCCACGGTCCACGGGGAACGAACGAACGAACAAACGAACAAACTTTATTTTCGAAGGGTTAAGAATTGGGCGCGCAGGCCCGTCTAACATTCTGCCCTTCCACTCTTATTTATCTTGCATATTATATCATTTCATTCCCACTTGTTACTTAAAGCATTAATATGAAGGCATGTAACATTATAAAGGTAATACAACAGCGTGCGTTTACATTGTGCAGTCATAATCAGAATTAAGTATTGTTAATTAAACAAACATTATAATAAAATAAAATTTAATTTAATTTAAAAAAAAAAAATAAGAAATAAAAAAACGTACAGTAAATTATGATTTCAAGCATAATCAGATTAGGTGGCACGGTATCAGAACTCATGAAGTATTTGACAGTCTGCTATTGAAGGAGGTGAGACTTGGTGTTATTTCTTTGCCCTCCTTAACCCAAGAGCAGAATCAGTAGGAGAGATAGATGGACATAACTTTATTTAAAAGGGTAAAGAATTGGGGATCCAGGTATGTCCGACCATCCAGCCCTTTATCTTTCATTCTGTATCCCGACACTCACTCATGTGTTCATCAGCAATTAATCTGCATTTTTTAATGTGTCATTAAACATCAATACACAAATAACATAAACACATTCTCGCTTACATCCGTACATTCTTGAGGGAAAATGAAATAATAATAATAATTTCTTACGCACTTCTGTAGCAGGACACATCTTCGAGCTGTAAAAATATATCTGCTCATTCTCATACACATCATCACATTTAAGCAAACAAAATACATTACATATTTCAAAAGTACAGTGCTATGCAGGTACATTCTCACATACATTACATCATATAGCAATACTACGTGGATATAAAACAAATTTTTCACATAGACAATAACGAGCGAAGAGGAAAAGAAGGTTGACATATAGATAAGATGTGGACAGACAAAGGCTGCTTCTGTGGGTGTAAATAATCGGTGTTAATCAAGTGTTTAAAAAGTGCTTTGTTGAATGAGTATTGTGTATGTAGGTTTTTTATGTAGTGTGGAAGGCTTTTCCACAAGTACGCTCCAGAGTAGGCTAGACTCTTTTTGAACAGGTCGATCCTAGGTTTGGGCAGACGTAACTGATGTAATTGTAGTCCCTCTCTTCTACTGGTTTGAAACAATGATCGTAGGTACGGCGGGGCAGTGTGAGATAGAATTGCGTGAGTCAGCTTGGCTTTGTTGTGGAGGATACGTTTGTTAGGGACAGTATTTTGGGTTCTTTTCGTGTCCTTCTGTGTGAAAGCGTGCGATTGTCGGTGATCAGACGTACTGCTCTCTTATGCAGGGAGTGCCGTCTCTTTGAGGTGGAAGCAGGGCAACCATCCTATAGTGTAGAGCAGTAATCTAGATGTGTCTGTATATGTGAGGTGTAGAACATTAGTCTAGTGTCTGCGTCTAAGAAGTATTTTATTTTCGCCAGCTGGTATGTCTTTTGAGCTAGGTGTTTCGTTAAATTCCGTACGTGGGAGTTCCACGTCAAGTGCTGGTCAATCGTCAACCTAGAACTTTGTGTTCTGTTACATGATCCATGCGTATGGACTCCACATGTAGCTGCAGCGATCTTTTGGTGAAGTTTAGGAGTTTCTGTCTGGTGGTAATCAACATAGATTTTGTTTTTTTTCCTGTGTTTACTGGCATATGGTTCATATTACTCCATTTTGTTAGATTGTCTACATCGCATTGAAGAGTCATTTCAAGTGCCGCGCAGTCAGTGTCACTGGTGTAGATAGTACAATCATCTGCAAAGAGGTCACAAGTGGAAAATGTTAAATGTAGTTGCAGGTCGTTGATGAACAGTGCGAAGAGTAGGGGTCCAAGAATAGAACCCTGCAGTACTCCTGTATCTATCTTCGAGAAATATGATGTCGAGTTGTTGTGGAGCACTAACTGTTGTCGATCTGCCAGGAATGATTTGATGATGTTTAGTGGATTAGGGCCTATTCTGAGGGTTTCTAACTTTTGAACCAAGATAGTGTGGTCAATCATGTCAAATGCTTTTTTGAAGTCGACAAAAATAGCACCACTTAATTTTCCATCATTTATGTTCGACAGCCAGTTGTCTGCCATTTTGGTGAGAGCTGTGTGACAGGAATGTTTGGGTCTGAAACCTGACTGGCTCTCAATGAGCAGTTTGTTTGCTGTTAAGTGTTGAAGTGTTGTGTTGTAAATGTGTTTCTCTAGTGGTTTTGATATAAATGATAGAATGAATATTGGTCTGTAACTGTTGGGATCGCTATGTGAGCCAGATTTATAGAGAGGATACACTTTGGCAGTTTTAAATGCTGTAGGGAAGTAGTTGTGTGCAATACATTGGTTGTATACATAGGTTAAAGAATTGCAAATGATGGGTGCAGCGTAACGTAGAATCTTATTGCTGATACCATGAAGTCCAGATGAGTTGTTGTTTTGTAATGCCAAGATATATTTGAGTACTTCGTGTACTGTTAGAAAAGGAATATCTCTTAGATCTGTTGTGGTGTGTTCGGTGCTGCAGAAGTCTGTTAATTTACTAATATCGCAGTCCATAGGCTTTAGTGTCGACTTGAGATGGGTAATTTCTGTTTTGAAGTGGTTACTAAAATGAGTTGCCGTGGGTGAGCAGCTTTTTGGTAAAGAGTTAGTGACTTTGATTTGTGTGTTAATGTTATAATGGCTGCCTAGCAGGTGGTAAATGTTTAAATGTCCAATTCTAAGTCCTGTTAGTTTAAGCCATGGATAAGTGATATTGCCTATATTTTTATTAGAGTTTTTGCACTCGGACATGATAATAGTCATGAGGAAAGAGAAATGGGGAATGTAGGAATGAGAGGAATGGTCACCAAGACGAATAGTAGTAAGACGCAAACAATTAGTAACAAGCGTTAATACAAAATTGTAAACAAATTATAAAATATACACTACAGTAGATTTCACTAACGTTGGTGGACACGGTTAAATGAATGTGAATCTTTGCAAAAAGTGAAGTTTATAATCTTCAAATATAGTCTGTTCCGAACACATAGAAATGTTATTATTTAGAAAGTAAATAACTAATTAAAAATCGCGAAGTTGCTAAAGAAGTGAGATTAATAGTACTAGTAAATAAGTGCAAAACTTAATACAACTAATTCAAAACAATTCAGATAACTGAACTATGTAAAAATTGTAAGAAATGGTCACAAAACAAACGCACACATCCACACTGTGAATATTAACAACAAAGTTAAGCTGCACCAAGAGAACAGACGGGCAGACAGACAAACAGGTGTCACCGTTGGGTTTGCCCAAAGCATTATTTGTGCTTCAGGCAAGGTTAATATGAACGCTTAAAAGCAGGGTACCGCGGGGCTTGCCCAGGCATTATAAATATTTGAGACACTTTGGGGTGAACGTTCAAAACAAGTTCACGAGAAAACGTAGGGTGACAGATAAATAAAACGAGTGTTAAGTAACAGCTCAGCTCACGGTTAACAGAGCGTGCGTATTTTCGCATGAGTTGTAAATCAAAGGGCAACCAATCAGAATACAGAAAAACAAGTTAAGTTTGCGAATCAGAGTATGGGTTGAGTGGTACGAGGGAAGAATGACCAGAGGTCATTAGGGCAGTCCGATTTGAGAAACTGAAGTGGCAAGATGTGTTTTGCCGGGCTCTCAAGATTTAACTCTGTTGTTGTACAGAAGTTTTCCCCTGAAGTAACATAGATATAGTATAAGAAATAGTAATATTCAGGAGATTAGATAATGCTGTGGATAAGAAATATAAGTTAAGAATTAGCAATGATAGTAGGAAATGTGATTTTGTGAGGATTCTGTGTGTTGACAGTAAGTATGCTCTTCACTCATAATATGCATGAACAATAAGTATGAATAAGAAATATTTCAGAAGTCAAGATGAGATGCTACAAGGTTAATAACTCAATTGACTAAGTAAGAGCATTATAAGAAGAAATGTTGCAGAAGACACAAGATAAACTGCTACAAGGTGGATAACAAGTGACTAAGTAAGAGTCAAGAAAGAAGAAGACAGAGAAGAAAATCAACATGATAGCCAAACTGGGCTTTTGAATAAATAAATCATAAGTTGTCGTCAGAGATAAGTATGACGAGTAATAGATTGGAGAATAATGACATTTATGAGATTACTCAGGTGCTCTCACATGTAAGTATATTGATTATTAATCACTACAATAAATCCACTATACGAATCAGTCACTGATTAACAGCAGAGAAGGGTACGAATGAGTAGAGGGTTGAAGGAAAGGAAGTAGTTCATCCAAGAATGGTCAAGTCTGGCGGAGAGGGCCAGTACCCATACACTACTAACTTAAACTTGGAAGATATATAAAGGAGACTGGTGTGAGTCACACAACTAGGCCTGCCATCTGTCACCTAGTAATATAATATCAGCTCAGTCACACATAGTATAATTGATGCCGTAACCAGTTCTCAGCGAAGTTACATATGTATAAATGGTGCCTTTGGACCAGTTCTCGGATCACCACCACTACCACGGTGATATATAACTAATTGGCGCCGAGACCAGCCGTTCTCACAGGGAGATATAGTGTACCAACAACAACAACCACAACAGCAGCAACAACAACCCATATTCGTTTCACCTTGTCGTCAAAGATAATTAATGCAAGTGTGAGACATTGGAACATGGGGAGGTGTTCGAGAACCATAGAGAACAGAGAGAAGAGAATAGCAATGAGAGACTTCGCTTCAGAGTTAAAGCGCTGTAGAAATTACGCAGTGGATTTCCCTTGGATAAGAATAGTAGATGGATTTGTTGCAAAAGTCTATAAGATAGAAATAAAGGATATTGTGGAAATTAAACTACAACCATTGAAAGTGAAAGAAGGGAGACCAAAATTAAATTTGAAAAAAAGAACCGAACCGACAGTTACTAAAATGGAAACCAAAACAAAGAATGTCGCAGTGCAAACAAATAACAGGTGTAAGAAGAGTCTAATCCCAGTCAGGGTAAGGCCAAGACAAGTTACAGATGACTTACCTGATTTGTTCAGTGTTAAAATGGTCGGTAAGACAGAAAATGTGACATCTGAAGAAAGAGATGTGAACAATGACAGTGAAATCATGAAGCCATGTACATTCTTGTCGATGCCATTGAGTCAAACACAGGCATGTAAGAAATATAAACAGTGCAGAAAAGTCCACCAAACATTTTCTGATATTCCAGAGCTAGAGACTGTTGATGGTATACTGAACAGTCTAGTGTCAAAGGGAATAGATGTTCTAGAAGACCTGAAGACATTATTTATGACCCAGATGGGAAAGTCAAAGCATGGTAACAGAATATCTGAAAATCCGATGAAGTCATTAATGGTCAATATTGTCAAAACAGTACCACCAGTTTTACCGAATGGCAGACAAGTACAAGATGCTAACGTAGAACAAAGTAACACTCCAGATCAAGTACAAGATGCTAACGTAGAACAAAGTAACATTCCAGATCAATTACAAGATGAGAAACAAGAAAGTGGATATATTAATCAAGCCCCTGAAGCGATTCGAGTAAAAAAAAAAATGCGTTTGAACAAAATGAAAAGAAGAACATAATCACTAAAGTACAAGACGAGAAACAAGTGGATATATCAATCAAGCCCTTGAAGCGATACGAGTAAAAATAAATGCGTTTGAACAAAATGAAGAGAAGAACATAATCACTAAAGCACAAGATGAGAAACAAGAAGGTGGATATATCAATCAAGCCCTTGAAGCGTTACGAGAAAAAAAAATCAGAAACAACAAAACCTCCCATAGTCGGAGCCCTACAGAAGAACATACGAGTCGACAATTTCCAACCGTCAGTTTCCAGTCACCACCAGCCTACACATTCCAGTTGGGACAGCAAAGATGAGAGGCATTTGCAATCAGCAACGAGAAACAACAAAACCCCCCATAGTCGGAGCCTAACAGAAGAACATACGAGTCGACAATTACAACCGTCAGTTTCCAGTCAACACCAGCCTACACATTCCAGTTGGGACAGCGAAGATGAGAGGCCTTTGCAACAAGCAACAAGAAACAACAAACCCCCCTCCCCCATAGTCGGAGCCATACAGAAGAACATACGAGTCGACAATTTCCACCGTCAGCTTCCAGTCAACACCAGCCTACACACTCTAGCTGGGATAGCGATGACGAATAGCCTTTACAAGCAACGAGAAGCAACATCATCCACCATACCCAGAGTTCTACAACGGAGCATATAAACAGTAACAAGGATATCATTGACACGCCTCTAGCACATGTTGAATCTGAACTTGACAATATATATATATATATATATAACGGCGGATACTTCAAGACATAAAAAGGTACTGACAAACATCTGTGTCCAGAGGTAGTTACCATGTCGAAAACATGTACATATCTAAATATTATAACTGTAGAGTTAATGTTGATTTTTTTTGGTTGTATTGGATGAGGTTGAGTATTTATAATATACTTCAAACTAAGTTTTGGCAATTGTAATGAGATAGTGTTACACGTGGCATCCTAATTTTTTTTTCTCTCTTGAGACTTGTTTTAGATATTAAGATTTAGACTTTGAGAATGTATATATACAGGAGCAGAGATGGTGGTATGCTAAGTGTGGATGGAATTAGTAGTTGATAGAACACAAATGTCTCCCTACGGGAATATTTGTATGGCCCCGGTTGTATGTCACCGTTGGGTTTGCCCAAAGCATTATTTGTGCTTCAGGCAAGGTTAATATGAACGCTTAAAAGCAGGGTACCGCGGGGCTTGCCCAGGCATTATAAATATTTGCCACAGTTTGTGGTGAACATTCAAAACAAGTTCACGAGAAAACGTAGGGTGACAGATAAATAAAACGAGTGTTCAGTAACAGCTCAGCTCACGGTTAACAAAGCGTGCGTATTTTCGCATGAGTTGTAAATCAAAGGGCGACCAATCAGAGTACAGAAAAACAAGTTAAGTTTGCGAATCAGAGTATGGGTTGAGTGGTACGAGGGAAGAATGACCAGAGGTCATTAGGGCAGTCCCATTTGAGAAACTGAAGTGGCAAGATGTGTTTTGCCGGGCTCTCAAGATTTAACTCTGTGGGTGTACAGAAGTTTTCCCCTGAAGTAACATAGATATAGCATAAGAAATAGTAATATTTAGGAGATTAGATAATGCTGTGGATAAGAAATATAAGTTAAGAATTAGCAGTGATAGTAGGAAATGTGATTTTGTGAGGATTCTGTGTGTTGAGAGTAAGTATGCTCTTTACTCAAAATATGCATGAACAATAAGTATGAATAAGAAATATTTCAGAAGTCAAGATGAGATGCTACAAGGTTAATAACTCAATTGACTAAGTAAGAGCATTATAAGAAGAAATGTTGCAGAAGACACAAGATAAACTGCTACAAGGTGGATAACAAGTGACTAAGTAAGAGTCAAGAAAGAAGAAGACAGAGAAGAATATCAACATGATAGCCAAACTGGGCTTTTGAATAAATAAATCATAAGTTGTCGTCAGAGATAAGTATGACGAGTAAGAGATTGGAGAATAATGACATTTATGAGATTACTCAGGTGCTCTCACATGTAAGTATATTTATGCGGCTGCAGATGTATTTGAGTATTGATTCATGAACATGATTTATAAAATGATTGTAACAGAGGTGCTAGAGATGAACCTGACAGGATTAGTCAGAAGGGAATAAAGTTCCAAGGAGTTTTGAGGTAGAGTGATCAAACTGAAATAGAGCTTAAGGAGGCTAAATAAGTGCTTTGAGATGAGATAAGCACAAAGGGGATTAAGTGCCTACACGCCTTGTGATGCAGAATGTATATTTGAAGCACTCATATAGTTGAAGCACTTAGGATATGACTGCAGGTGTGCTCTATATAAAGAAGTACCTGCATCTTTGAAGAATATATGTATTATGTAAATAAATGGATTTTGTTTTGCAAGAGAACAAACAAACTGCTTGAGTCTGTCCTTGAAGCTCGTTGTTGAATGCCAGATTATTAAACACTACAATAAATCCACTATACGAATCAGTCACTGATTAACAGCAGAGAAGGGTACGAATGAGTGGAGGGTTGAAGGAAAGGAAGTAGTTCATCCAAGAATTGTCAACTCTGGCAGAGAGGGCCAGTACCCATACACTACTAACTTAAACTTGGAAGATATAAATGAGACTAGTGTGAGTCACACAACTAGGCCTGCCATCTGTCACCTAGTAATATAATATCAGCTCAGTCACACATAGTATAATTGATTCCGTAATCAGTTCTCAGCGCGGTTGCATAAGTATAATTGGTGCCTCTGGACCAGTTCTCGGATCACCACCACTACCACGGTGATACGTAACTAATTGGCGCTGAGACCAGTTCTTCTCGAGTGACATGGCTACATTACAAGGAGATATAGTGTACCAACAACAACCACAACAGCAACAACAAAAACAACAACCCATATTCGTTTCACCTTGTCGTCAGAGATAATTAATGCAAGGGAGAGACATTGGAACATGGAGAGGTGTTCGAGAACCATAGAGAACAGAAAGAAGAGAATAGCGATGAGAGACTTCGCTTCAGAGTTAAAGCGCTGTAGAAATTACGCAGTGGATTTCCCTTGGATAAGAATAGTAGATGGATTTGTTGCAAAAGTCTATAAGATAGAAATAAAGGATATTGTGGAATTTAAACTACAACCATTGAAAGTGAAAGAAGGGAGACCAAAATTAAATTTGAAAAAAAGAACCGAACCGACAGTTACTAAAATGGAAACCAAAACAAAGAATGTTGCAGTGCAAACAAATAACAGGTGTAAGAAGAGTCTAATCCCAGTCAGGGTAAGGCCAAGACAAGTTACAGATGACTTACCTGATTTGTGCAGTGTTAAAATGGTCGGTAAGACAGAAAATGTGACATCTGAAGAAAGAGATGTGAACAATGACAGTGAAATCATGAAGCCATGTACATTCTTGTCGATGCCATTGAGTCAAACACAGGCATGTAAGAAATATAAACAGTGCAGAAAAGTCCACCAAACATTTTCTGATATTCCAGAGCTAGAGACTGTTGATGGTATACTGAACAGTCTAGTGTCAAAGGGAATAGATGTTCTAGAAGACCTGAAGACATTATTTATGACCCAGATGGGAAAGTCAAGGCATGGTAACAGAATATCTGAAAATCCGATGAAGTCATTAATGGTCAATATTGTCAAAAACAGTAGAGAAGAACATAATCACTAAAGCACAAGACAAGAAACAAGATGCTGGATATATCAACAAGTAACCTTGAAAGTACAAGACTAACGAAAAAAAAATTCAAGAAATTACAAACCCCCCATATGAATCAAGCCTTGAAGCGATACGTGTAAACAATTTCCGTTTGAACAAAATGAGTTTCCAGAACATAATCACTAAAGCACAAGATGAGAAACCAGTTGGTGGATATATCAGCGAAGCCCTGAAAGCGTTCGCAATCAGCAACGAGAAACAGCAAACCCCCCATAGTCGGAGCCTTACAGAAGAACATACGAGTCGACAATTTCCAACCGTCAGTTTCCAGTCAACACCAGCCTACACATTCCAGTTGGGACAGCGAAGATGAGAGGCCTTCGCAATCAGCAACGAGAAACAACAAACCCCCCCATAGTCGGAGCCTTACAGAAGAACATACGAGTCGACAATTACCACCGTCAGCTTCCAGTCAACACCATCCTACACACTCTAGCTGGCATAGCGATGACGAATAGCCTTTACAAGCAACGAGAAGCAATATCATCCACCATACCCAGAGTTCTACAACGGAGCATATAAACAGTAACAAGGATATCATTGACACGCCTCTAGCACATGTTGAATCTGAACTTGACACAACAGAACGAGAAGAAAGCGACATCGATTGCATGGATGACACTACCAACACCGAGATACGAATAGCCACTAAGCGCCCTTACCAACCTTCGTCACCAGATTCACCACAAAGAGCGAAGTTTATACGTCTACCGCAAGAACATGTACGAGCCAGGTTCAAACGAAATCATCGTCAAGTACACAAACCGTCTCTAGGTTTACAACAACGTACAAATATTCGATCGCCCCCTTCCTCCTGCAGAGCGACTATAAACACGACATCACAATTGATACCAACTTCGTCACAGTACGACAGTCGCCTCTCCAGTAGAGAAATTACACTATTAGAGCTTATAAAACAGATCTCGAAGTGAGTGTAATCGTCGTAAAGTACTCACCCAGCAACATTACTAATTCGCAGCCCTCACCCAGCAATAGTGCTTAAAGGTACTCCAATCAACCTAGTACCCAACGTTAAGTCACTTAATTAAGTTTATCTGTGTTAATTTAGTGGATATTGATATTCCGGAGCACACTTAGACACTCACATTACCCACTAACCTTTTTAAAGAGAGAGTATAGAACTTTGAAACAGAAAGATACAGAAAATAAACATATTACATATAATCTCATGAGTGTGACAAAGTAGATTAAATATATAATCTCATGAATGTGACAAAGTAGAATAACTACATAGAATCTCATGAAACCTAACATTGTGTTCTTCCCAAGGTACAAGATTCAGCACACCAGAGGATCAAGACTGATAATTATTAGTATATACATATATATACATATATATATATATACATATATATACATATATATACATATATATACATATATATACATATATATACATATATACATATATACATATATACATATATACATATATATATATATACATATATACATATATACACATACATACACATACATATACTTTTCAGGACCAGACAATGAAGAAAAAAAATGTGATACAGACTCAGTCAAGTTATAGTAGAGTAAGAAACTCTCTTTGCACTGATGATGAGCGTCCCCACTTGCCATTGCAATATTTATATAGCGACACCAGGCATACGACATGGTTGCAGTATTGATATTTTAGGCACTGCTTACTTCAGAGATGATGGCGATGACACTTATATAGTCATGTCTTCATTAATTTCAGACACAATGATGTTGAGTATTTTGCTAAGTCTGATATACATGGGTATAACATATATAGCTTCAGACAGAGTTGATGATTTGACTGGTGCATCCAAGTCTAGAATCTGCCGAGCACATCAAACTCTGACTTAGTGACACATATCTGTCACTATCACCCCAGGACCGTTACTTGGGTATAGCGTATGTAGTTTCAGACAGAGTTGACAATTTGACTGGTGCATCCAAGGCTAGCATCAGCCGAGCACATCAAATTCTGACTTAGCGACACATGTCTTTCACTATCACCTTAGGACATTTACTTATGCATGCTTTGCTCTACTACTTAGGTTAATTCTGCTTATCTGTCTGATATAATATATTAACGACATTAACGGCGGATACACTAAGACATAAAAAGGTACTGACAAACCTCTGTGTCCAGAGGCAGTTATCATGTCGAAGACATGTACATATCTAAATATTATAACTGTAGAGTTATTGTTGATTTTTTGTTGTTGTATTGGATGAGGTGGAGTATTGATAATATACCTCAAACTAAGTTTTGGCAATTGTATTGAGATAGTGTTACTCTTGGCATCCTAATTTTTTTTCTCTCTTGAGATTTGTTTTAGATATTAAGCTGTAGACGTTGAGAATGTATATATATACAGGAGCAGAGATGGTGGTACGCTAAGTGTAGATGGAATTAGTAGTTGATAGAACACAAATGTCTCCCTACGCGATACATTTGTATGGCCCCGGGTTGTATGTCACCGTTGGGTTTGCCCAAAGCATTATTTGTGCTTCAGGCAAGGTTAATATGAACGCTTAAAAGCATGGTACCGCGGGGCTTGCCCAGGCATTATAAATATTTGCCACAGTTTGTGGTGAACATTCAAAACAAGTTCACGAGAAAACGTTGGGTGACAGATAAATAAAATGAGTGTTCAGTAACAGCTCAGCTCACAGTTAATAGAGCGTGCGTACTTTCGCAAGTTGTAAATCAAAGGGCAACCAATCAGAGATCAGAAAAACAAGTTAAGTTAGCGAATCAGATTATGGGTTGAGTGGTACGAGGTAAGAATGACCAGAGGTCATTAGGGCATTCCGATTTGAGAAACTGAAGTGGCAAGATGTGTTTTGCCGGGCTCTCAAGATTTAACTCTGTGGGTGTACAGAAGTTTTCCCTTGAAGTAACATAGATATAGCATAAGAAACAGTAATATTCAGGAGATTAGATAATGCTGTGGATAAGAAATATAAGTTAAGAATTAGCAGTGATAGTAGGAAATGTGATTTTGTGAGGATTCTGTGTGTTGACAGTAAGTATGCTCTTCACTCATAATATGCATGAACAATAAGTATGAATAAGAAATATTTCAGAAGTCAAGATGAGATGCTACAAGGTTAATAACTCAATTGACGAAGTAAGAGCATTATAAGAAGAAATGTTGCAGAAGACACAAGATAAACTGCTACAAGGTGGATAACAATTGACTAAGTAAGAGTCAAGAAAGAAGAAGACAGAGAAGAATATCAACATGATAGCCAAACTGGGCTTTTGAATAAATAAATCATAAGTTGTCGTCAGGGATAAGTATGACGAGTAAGATATTGGAGAATAATGACATTTATGAGATTACTCAGGTGCTCTCACATGTAAGTATATTTATGCGGCTGCAAATGTATTTGAGTATTGATTCATGAACATGATTTATAAAATGATTGTAACAGAGGTACTAGAGATGAACCTGACAGGATTAGTCAGAAGGGAATAAAGTTCCAAGGAGTTTTGAGGTAGAGTGATCAAACTGAAATAGAGCTTAAGGAGGCTAAATAAGTACTTTGAGATGAGATAAGCACAAAGGGGATTAAGTGCCTACACGCCTTGTGATGCAGAATGTATATTTGAAGCACTCATATAGTTGAAGCACTTAGGATATGACTGCAGGTGTGCTCTATATAAAGAAGTACCTGCATCTTTGAAGAATATATGTATTATGTAAATAAATGGATTTTGTTTTGCAAGAGAACAAACAAACTGCTTGAGTATGTCCTTGAAGGTCGTTGTTGAATGCCAGATTATTAATCACTACAATAATTCCACTATACGAATCAGTCACTGATTAACAGCAGAGAAGGGTACGAACGAGTCGAGGGTATAAGGAAAGGAAGTAGTTCATCCAAGAATTGTCAACTCTGGCGGAGAGGGCCAGTACCCATACACTACTAACTTAAACTTGGAAGATATATAAAGGAGACTGGTGTGAGTCACACAACTAGGCCTGCCATCTGTCACCTAGTAATATAATATCAGCTCAGTCACACATAGTATAATTGATGCCGTAACCAGTTCTCAGCGCGGTTACATAAATATAATTGGTGCCTTTGGACCAGTTCTCGGATCACCATCACTACCACGGTTACACAGGCAGACACTGAGAACTCCTAATTCTAGTCAAGGGGAATTTATCAGTGAAATACCTAAATATATACATGCCGGATGGTTGTTACCTCCCGTATGTGCTTCTAAGTTGGTTTAAGAATTATGGTCGCGAACTTTCTCGATCATTCTCGTATGAGCTGAGTTCACGTCTCAGCGGCATTTTTGCGCGGGTGATAAATTTTTGTCTGAACTGTTTTTGTTTTTTGGGCGCGGAGATTTTGCTTGACTTTCGTATGCCAAGAGAGCTTTGAGAAGGGACTGACAAAGATAGTCTGTGTGTCCCGTTATGAAGTATAGTTGAGTGAAATGGATTTATATTTCCTAAGATTTTTTCATAGAGCCGTGGACAGAAGGCTCATTCTTTGTGCACCGCAGTATGTGCATTATTTGTGAAGTTTTCAGGCCTTTAAGGCCAGTATATACATAATTCGACGGGGATAATATGTTGAGATTTTGACAGTGTCTTACTGGGAAGGTGTTTGCTCCCACGATTTGTATTGACCCAGGCCTAGGGGTACATTGAGTCAGATGCTAGAGTGATTATTGTATGCTGCGAGATGTGCAGTTTCCCCTTTTGGATTTGAAGAGATTTCTAAGTATTAACTGCTGTACTTACGCAGTCATTGTGCCTTGGATTTATGTGCTATTTGTTAACTATCCATGGATTTTTGATGTGTACCTGAGATGTCAGGATTGATCGTGAGCTGTACTTATGACAGTGTACTGTACATGTGACTATGTGCTTAATGATGTCCTTGTGACTGTAGCTTATTATTAAACAGTGTAGAACGATAAGAAGTTATACCCTTTCCTGACTTCTACATGTGTGTTGGCGTGTGTGACTATTATTGACTTTCGTGATTTGATCCTGAACCACACGCATTCGCATCCATTGACAGCGTCACACGCACACACACCCTGTCGGCTACCTGTGTAAGCCCGACATAGCTGAATGCCTTCATCAGCGCACCTTCTTCTTGTACGTTGTCCAGATGTCTCTCATCATTACATTAATAACATTACCAGTGGAGATCCTATACCACATCCCTTATCAGTGTACTTAAACGTTATCAGTGGTGTACAAGTGACACGGGGCTTTGGAATACTGATGTGCTTACTGCAAGAAGTTACAGAGCAGTGTTTCCAGTCTGTGTTTCCTGTACTTTATATTACTGATGTACTTACTACAAGGAGTTACAGTAGCAGAGTTCCAGTATCGAGCACAAAGGGATTTCTGTGGACAGTGTTATCAGTATACATCTTCGTTGCTGTTGTGGAAGCCGGGATTTTTTCATTTTGAAAGATAAGTGGCTGTTTGTTGTTGTAAATTGTGCCTCTGTGTGTCTGATTAAATCTTCCTCAGTACACTCCATTAGATCCTTATTTAATGTTACATGTTTCTATGTCATTTATGTTATATTTCAGTGGGCGGTTGGTGAGGTGACTTATGTAGGATATTTCCCACTTTACCGAGGGCCTACATAAGCGTTCTGTAGGGACACTTTTGCGAATTTCCCACAGTGGAAATTTCCAGCAATTATTTGTTGCTGACGTATTTCAGTCCTCTCCATTTGGTTTTTCGTGACATAATTGTTTAGCTGTGACGAGATGTCTTAGTGTTGTTTTGTTATATTTTCCTCTGTCCTTTAGTTTTTGATTATTTTTTTTTGTAATTATCTTCCTCATCTTGCTATCTTTGAGTTATATTCGTTATGCACTGTTTTGTCATTTGTATTGTAAAAATTTTTCGCAGCTATCATTGCAAGTTTTTGCAATATCTTTTGCTTTATTTTGCTTTATTGTTTAGTTAATTCCTGCGTACGTTCGCATTTGTGCTTAAATTATATTTGTTATTCTTGTATGTACTGTATATGTTGTTATACACTGTCAATATTGTTATGCACAATAAGTATGTAGGTGATTAATTATATTATTGATAAGTAAAGTAATTATTCAAGTTCTTGGGCAAAGACTTGTTACCCACTGAGTGGGGATAAAGTGAGTTTCTCAAATAATAATTATTACATAAGGTATTTATCTCATATAATCCAGCATAATGGCTACTTTGGATTATTTTATTGAACAAGAGAGATCCCTTCAAATGACTAATGAGCAAGTAAGAGAATTTGCTCTTGCTGAATATGCCAAGGCGCAGAAGGCTGAAGAGAAGAAACAGAAAATGGAAGAGAAAATAATTCAAATGCAAATGGAAGCTGAAGAGAGAAAATTCCAAATGGAAATGGCAAACAAAAATTAGAAGCTGAAGAGAGAAAAAGGCAACAGCAAAGAGAGGCTGAAGATAGAAAAATCCAATTAGAAGCTGAAGAGAGAAAATAGAATTTAGAAGCTGAGGAGAGAAAACAGAAATTAAAAGCTGAAGAGAGAAAAAAATCAACAGCAAATTGAGGCTGAAAAACAGAAAATGTTACACGACGAGAGAGTCTTAGCTATGGAGCTGGAGAAAATAAAGGTACTGAATATGGGTAATTCACAAAAGGAGTCAAACAATCAAAAAACTTCTAATCATGCAAATACTAAAACTTATGACATTAAATTACCTGCTTTCAACCCTGCCAGCGACGATATCTCATTCTATCTAAATAGATTTGAACTTGCATGCAATTCTCATAAGATAGATAAGTCGCATTAATGTGCACAACTTATGAGGATACTTAAGGGTGACGCCGCGGATATTATAAGTATAATAGAGGGTCCTGATATGGGTAACTGTATTGTTGCCAGAGCTGACTTTTTAAACAAATACCAACTGGATGAAGAAGGTTATCGCCTACGCTTTAAGTCTCTATTGCCAGAGACAGGTAAAGATTTTTCAGAATTTATATCGACTATCCGCCTTACGTTTTTACGATATGTGGAACTGTCAAAAACTGAACACACATATGAAGCCCTAATGGACTTATTACTTCGTGACAAAGTTATATCGTCAGTGAATAAATATTTCCTTTCCTTTCTACATGAGCGAAAACATCCAAATTTGAAAGATATGGAACAATACTGTTGCCAATACGTCACGGCACATCCAAATGTAACGGTTAGCAATTCTGAAGTCAAAAAAGGCTTACCCGTGGCTTCAGCTATGCCATATGATCCTAATTGGCAACGTAGATCTCAAAGTGTTGATCGTAATTTTGGTAGGAGAGATAATCGTGATTTTGGACAGAACCAATGGGGTCCATCACGTAGTGATTCTCCTTCTTCAAGAAATTGGAGACAATTTAACGGTCCTCAAAATTTTGGTCCCAATAATTATGGAAATTTTGGAAGAGGTAATTACAATAGAGGTTATCAACCTTATAATAATTTTTCTCAGAGACAGCAAAACCCATCTAATAGGAATTTTTATCAAAGGGGAAATGACAATCGCAACGATGCTAACTGGGGTTCAAATCAGAACAATAATTTCAGTAGAGCGAATAACAATGCACTCAATAGAGATAATAGTCGTGATAGATCGCGATATGACGGTAGATCTCAAAATGATAGATCGCGATATAACAGTAGATCTCCAAATAATAATAGATCGTATCGCCAAGCTAACTCTGCTCAACAAGAGCCCCAGGTTGTTAGTGATCAAGGTAACAATAATAATAGCGCCTCTAACACTATTGCTTGCTCTGCTTTCGATTTCGAGAGAGCATCTCAGTGCCCGGTGTGCATAACTTTGTTTCAACCTACAGCTATAACTAAATTGAGTTGCGGTCATCCTCTACCCCCTCTTCCTGCCTTAGCTGTGCATGACGGAAGAGGGTCTCTTACTCTACATAAAGGGTTTGTGAATAATAATCCAGTCTCAGTTCTCTTTGATTCTGGATGCGCAACTGTTGGAATTAGACAAACTTTAGTCCATCCATCTTGTGCAACAGGTAATATAGTGAAATGTGTGACACTTGGTGTGACAGTTGAGACTTTTCCGACTGCCATAGTCCACATTGCCACACCATTTTTCACTGGGTATATACACGCATGTTTGCTCAGAGCACCTATCGCCGACCTTACTGTCGGACAGATACATGGTGTAAAGGTTTGTACACCGGTATAAATTACTGCTTGGGAACAGCAACATTACCTTACTGCTTCTACCTTAGGAACTATGCCAAAATCTTATCACCAAGTAATTCTGCTAGCGTCATACATTCTGCTAATTTTGTGCAATCTTGCAGTATTGATGATACAATTGTTCATCATGCTAATTTTGGTGCTTCTTTTAGCCCAGTTCGACATACCTCAATACGTCGCAACTCTAATCTTGACTCTTCTTTAACCACTATTATAGAAGAAGATCCTCCGATTTTGTCTGACTCAGACACTAACTTTATCGATACGACTGAGTCTATATCTAGTCACGTTGATTGCAACCTCTTTACTGCAGTGACAAGGGTTTTCTCTGCAACATGTACGAACTTAATTGTTAGTACATATCTGTACCTTATGAGTTTCTTTACTTTTCTTACTGGGCCGGTTAGCTCAGTATCTTCATCCTTTACGACTTTTTGTCGCACTCACTACTTTTCATTTAAACTTCGACGTAAGTCCAAGTTTACTACTTGCTGCTTTTGCATCTTTATTATATGTTTCTTGCTTTCTCCCTTGCCCAGTACTCAGGCTATGACTTCATTTGAGCCTGTGAGATATGGGCCTTTGTCTACTGCATGTCCTTTGTCTTGCGCAAAATCTCAGATTGTCAGCCGTCATGACGCTCTTAGTCATCGTTACCATCTTCTAGATTTGCGTTTTGACGTGGGTATCATGTGTATACTCACGATTTTTCTCTACATAAATGACATGCTACTATTTTCTTAATATACTTTTATGACCCTGTTTAATTCAGGATTTCAGATTAGTCTGTACTACTTTCTCTGTTACCTTTTCTTGTGTAACGGGGGAAAGTTTGATTATTCATACAGGGACCGGATGTTTACACAGCCACAGTTGGTAGGTTTATTGTAGAACTAGCTGTTGTGTATCATAACATCTTACCTTTATCAAACAGAATTTTGCATTTGTATTTTTTCACAGCGTATGTATTGCCATGAGAGTCTCAGCTACTTTGCTATATGTTTGAGGTGTTTACCATTGGAATTTTCGCTAGAATTGCCATTTCTGTGGAACCAGTTTGTCGTCTCATTAGATGGTGTTGAGCTTCTTACAGCATGTTCCTGGATCTTTAGGACCTCCAGATGTTGTTTAGAACTTATTTGATATATGGGATTGTATTGTATATTTATATTGCTATAATATAGTGTATTAGACAGTATTATATGTGATGAAAATTTTGTATGATAAAATTTTGCTTCATTGTTAGTCATCATTAAATTTCTTTATTGTTGTATACTTTTGAGTTTTGAGATGATGAAAACATTACGGTTGTAATTATGACTATACTATTTTTGACTTGGTTAATCATTGTGATTCATCTCAATATGGTAATTTTTTTTGAGAGGTGTGAAGACATGAGTGAATGTATTTTTTCTGGCACTGTATATTTTTTCTTTGCCCAGCGCGTGATTGTGCGATAGAGGTACCTGGTACCATAATGGTACTTTGGGAAAAGATATTTTTTTCTGAGGTTGTGATGTATTTTTTCCTCACCCGACGCTTGATTGTGGGTCAGCTATAGCTTTGTATAATGGTGTTGTATATTTTGGATGTCCATTATCAGCTCATTATTTGTACTCCATTCGTATTGACTTGGTGGTCATATACATTAGGCTATTTTCTTTTTCCTTTTAGATGATAGCTTATTGTTGGTTATTTGATGTATATTGTCATTATTTTTTGTAATGTATGCTATGATACTATAATGGTATCTATTGATATAATGCTTTGTTAAAGCGCATTGTTTACCTAGTTTTATCTCTGTTTTCTTTACTCTTATTGCACGGCTCTCTTTCTTTACTGCTCCTCCCTCTTGTATTTCATCTGTTCTTGTTACTTTTGATCTTGATGTGATGGGTAGTATATACGTCAGGTATCTGCATATTCCTTTGGAGCGGATGTACTGCCTATGCTTATCTCTTTACCTGTCTATACTTTACTCATGTTGTTCTTTTCACTTACTCCTATCCCTCTTTTCTTCATTTTTGTTTATATGACGTAACATTGTGTATACTAAGGTGTAGACATTTGTATGCTACCGACCTCTGGTATTTTTTTTATTGATGTAAATTTGTTTTGAAAAAAAAATGATAATATCAATTTTTTTCCCCGGGGGGCGGGGTAAACTGTTAACTCCTTATTCTAGTCAAGGGGAATTTATCAGTGAAATACTTAAATATATACATGCCGGATGGTTGTTACCTCCCGTATGTGCTTCTAAGTTGGTTTAAGAATTATGGTCGCGAACTTTCTTGATCATTCACGTAAGAGCTGAGTTCACGTCTCAGCGGCATTTTTGCGCGGGTGATAAAGTTTTGTCTGAACTGTTTTTTTTGGGCGCGGAGATTTTGCTTGACATTCGTATGCCGAGAGAGCTTTGAGAAGATACTGACAAAGATAGTCAGTGTGTCCCGTTATGGAGTATAGTTGAGTGAAATGGATTTATATTTCCTAAGATATTTTCATAGAGCCGTGGACAGAAGGCTCATTCTTTGTGCACCGCAGTATGTGCATTATTTGTGAATTTTTCAGGCCTTGAAGGCCAGTATATACATAACTTCGACGGGGATAATATTTTGAGGTTTTGACAGTGTCTTACTGGGAAGGTGTTTGCTCCCGCGATTTGTATTGACCCAGGCTTAGGGATACATTGAGTCAGATGCTAGAGTGATTATTGTATGCTGCGAGATTTGCAGTTTCCCCTTTTGGATTTGAAGAGATTTCTAAGTATTAACTGCTGTACGTAAGCAGTCATTGTGCCTTGGATTTATGTGCTATTTATTAACTATCCATGGATTTTTGATGTGTACCTGAGATGACAGGAGTGAACGTGAGCTGTACTTATGACAGTGTACTGTACATGTGACTATGTGCTTAATGATGTCCTTGTGACTGTAGCGTATTATTAAACAGTGTAGAACGATAAGAAGTTATACCCTTTCCTGACTTCTACATGTGTGTTGGCGTATGTGACTATTATTGACTTTCGTGTTTTGATCCTGAACCACACGCATTCGCATCCATTGACAGCGTCACACGCACACACACCCTGTCGGCCACCTGTGTAAGCCCGACATAGCTGAATGCCTTCATCTGCGCATCTTCTTCTTGTACGTTGCCCAGAAGTCCCTCATCATTACATTAATAACATTACCAGTAAAGATCCTATACCACATCCCTTATCAGTGTACTTAGACGTTATCAGACCAGTTCTCTGATCACCACCACTACCACGGTTACACAGGCAGACATTGAGAACAAATAGATAAGCATTATCCGACAGTTGCTGGTCCTACAGAGACGTCGACTTGTGAAGGGAACAGTCACTGATAATGTTAAGGATAGGGTTGTTGAAAATAAAAGTGAGATGGATTAGGCAGTGATAGATGATTCATTTGGTAGTGGGTGTGAGCTGGATGTTGAGGTAGTGTTTTTGTTGTATGAATGGGATATTCCGGCCAGTAGGAGCTCCAAGTGTAAGGTGCGCAGTTCAAGAGTCTTTGCTGATGTAGAAAGTTATGAAAGGTTGGGTGTGCGGGTTGATATGGGAAAACATGTGATGACAGCGATGATGGGCGATCTCTCATTGGTGTCGGGTACGACAGCGGACGTGGAGAGATTTCAGTAGATGAACCCTGAGTTGTTTAAATTGAGTCACTTACAGACCTTTGGGCATGGAGTGCCTCAGGCTGTTGTTGTTCAGATGAGTCGTCTGTCGTAGAATGTTGCTGAAGGCTGATATTATTGGCTGTTTCCTGCACATCTGTAGTTCTAACAAGGGTATGTCTTGATACTTCTGATTGTGTGACAGTGTTGTCTGGCTGGTGTTTGAAGTTGTGGGTATTGATGGAAACTCAATGTCGTAATTCGCATTAGAGGAGTAGCTGGTTGCACTCGTGTGTCGTTTAGAAGGATACTTGGATGCTGATGTGCTGGTTGTGCCTCTGACGGTGTTTTCAGGATGTTTGATGTTTGTCGCCAACATAATGGTTCCTTGACCGGATAAGGAAATGTCGCCGCTATACAGACGCTTCTTTCGAGCTCCAGATGTGGCAAGGAACGAGTGTTCTATAAATGTATGGTGGTGTCTGATGCAATGCTTTTTCAATTTTTTGTGCTTAATCTCAACAGATTTCCGATAATGTGAGCGAACTGGGGGTATAATAGCTGAAAAGCATATCTTTGCATTTTGAAACAGGAACTGGAAATTATTCTCAGAGTTCCGTGGAGGTAGCGTCACGTTACGTGCAAACCATCTAAAGAGTCACTTGTAAATGCAGGTGTTCCGGACACCTGGTGCCTGAAAGTGCTATAAAATCTAAACACTTTAGTTGTCTGGAACTTAATGCTCCAGAAGTTCTAGTAAAGTGGACGTGACATCATTATTTGACAGATTCGACCAGCTACTGTTGGTGTAGTGGATTTCGTGGCTTCTCGATAAGTGCACTATTTTACGTAGACAGGTTGTGTAGGTAGAATATATCACTCATTACTCCTCAGAGGGCGAACGCGTATAACAGTAAATTTTTTTATCTCATTTCGTAACGAGAAAGTGAAAATAGTTAGGTTAGCTATGTACCACTAAAACTTCATAGATGGGACCTTTTATAATTGCATTCAAGAGACAGTGAGTGTGTATTTATATAAATTTTGTGAATACAACTGTTACCCCCATTATTGTGCTACGAATTCATTTAGAGATGTGGGTTTGGATTTTAATTCCCCCTAGAAATAGTTTCTTTTTGGTTCGTGTGTTGATCGGCCAGAAGTCACTGTATCTGATGTAAATATACTGTTGATGTCATCACTTCTGTCGGCAAAATAAATTGTGGCACTGTTGTACTCACCATGTTATTTGATGACACATTAATGTTCCTGTGACAGTGTACTGTGCTGACAATATGTACCCTAGCAGAGCCTATGAACCTGGGCATACGTGTTAAAAATCTAACAACACGCAGCGTAACAATAAATATGTACACCATGATATCATCATACACTACCTGCTCTCTATGAAGCCTAGGGCAACTTCTGCTGTTGGTTCCTTGTGAGGAAACCCGTGCGAAGTAGTAACCAGCTCTTGCAGTGGTGGATCATGAGTCACGTTATTTACAGTAATGAAGTTTCCAGCCTCTTATGCCACTGTACATGTATAAGTAAACTGTACGTCAAAAAAATGCAAAATATGAAATAATAAAATACATGTTACAACTTACCTCGAGTTTTGTCGGGCGAATTAACACAGACTGCACAGGTAACGTCTGAATATTATCAGTCAACTGATATACGCCGTCTTTCAAGTGAGTTAGGTGTCTAACTTTCAGCTCTTGAACTAGGATCCTAGAACTTAAACATAGAGTGAGTTATTCGGGGCTACTAATCATAGAATTCACGTCCGGTCCTCTGGCCAGTAATATATTTGGGTCCTGATATTCTGTGTTCCTGGCTGTCTACGAATTATCCTTGAAGAAGTGTGAAATGAGTGAAGTAGGCTTGCAGGACGCCAGATTATAAGTAATATTTCCAATTACCCGGCCTTATTGTTTCGTGGGCAAGGCGTGCACTCAAGAGCTGTCTATATTTGCATCTCAAATGAAAAACCAATGATAACTAACATGCTGATTTTGGTAGGGGTCTGTCCCCCACTACGCACGTTTACCTAGAATATTCTTCAAGACAACATAAACTAATGTTCACTGCAGGTCATCTACAAGTTCAGATGCCTGACTTACATGACCATATAAGGTTTTGCCTCTTCCGTTGGTTTTTATCATATTACAACTCAGTACCTTCTTAGATCTATTACTGATAACATATGTCAAGATTGTCATTTTATCGTAATTATTCATTACAGGAAATTTGAGCTAGAGCGATGACGTCATCTTCCGTGCTCCAAAAATTACAAAAAGTTATCTTATTGCCCTAGTCTTAATCTGTCACCAGATTGACGTTTACCGCTTTTTTTGGTCGCCGCATAAGTGAACTAGCAGCTTATCCGGCAAAAACATGGGTTTCTTACATCTCCTCTTCCCCCCCCCCCCCCCCCCCCCCCGGCCAAGGCAGAACGTCTGGATTCACAATAGCCGACAAACAGAAGTCAACGTTGTCCCAAAATTAGTTCACGCGCTCCGAGAAAATTATGGAATGGCTGATTAAGAACAAGATGTTTTAAGAAAACCTTGAACTATGAAGCGAAACACCAAATAATGTATGCCATGAGAAAATAAAGAAAAAAGAAAGCGAAGGGATTAGAAAAATGTATAGGTTGCCGCAGGAAAATGTAACAATCGAGATTGAATCGTCATACAGACTAATGGTGTACATGTCTATTATGTTGATTTTGCGTTCTGCCCAATGATAAATTACGAAGGTGTAATGTTATAGAGGGACCACTGAATTAGAGCACACAAATCAGCCTAGCAGAAGCTCCACCATAACAGATAAAAAAGAACATACAGAATTCCAAATGACGGTGTTGTGACGGTATTGCCTCCCCTGCTTTGCAGAAGTAGTCCAAAAGTGGCCAAAGCTCAAGAGTATCTAATATGGGCTTCAAAGGAGTCTACCTTAAGACAAGATTACTCTGGGCAGATTTGTAAATAGAAGAGTAACGACACTTCTATCTCAAAATATTCAGATAAGCGAAAACAATGATGCTTTGGCTGAGCACGTTAATTCTAGAACATGCCGTCAACTTTTGTGAAGAATTAAGCAACGATTAATCTTAGCTCGTTTTAAGCCCCCACCTCTGGTTTACCCAGTGGAATTCTTATTTTTCTGGTATAGCTTTGTTTAGAGTGTGTGTAGTAAATTGACTGAGACAAACATGCAGTACATTTAAAATGATTAAATCGATTAAATTTGTACAATTACAAATAACAAAATTTAATAATCACTTAGGTTTTAACAGTTTGATAATAATTTTGAATAGTTATGGATCAAGAAAACGTTATTATAACGGTCGGGATGAGATGTAAATATTGTACAAGAAGTTCAAGTGGCAGCATATATATTGAACTTAGCTGCCAATGACGGTTCTGCTCCTTCTGATGGGTTGGTTCTTTTTATACTGCTCACGCTCGTCGCTGGACAAGGTTGTCAGGTGTAGCTCGTTTCCCAGAAATGTAAGGGTGTGACAAAATGGGGTGGCTCCTATCGATCTTTGCTTCTCTCCGGCAGTATCGGTACATTCGCGGTACTGATTTTTATCATGTGCTCTCAAGTATCGCACTTTTATTTCTTTCTTTCTTTCGTCGTTATTTTTCTTCTAAGTAGCAGATATTTGATTTTATGAAATCATTCGACATTCCTCTCTGTGGTGTCACCTGTTTGTTACCCGGTCATCCTGGCTTGCTGTGAGCACCTGAGATAAGATAGTCGCCGCTGATAAGACGACTCGTTTGGTAACCCAGATGGGCAGACACGGAGTTTTTGCGTACTCATACGACAGACAACGAGATTACTGTCTGTGACACATGTGGGCACACAGGTGTGACATAATTGCATGTCCTTTGTCATGCGCAAAATCTCAGATTGTCAGCCGTCATGACGCTCTTAGTCCGACTTGTTATGAGAACATTACTTTCGAATAACGGAATAAGTATTACAGCTTACACATGTTGTCATGTGATTTCACCGATCTCTCTGTAAGTTTGTACACACGGACATTGGACATCATATTACCATATATGGAAGACGTGACCTTTGCAAAAATTTTCCTTGTCGGAAATATTTTGAAAGGACCACACCCGACTCGTTTGAACATGATGGAGGGTTTATTTAACTCCATAACAAACAAAGGCGTGGGAAGGCAGGGAATATAGTCTGACCATTTCGCAGTTTTATTTCACTGTGAATTTCACGCTCGCCAAGACAACATCAGACCTCGCCAGAGTGAAAACTAAATTCATAATTCCTTTTTTAAACCGGACCTTTTACTGGAGAACCAAATAAGACTTACAGCATAGGAGATCTCTACATTTTAATAAGGAATACCGGGACTAGGAAACTGAAGAAACAAACGAAGTCACAGAGGGAATCTGTTTTCAAATTAAAGACCCCCGAGACACGTATAAGAGACCGACACTTCTCTTTTATTCATCTGAGAAACAAGTCTGTAGCCAAGATTGGCTTTTTGGTGATACCAGCAAAAAGGACCATTTCTGGGACAAGAAGGGACGAGTGGTTACGCTTTAAGACGGAAACCCAGCTTTGAAGACTCTCCTATACTTTCCTGTGAAATAAACGTCACCCTACGAACCTTGACCAGAGACGAGTAAACGCAGTACAGAAAACCAACTCATCAGGAGGAGGAGGATCAGAATCGTCAATGGCAGCTAAGTTAACCCAAATGCTGCCACTTGAACCTCTTATCAGAAACCATCACCCGAGTGATGAAAACTTTATTTTGTAATTATTCCTTTCTTTTGAGCTGTTAAACTTAAGTGATTATTACATTTTGATATTTGAAATTATACCACTTTAACTTCGATTCAATCAATTTAAATGTACTACATGTTTGTCTCAGTCAAAGTTACTAAACACACACTGTAAACAGAGCTATATTACTGTATAATAATAATTCCACTTATTAACTCAGGGTTGGAGGCTTAACGAGCTAGAATAACCCATTGCTTAAATTCTTCACAAAAGTTGTCGGCGGATTCCAGAATTAACATGCTCAGCAAGTGGCAGCACCGTTTTCGCTTATCTGAATATACGTGTGGTAGAAATGTAATTAACATCCTATTTACACATCTGCCAAGAGAATCTTGTGCACAGGTAGATACCTTAGAAGTCACTATTAAATACTCTTGAGCTCTAGCCACTCTTGGACCACTACTGCAAAGCAGGGGTGGCAATACCGTCACACATGGAGAGTCTACGAAGCTAGTCCTTCGTCTTAAAGCTCAGGCCACTGATCCCTTCTTATTCCAGAGATAGTACTTTCTGCTGGTACCAACAGTAACTATGGTAAAGAAAAGAACGAAACGCTTTCATGAGTTTTACGTTTCCCGACACATACTTAAGTGCCCCCTGTTCTATTCCACCATCCCATTTAACTCAGAATTTACTCTCGATGAGAATTAAATTTAATTCCTTGGGATAAAACGTTCTTTACATTTAAATAGAATAGCTTTAGCTGTACATTACATTAAAAGGTTAATAATACAGATAGCGTCTGTTTACACTGATTTAAAAGTGTTCACAATATAAATTGAATGTGTTTTCATTTACATTTACACTGATTGACAAGTTTGAAACTTTCACTGACTTTAAAGTGAAATGTTTACATCGACATTTACACTAATTTGAAACTGTAAGTATTGTAATTAAAATGTTCATCATTTCTTTCATCTTTTCCTCCCTGCTCCATACGGAACTTGGGACAACTGATGTGGTTAGTTCTACACAAGAAACTACCAATAAAGCAGTCGCCAACCCGTGCAGTGATGGTTAATGAAATCATGATTCTGCGCGCTGAGGTTGCCAGCCGCAAATGACTGTGACATCCGCTGGCGATTTTCACATATTAATATTCACATGGTAATATATATATATATATATATATATATATATATATATATATATATATATATATATATATATATATATATATATATATATATATATATATATATATATATCATCATCATCATCATCAGTTGCCATCTCCACAACGGAGGTTGGCTGTAATGGATCTCCAACGTCTTCTGTCTCTTGTCTTGGTGGTACACTCTGATAGACTCTTTCCCGTCCATCTCTTGATGTTATCTTCCCACTTATAGCGCTGTCTTCCCCTTGCACGTTTACCTTCAACTCTCCCTTCTGTTATGGTCTTCTGCAAGGTGTTATGCCTTTTTATGTGGCCAAAGTATTTTAGCTGCCGAACTTTGACCTCTCTCATTAGTTCTCTTTTCATACCTAGATTTTCTAGGACCTCCTTATTTGTTTTCATCTCTTTCCATGAGATACGCCCCATTCTTCTATATATCCACATTTCAAGAGCCTCAATTCTTTCTTCCAAATGCTTATTCATCGTCCATGTTTCTGCACCATACAGAACTGCAGAATATATATAACACTTTATGATTCTCAGTTTTAATTTATGAGATAACTGTTTGGATGTCAGTATATGTTTCATGTTGTTGAATGTAGCTTTGGCCATTCCTATTCTCTTCTTGATTTCTGTTTCACATCTGCCATCTTCTGTTATTATATGACCAAGATATACGTAGCTCTTGACTTGTTCCAGGATTTTCTCATTTACGCTTATCTTTAATGTGGGTTTATCGTCTGTTTTGCTAATTATCATAGTTTTAGTTTTCTCAATATTAATGTCGAGTCCATATTCATGACTTATACTGTTCACTTGCTTCACTAGTTCTTGTAACTCCTGTTCGCTTTCAGCTAACAACACGGTATCATCTGCATATCTAAGGTTGTTTATTGATCTTCCACTGATGTTCAGTCCTGGTATTTCCTGTATCTGTTTGAAAATTTTTTCGGTGTATAAATTAAATAGGCAGGGGGACAGCACACAACCTTGTCTGACACCTCTTTTTATGTCTATGTATGGTGAATAATTCCTTCCCGATCTTACTGTGGCAGTTTGCTCCCAATAAAGGTTACTGAGTATTCTTATATCTTTTCCATCAATACCTATGTCTTTGAGGCATTCAATTATTTTCTCATGATGGATTCTGTCAAAAGCCTTCTTATAGTCAATGAAGCACATATACATACTTTTTTTGGACCTCTGTATATTTTTCTGCTAATCTTCTTAGGCAAAATATTGCCTCTCTTGTTCCACTGTTCCGTCTAAAACCAAACTGTTCTTCTTGGATTTCGCTGTCTACTTTACTTTTTATTCTTTCCTGTATGATTTTGAGCAGTATCTTAATTGCATGACTCATCAGGCTGATTGTTCTGAAGTCTGAACATTCTGTTGCATTTGGTTTTTTGGGCAATGTTATAAAAACTGATGTCTTCATGTCGTGTGGTAAATATCCTGTATTGTATATATCATTGCATATTTCTGTGATTGTATCTATACCAAAGCTCTCCAGAGCTTCTATCATTTCAATGTTTATGTTATCCATGCCTGCTGATCTTCCTTTTTGAATCATATGAATGGCATTCTCTACTTCTGATCTGAGAATGTGTGGGCCTTCATTAGAATCTGGTGATGGTTTTTTACCTCTGTTGTCCTCGAATAGTTCTTTTACGTATTCTGCCCATCTGTTTGATATTTCTTTCTCATCAAGTAATATTACACCATTTTTGTTCTTGATACAGCTTCCTCCTTGTGCAAACCGCGACCGATTTGATAATTTCTTTATTTCTTCATGCATATCTCTTGTCATGTGCTTCGCTTCCAAGTCTTCTATTTCCTTACATTTTGTTTCTATCCACCGTTCTTTTGCTTCTCTACACATAGTACGTATGTCATTGTCTATTGTTTTATATTCTGGAGTATTTTTTGCTTTCTTTCTTTCTGCCATTTTATTCAAGATGTCATCTGTCATCCAAATTTGATTTTTCTTAGACTCCTTTTTAGGTAAATTTGCATTTGCTGATTGTATGCTTGTTTTTAAGCATTCCCATTTTGCGGTTGCTTTTTCTTCTGGGTTTTCTCTTCTATACTGCTCCATGCTTTCTGTCAATAACTGTTGGTATTTATTTTTGACTTCGATTAAATATTTCTGTTTTATATCTGGTTGTTTCAGCGCTGATATTTCTATCTGGGGTTCCTCCTGTCTTCTGTTTCCTGCTCTTTTCAGCTTTATATTTACTTTGATGACAACTGGATTGTGATCTGAATTTATGTCGGCGCCAGGATGTGTCTTTGCACTTGTGACACTGTTCTTAAATCTATGTTTTATCATGATATAGTCGATTTGATTACGTGTTACATCTCCTGGGCTTTTCCATGGGTATAATTTCCTTGGGTGATGTTCAAAAAAGGTGTTACATATGACCAGCTGGTTTTCTTCACAGAACTGGATAAGTCTGTCTCCTCTATCATTTCTTGTCCCTAATCCATACTGTCCTACTATTTTCTTGTATTTTCCTTTTCCTACTTTTGCATTCATATCACCCATTACTATCAACACATCTGTAGATTTGACTGGTTTAAGTGTGTGTTGTAGCTCTTCATAGTATTCTTCTATTTCTTCCTCGCTGTAATCTTTAGTTGGTGCATAAGTTTGTAAGATTGATATGTCGAATGGCTTTGCTCTCATCTTTAGTAACATCATTCTGTCATTGTGTGTCCAGTATCCACATACGTATTTTTCTAACTCCTTCTTTATCAACATTCCTACCCCTCTTTCGTGTTTTTCTCCTCCTGAGTGTATAAGCGTGTACTGGTCTCTTGTTATGTAGCCTGTATCCAAAAGTCTTGCCTCTGCAACTCCCAGTATATCGAGTTTCATGTCGGTTGCCTCTAATATAAGATTGTCCAGCTTTCCTTCTCCGTTTAAAGTTCTAACATTCCATGTTCCTATTTTTAGGCTTCTCCTACTAGTTTTTAGGTGGTCTTTCTCAGAATGCTCCCTTTCAACAGAATTTAAGGAACACTCGTCATTATGTACTTCCTTGCTCATTAGAGGAGTTGCCTCTTCCCTGTTAATTTGTACAGTAGATTCTTCCCCAGGGGACAGAGAGTTCTCTACATATCGGTTCTTATCTTGTTGTTGTGATTCCATTACTTTCTGTAGGAAGTACGTGGTAAGGCCCCAATCTCTTCCACGGTGGCTAGCCATTGTCTTTTTCTATGTCCGACATGCCTCTAGTGCGCCACACACTTTGCTGTTTCGCTTTGCGAGCCGTTGATCTTCTCAGATTCCTCCGCCTCACTCACCGTCTCAGTCTTTGTGTACTAGGGATGGACATTCCCTTGAGTAAGATTGCTCCTACTCCACCCATGTAGTTTAGCCAGTCAGCCAAGACTGTTGCCCGGGATGTGGCCACCGCCGTACACAAGCGGTATTCTAGGAGCCATACATGAGCTAGACAAAGAGAGGAGAACCAAATAGGATCCTGACTATCCTAAAAAGGACATGGCTGTCTCTCACCGTGAGGTACTATCCCTCTCTCTTTATCCTACATCCCATATATATATATATATATGTGTGTGTGTGTGTGTGTGTGTGTGTGTGTGTCTGTTATTTCATATGTTAGTTAGGAAAATATAGAATGTAAAACGACAACTTACGCCAATCCTGGCTCACAGTCTTTTTGCTCAGATGAATAAAAGGCACTGGCCTATGCCTTATTTCACGTGTACTTTGGGTCGCTAATTTTAACATTAATTCCCTCTCTGACTCTGTATGTTTCGTTCAGTTTCCTCAGACAGCGGCTTTCCTTATTAAAATCGTAGAGATTTCCAGGGCTATTTGTAAGTTCTTATGAATACTCCAATAACAGGTATCCGGAATCCTGATTCTAACTTCTGGCAGGTCTGGTGTCTTTGGCAAGCGTGAATCTCACAGTAAATTAGAATGACTGAAGCGCCAGGTTCTTTTCACTGTCCTACACCCGCTTTGTTTGTTATGGAGCTAAGAAAAAGATCCAATCATTTCAAACATGCGGACTTGGGGAGGGCGGGGGGAGTTTCAAAATATTCCTGACATGTTTAAATGTTAAACAGAATGTAGAGGTTAAGTCCTCCGTATGTGGTACGAAAACATCCGATCCCTGACAAGCGAACTCACAGACATATCGGTAACCTCACACTACAATGTGTGTAATATGTAAAAAATTATTACTTTCATGTAAAGTAATCTCTTTGTAACAAGGTTTACCGGAAACGATTATCTCATGCTTGACTGTCCAGAATGTGTCGCACAGACGATTAATCTCTTGTATGTCGCGCAACTTGGCCTAATCTTAGCAAAGTTTTACCGCACTCTGGCAAACGCGATGTATTATCACCAACAAGGTGTGTCAATGTTTGAACAAATAAACTCACCGCTACGTAGCAAACAGAAAGAAAGGGGTGCGACTCGAAAAACGCGCAATTAAATCAGTATAAAAATGTAACTGATACTGCCGTAGTGAAAGTGAGATAAGAAAAAGGACGCACCAAAATACATCTTGTGGCAGGTGTATAAAAGGTGTATGGTGTATGTGTCTGCTCTGTTGGCATTGCGTACTTCCCTAGGACATAAGAGGCTAACGTTCGGATGTTATAAATTACCTAAAATGTGCCTGTCGTAAGCAATCTTAATGTCTCGTCTAAAATAACGTACAGGAAGATCAAAACAATGTGTAGATGTCACTACAACACATAGATAGAGAAAAGAAGACAATATAAATTTTATATGACAATATTATGGGTCAGTTATGTATACAGAGAAACGATCAATTTGTGTCTACATTAAGACAGCAAAAAGCATAATACATACTATCACTAGTCCAACTCATTCTAATCCAGGCATTTTTTCGTTTTTTGTTTTTTGTTTTACCCAGGACACAATATGCAGACATTTTTTTCCACAAGTGATGTTTTAAAAACAGGCAGTAGACACATATATTAATTTAGTAGATATATGTATTATGTATCAAACTTTAAGAAATTTGCTGCAGAATGTTGTGAAATACTGTTGAGTTCTTATGTGATGTTATGATTGTTTGTTATATCTTGTGAAGTGCAGCAACAAAAAATTAATATATAAAATAAATAAAAATTATGCACGCACGCGTAAATACTTCAGCTGTTGTGACGTGGAAATGTAAATATAGCCTCAGGAATCCGACCACCTTTGCTCCCTTAGTTAGCGTTTATGTTTTGCGAAGGCGAATTCACGCAATTCGCTGTCTGTAGATTCACTTTTGAGCCACGCCTATTTTACGTCTTACATGCGCTAATGAGTGTTTACAGACATAACAGTTAGTCCGCGACAAGCCAGATAACAGTCGGCGAGCGATGATTCGCTTACTTGAATTCTCACGCGAGCTGATTTGCCATCACCAATGTTGACAGACAGAAGTACGTGGGAAATAAGCGGTTTATTTGAAGGGGAAACGTGGGCAGAAATTTTCCCGGCGTAACTGTTTTATGTCAGACATACAATGAGATAATCGTTTGATATCAGAAGCGAACAGAAAATCTCGGGAGGAAAACGGGAACACGAGTAAGCCTTTGTTGTCGATTTGCTACGGCTGAAAGAGTGACCGAGGAATTTTGATTGGGGATGGGGGGAAATAGTTTCCTGAATTTTTGCTATTCACGAGAAGTGTGAAAATTCACATTCTCGCGATAATAACACTCAAATCTGTATATATACAGCGCTCTTTCAAACTCAGTATTAGAGTCGCTCAGAAATTTCTTGGATAATCTAAGCATCGTAGGTAAAGGTAAAGGAACCCGTTACACGCCCATTGAGGCATATTGGGAATATGGTGTTAGGCCCGTATTATCTTGACCGTCGGCACACTAGGGGTGATGTGGTCGTTGCTCTGGAACCCATTTGGAGCTGGGTCGACCCAGGAGCCGTTTGTGGCCTAAAAAATTCCCACCTCATCTGGGGATCGAACCATAGACCACTGCGCTAGGAAGCCAGTGCACTAACCACTATGCTACCGCGGCTCCAAGCATCGTAGGACTAGAACCATTTCTTCGCTGAATGTGTTAAATTGTCCCGTGCGGTTTTAATTTCTGATTTGTGGTAATAGAAATTGTGCTTAGTGTTAAAAATGTGTTAGGTTTACCATTTTATTAATTATAATTCCCTAGCGTTTAAAACCATTGAAATAACCTAAGGCATAGATATTTCTTGCCAGTCGTTCAGAGTAATGTAATTTCAAATACCCAATTTTTCATACACAAGAAGATACATCTTAGCTAACCTGAGATTATTAAGTGTGACGGATCAATGACCGAATAGAATTCACATTATATTTCATTGTGTGAAATTAAAATAGTGACTAGAGTAGTTTTGAGGTGACTAAACAACAGACGCTGACAAATAGCTAGTAGTAACAGGCAGATTTTGTTAAAGTGCGCGTATAGATAAATTGAATAAAGGAATTTGTGCGCTGTTCAACTTCTCGCAGGCAACAAGGGGGAAGGCACATACCCTTCTTTCCCGACATCCCATATCGGAAAACTTACGGACAGGATAATAGCAGTTTTAAAAAAATGTTCTTTCCTTCTTTATCTAGCACTCAGTCAAAAACAAGCTGCCAGAGGTCGAATATCACCAGTACCATTCTTATTATTATTGCGTCTTCGATTTTTGGACCTCTTCGGTCCCCTTTCTGCATTCAGAGAGAGACCAAATATAAACAATAAGATTAAATGTAACTGAACGCTACCTTTCCCAGAATTATTTTACCAAAAGTTTCCAGCCCACAGGGCACACGAAAGAACATGTATTCCTGACCTTTGACAGACACAGCCCTAGATGTATTCAGACAGTTGTGCTGTTTCAAAATCGGCACTCATCATAAAGTCAGCCGATAGGATTAACCATCGATTACCAGTTTTTTTCATATCGTAACATTTTTTCTGTCTGAGCAACCAGAGGCTAGAAAATATAGGAACTACTTTTCTTCCTTTTATTTTTGTAACTGTGAACGTCCCGAGAACGTCGTGCTTCAGTAACTAAATGCGGTGACACATGATTTATCAAGCAAAACTTAAAACCACCAGATTTGGCGACCACCTTGTAATTATTACTAGATACTAAGGGTGGTCTAGGGCCGGATTTGGCAACTGAACTGACAATATATGTTCAGACTATAATGATTTTCCAAGGGATAACTGCAGCAGTTTTAGGTAAGCAAGCGTGTTTGTGGCCACATATGACAGAGTGAGAGACAGAGAGAGAGAGAGAGAGAGAGAGAGAGAGAGAGTAAATAGTTTCTTCTTTTGTTACAATCATTGTACTTACTATACTATTTTTTTTATTTCGCTAACCTGAGTTCTTAACTTGATAGCTTAAGTAGGAACTTTGTTCTTGTTCTTTACTGTCTATTCTATACCCTAGTGTTAATCTTTGACCTTTTGGGTTATTAACTTCTTTGTTTGGGATTTGTTTTTCTCAACAAGGGGGAGGGCATTTATTGGGTTATTTTCCTGTCTGTAAACATGAATATATTGATTTGTATATGTTTGATGTTGTAAAGTTTAAGTGATAATAAACTAAACAAAAAATTAATTTACTGTGTCGGTCAGACCCATACCCAATTATCCATAGTTTTTCACGTTTTGTGTGTCTTGTTGTCACATAATTGTGTGTGTGTGTGGGTGTGTAGTGTAACTTTTACTTCATACAGGGGGAGAACGGTCGTCTGATATTAAAATCGTATAGATAGGCTGGACTAGTGAAACTACTCACTACAGAGACAGATCTTCCTCTTACACTATCCCCTAGTGAAAATCTATTTCTTACACCTTTATTCTCACATATTTACCACTATCACCTCTGCTCAGACGGGACCATAAATATTTTCTGACCTATCTATCTAAAACATCACGACAGCTGTACATAATTCCTTGGTAGTAAAACACCAAGAATTGAAACGCATATCCAGTTGACAACTAATTCAAGAAATTTGATAAAAAAACAAATGAAAATTGTAATTTATATAATATTGTTTGTGGTGTCAAATATTGCTGAACTGGAATCTCACTTACACATTCGTGTCCCATGCAAATTATTTAATTCCTTATTTAAAAATATCACGTTTGTTCAACGTCCTTATCGGAATCGAAAATATGTTATTATCGCTACCGACATCGCTAAAATTCATTTCGAAATTATATATTGAGGTTGATTCGTTAAAAGTTTATGAGTGTTGTTATATATGTGACTACACTACATGTAAACAAATAACCATATGACGTCATTAATTGATAAAAGTATGCAAAAACAAAGCACCAATATAAATATTTCGCTACCAGTTCAAAATTCGATGTCCGCAGGAAGTGTTTACATGATATGAACACTCTATGGCCACTTATTTCTAATTTTTTGTTCAATTTCGGAATCTTGTGAAGCGGGCATACCACGCGGCCTTCGGCTAGATCCGAAGCCACTCTAGCAACGGATATAAAGCACACAGTTGTAACTTTATAATTTTGTTTTCGCTCACAAACGTTCACACGTATGTGCCGAATGTAATGAAATAATTTTAAACAGGCTTAACGCCAGATATTCTATAATTTTCCGCTCAAATGCGGCATATATCACCTGGTCGCGAAATACGCTTTAGGTATAACGAAAAGCCTATCTGGCTAACCATTTAGTCAATCGGACTCCCGAAGTAAAGATTAAAATCGAATCCAGCAAGACAAGAAATATGAGACAAAGTACAAATGTCACGCTAAAAGACAGGAGGAGAAACGAGAAGGGATGTTTGTAAAACAACATCGTGGATCAGTTAGATACAAAGAGATTAACTAATAAATGATATGGACACTCCAACAAAATGTGCCCAAATCAGTTCGCACACAAAAATCGGTTAACAACCAAGAAGATCTGGTTTTATGGTATCGTTTAAGGCAGCTAATAAGAGGTTGTGCAGGAGGCTAACAACCCCATCGTATAAAAAAGAAACTTATGCCTCCAACATTACGTGAATGTCTGGTACAGACTTCATACAAGTGGACCAGCTGTAGTCGTGGCTCTATGCTAGCTCGTGAATGTCAGGTACAGACTTCATACAAGTGGACCAGCTGTAGTCGTGGCTCTATGCTAGCTCGTGAATGTCTGGTACAGACTTCATACAAGTGGACCAGCTGTAGTCGTGGCTCTATGCTAGCTCGTGAATGTCTGGTACAGGCTTCATACAAGTGGACCAGCTGTAGTCGTGGCTCTATGCTAGCTCGTGAATGTCTGGTACAGGCTTCATACAAGTGGACCAGCTGTAGTCGTGGCTCTATGCTAGCTCGTGAATGTCTGGTACAGACTTCATACAAGTGGACCAGCTGTAGTCGTGGCTCTATGCTAGCACGTGAATGTCTGGTACAGACTTTATTCAAGGGGACCAGCTGTAATCGTGGCTCTATGCTAGCTCGTGAATGTCTGGTACAGACTTCATACAAGTGGACCAGCTGTAGTCGTGGCTCTATGCTAGCTCGTGAATGTCTGGTACAGGCTTCATACAAGTGGACCAGTTGTAGTCGTAACTCCATGCTAGCTCGTGAATGTCTGGTACAGACTTCATACAAGTGGACCAGCTGTAGTCGTGGCCCCATGCTAGCTCGTGAATGTCTGGTACAGGCGTCATTCAAGGGGACCAGCTGTAGTCGTGGCTCCATGCTAGCTCGTAAATGTCTGGTACATGTTACGGTATATGTTATTAACGCCGTCTGCTAAAGCTTAGCAGACGTGCAATTGTAAAGGTTAAGACATTTAATATATTACGATAGATGTTTCAATTATTGAACGCTCCATACACTATCGATTATGACGTGCCTAGCGTTGTTTGGGTCACAGTCGGTAACTAGGAGACGCTACCCTTTGTTACTTGACCGCCAAGCTGAATAGCTGCGTTTTCTAACCTTCCAATTCAATGGCATGATATAGCCATTTATATGTGCATTTATGATGGACCAGGGTCAGTCCTAGAACTCTATATGAGAGGAAACTTATGGAGGTTAGTGTTTAACTAGAATCCTCAGAAGGAGGAGAATAATCGTCCAATCCGTATGAAATATTCAGACTCGCAGTCTCACTGTCGGCAGGTAGCCATGTCTATCTGCGCGTGCATATAGCTGTGATGTTCTGACGACAATACTGCATTGTATCCTTAAACGGACATTGACACGTAAACCAGCAGTCTACGTTATTGATTAATTTATGCATGACTTATACGGACTTATGTTCTGCTCATATTTGAAATGATCATCCTGTGTGTACATGTGATTAAATATTACGGACTCAACCTGAAGGCATTAATTACTTCATTAATGTTGCTGAGTTCAAGTATTACATGTTACTTCTTTATACCATGCTACTGAGTTGTATGAACGCTTCACCCTAATTCGCGTAATGATAAAACAAGCACGATGAACAAGAAATCACTAAAATAACTATACTCAGCACATGATCTTCAACCGGCAAATAACTCAGCAACAAAGTGGCGGCCGATTGTGGGGAACGACAGAAAAAAGAAACAAACTTCTGTTCCTTACGCATACGTTAACCACAATATTTACGATCAAGTTTCGATCACATGATCCAGTCGAAGATGACGTTGTACTCATTATAATGCCTAACAACGTGACGTCACCGAAGGTCGTGTAGGTGAACTGTCGGAGAAACCAAAGCCGTTTTCTAAGTATAACCGGGGGAAACATGAGCCATTTGAAGCAAACACACGATATGGACTACAGGAGCAGACAGTCAGGGGCTTTAGCCTAGCTGTTGACGACCTCTAGCACTGATCTAAGCAACGGAAAAGATAAGTCTAGTTGTTTAACTGTCGTCATTGCAAACAGTAATACTGAGTCCATGCCTTTTGCCTGCATAGGCATGTTTTTTTCTGAATGTGTTTCATGTATTTTTTGGTTGTTTTAATGTGTTGTTAATTAGCGGGCCGGTTGGAGGGAACTGAAATCTCTGGGGAATGTCGCGAACAGCTGACCACCTAGATTTCAGTCGGTCTTAGGGCAGTTAAACGATTGCACTTTTGGAAGCCCCATTGAGGTTTGCCGGTGGACTGCCTGTCCAGATCTGCTATCGTTCGACGGTTTGTGTTAGCTGTGCCGTTCCGTAGATAACTGGCGTATTTTATTTGTACTAAGTTCACATTTTTATTCAGTTTTGTATCATGTTCGTTAACTATTTCGTCCAGTCTACTCTTACTATCAATTTATTTTATAATTGTTAAATGTTTGTCCGTTATGAGTCCTGTGATGTCATCATTTTTTGCATTCACTTTTTTGTGTGTACTTTGTATATTAAGTTGACCTCGGGTCAGTCCCTGACCCTTCATTTGGCTTGTGACACTTCCGCTTGTTTTATTTGGTTCATAAATTCATTTTTAATTGTGAAAATGTCTTGTTTGCGTCTTGACATTGTTTGTACCCTTTAGTTGCATCATTGTTTTGTTTGTCCTCATGATATATATTAAATACTACATTAATAATATGATATTATATTCAATAATACACTTGTAATTTAATTTAATTAATTTTTTCTGATATTTAAGGTTAATATGGGACATTGCAAAATTATGCAGTGATAGTCCAAGAAATTAGCACTACAATTTATAAGAGATGCCTAGGGCATAATAATATAATATATATATTGACCAAATAAAATAATCTTATAGTCTACCTTTGAGGTAACAGACCCATTGTATATTATTTAATATACTTTTCTGGTACTAAGAGAGTGACTTAGTACATTGAACAATATAATTACTAGGAATCATGCCCTACATTATTGGATATTAAGATTAATTGTGTGATGTAATTACATTATAGTTAACAGATATCATAACTATTTATGATATAGTTAGTACTTAGATACAATATTGTTACAAAATATTGTCTATTAGTTGAACTTAGACATAAGAGTTCAGTACTATTGTGATTATTTATATTGAATATTCCTAAGTTGAGTAAGTATAATAATTACTCTGAAGCTACTATTGACTATTTTAATCAGTAATTATCAATAATTACTTACCAGATAAAAGTCAAAATGCTTACTATAGACCATTTCGTTAAAATTGGTAAAGAATATGGTTATAAATCTCAAGAACTTCGTCAGTTTGCTGAGGCAGAACTGGAAAAACATAAAGCAGAAATGGAGGAACGTGAAAAAAAAAGAAGCAGAGAAAAAGGCTGCATTAAAGAAAGAGGAAGAGGAACAAAAGGCTGCATTAAAGAAAGAGGAAGAGGAACAAAAGGTTGCATTAAAGAAAGAGGAGGAGGAACGTGAAAGAAAGGAAGCAGAACGTGAGATGAAGCAAATTGCCAAGGAAAATAGATTAAGAGAGATTGCTCAACGTGAAAGAGAAGAGCAAAGAGCAATTGCCAGACAGGAAGAAGAGAATAAATTGAAACGAGAGGAAATTATTTTACAACAAGAAATGGAATTGGCGCGTATTAAATTGGAGACAGCAAGATTACAAGCACAAAGTGCTGATGCAACCCAGAATAATAACGCACAAAATGGATCGTCATCCAGCCAAACTAAACATTTCTACAACTTTAAATTACCCACTTTCAACTTAAACGTGGACGACCTTTCATCATTCCTGTCACGTTTTGAACAGACTTGCAAAACAAATCATTTGCCCGAAGAGTCATGGGTACTCAAGTTAAATGAATTCTTGGTTGGAGAACCATTGACGGCTTCTCAAAATGCTGACCCATCAATAGCAAATAACTACGGTGCTATTAAGTCCTTGCTTTTACGAAGGTTTCACCTGGACGAGGAACACTGTAGGTTGAAATTTAAGGGAATTTTACCTGAATCTCCAAAAGATTTTGCAGGATTCATTGCGAACACACGCAATAAATTTAATAGATGGGTCGAACTGGCAGAGGAAAACAAATCGTACGACAAATTAGTTGATTTACTACTACGGGATAAGGTATTATCTTCGGTTAGCCAACCATTCTTTGCATATTTGCAGGAGCGTAAACCAGGTACTATTGACGAGTTGGAAAAAATTTCTTTAAACTACTGTTCGGCACATCCGAATGCAAACATTTCTAACTCTTCATTAAGAGAACCTCTACCTGTGGCGTCTAATATGGCCTACAATCATAATAACAAACAAAGACATCACAGTGTAGACAGAAATAGGTTCCAAAGAAATCACAATGTTAACTTTCAGAAGGGACATAATAATGATTTCAACAATAAAAATGAGTTCAACAGAGGTAGATCACGAGATAGAAATTATTCACCTCAAACAAACTACCACAATAGTCAACATAACACTAATTATAATCGATCACATACCCCCAATAATAACAATAACTGGAATGGTAATAATCATGGCTCGAGACATCGAGATAATAGTTACTATAGAGGACGACGAGATAATTCTAACAATTATACTCGTAATCGATCTCATTCTCGGGGATCATCTCAGTACAACCATAATACAGGGGCGGCAGTTACAAATAATACTACCCCTATAGCTCAGGTCCCACTTGACGATAATACAACACAGTCTTCTGCTGCATGTTTTGCTATTAATTATAATGTGGCAAATAGTTGCCAACAATGCAATCTTATTTTTCAGAAGGCGAAAGAAACAGTGCTTAACTGCGGACATATTACACCAGAGGTAGGTCTTGCAGTCAACGATGGAACAGGCTCACTAATTTTTAACAGGGGAATCGTTAATGGATCCGTCGTCTCAGTGCTGAGAGATTCAGGATCCACAACGATTGGTGTACGTCAGTCGCTGGTACATCCTAGCTGTGCGACAGGAGAATATGTACGCTGCATGACATTTGGTGGAACTATTGAGTTCTACCCCACAGCTATTGTTCATATTAGAACACCCTTTTTCACAGGGAATGTAAAAGTATGTATGCTAAAAAAGCCTATTGCTGATCTGATGGTTGGTCGTATACACGGCAGTAATGATTGTACTCCAGATGAAATCATAGAATGGGAGAAACATAACCTATGCACTGGAAACGCCGTGACGACTAGAGCGCAGACTCAACTCATGGAGAAAGTTAGTGATAATAAGATGGATGCAGACGACCAAGAGGAGTTTGTAGTCAATTCACCTATTGACAGGGAAACATTTGCAACTAAACAAAAAGAGGATAAATCTTTAAAAAAAATTGTTAAGCTGGTTGATAAAGTTGACAATTTATCCTCAGGTAATAATAACAAACATTGGTTTGTTATTAAAAATGACATATTGATTAGATGTTTTAATGACAAATCACAAATGAAACAACAAGTTATGGTCCCGTATACTTTTAGACGGTACATTCTTCAACATGCGCATGACTGACAGTGTGCTGGACATATGGGATATACTCGAACACGATCTCGAGTACTGTCTTCATTCTTTTGGCCAGGAGTGTCAAGAGATATTTCGCAGTATGTACGTTCCTGTACTACATGCCAAGAAGTGAAAGCACGTGGAGCTTTTCACACGGCGCCTATTCAGGCTTGCGATATCTCAGTAAGACCGTTTGACAAGATGGCCATAGATATTATTGGTCCATTGCTACCATCGGCCAGAGGACATAGATTCGTCCTTACGTGCATTGATTTGTGCACACGATGGCCAGAAGCTATCCCATTAAAGACCACCACTACCACAGATGTAGCTGATGCACTACATCTCATCTTTTCTAGAATAGGGTTTCCTAGAAAACTTTTATCAGACCATGGGTCACAGTTCATATCTGACACCATGAAGGAAGTCATGAAAACCTGGAACATTGATAGGAATTTAAGTAGTATGTATCATCCTACGAGTAATGGTGCAGTTGAAAGACTTAACCGTACACTTAAACAACTACTACATAAGGTTACTGTTAAGCACCCTCATGACTGGGACAGAGCACTCCCAGCTGTTCTATTTGCTTATCGGGAGGTACCGCATGAACAAACTGGCTTCTCTTTCTTTGAATTAGTTTTTGGTGCTCCCCCAAGAGGTCCTATGGGACTAATAAAAGACTTATTAATTGACGCGGAGATGACTCAGGACACTCAGTCATCTTACGAGTATGTGATTAATCTTCGGAAGAACATTATTGAGTCTTGCCAGTTGGCAACAGCTTCTTCTGAGGCTGCAAAAGCTAAGGCTCGATCTCTACAAAATATATCTCGACGATTACGCCAATTATTCCCAGGCGATGAGGCTTATGTGTTACTTCCTCACAATAACAATAAATTATTGATATCTTGGAATGGTCCTTACAAAGTCATTGATAAAATTTCCGACGTTGATTACGTCTTAGATATCAAGGGACACAACAAGATATTTCATATTAACATGCTCAAGCAATTTCATACACGTCCTGAACACTTACAGTCAATTTTTCATGAACTAGATGACACCACAGTATCTACTTGTTATTATTCTAACTTATCCGTCATCCAGGAAGAAGAATCTTCTTTTCATGAGGTACAGTTACCGTTACCGGTACCAGTAGTTCAACCTACTGAATCTTGGCGGGATGTAACCATTTCTTCAACGGTTACACCGCAACAGCATCTACAGATTGCTAATCTATTACAATCTTATCCAGATGTGTTGACCGACGTCCCGGGTCGCACATCGGCTATCAGTCATGACATTACTCTCAATGACGATACACCTATTCGTGTACATCCCTATTCGGTTCCTTTACATTTCCTTGCTAAAACTACTAAGGAACTTGAACAGATGTTGTCTCTGGGAATCATTGAGACTAGTAATTCGCCATTCTCTTCTCCATTAGTGATTGTCCGGAAGAAGGACAATAACATCAGACTATGTGTTGATTATAGAAAATTAAATGCTAAGACTATAGTTGACAGCGAACCACATCCACTTATCGACGACTTACTGCCACGTCTATCCAACGCAACTATATTTAGTAAGATAGACTTAACTAAAGGTTATTGGCAGATACCACTGACAGAAAAGGCTAAGTACTACACCGCATTTTCCACTCCACAAGGTCTATACCAGTGGAATGTGATGCCTTTTGGGCTTGTTAATGCGCCAGCTACCTTCATTCGCTTGATGCGACAAATTTTATCAGGTAGACCAGACGTTATTACATATATTGACGACATATGCTTGTTTAGTTCGTCGTTTGAGGAACATGTTTCGGGACTTAAATATGTTTTCGACACTCTATGGAATTATCATCTAACTGCTAAACCTACAAAGGTGCAGATCGCGTGTAATGAGATAACCTTTTTGGGACATATCAGTGGAGCGGGATATATCCGAACGTTACCTAGTACGGTCTCCAAAATTCTAAACATAGCAGTTCCTCAGACGAAGAAACAGGTCAGGAGTTTGTTAGGACTTGTTCAATATTACAGTAGATTCATACCAAACTTGTCATCCATCACGGCTGTATTGTCTTCATTGTTAAAAAAAGACATGCCGGTGAAGGTGACATGGACTGGTATATGCAATGAAACTTTCAACAAAATTATAAATTTGTTTTCGCATGAACCAATTTTAAGACTTCCCGATGCTTCCAAAAGATTTTTCTTACGAACAGATGCTAGTAACTACGGCATCGGTGCATGCCTGCTCCAGAACCATGATGGCATTCTACATCCTACCTTATATATTACAAGAAAGCTAAAACCGGCAGAAACAAAGTATTCCACAGTGGACAAGGAACTTTTATCACTTATATGGGCAATCACGAAACTAGAGAAGTTCTTGCTTGGTGCTCCATTCACCATACAGACTGACCAGCGTGCTGTAGCATCTTTGCGTAGATCAAACCACAAAAGTCCAAAACTCGCCAGATACGCGATCATCCTGCAGCCATTTGAATTCTCCATTGAACATATTCCTGACACTGAAAACATTGTGGCGGATGCTTTGTCACGTAATCCTATTGACGACGAATAATCAACATTGACATTCCTAAAATACGTCAATCATCACTACATTGGATAGAACGAAGTATCAACTATAAGGGAACTAACCTTGACTTCAATTTAATATTTATAAACACTATATGCATCACAGAATTGAACTAAAGACAATCAAGGTATGCACATTGACATTGAAACTTCGTCTAACGTCCATACACAATATATGAATATTCGTTGAACAATCATGGAACAATATCTGACGACAAGTCGAACTTATTATCCTATGTGCACTTAATTCTTGGATCCTAGGATAATTGACATTTCTGTCCGACGTAAATGTTTCAACACTTTGTCTAAAAGAATTCATCAGGATCAGGACTACGGATGGATCATCATATCCTATACTAATTAATTAGTTAACTTAACTTCTTAATTGAATTAATATCAATAAAATGAAATGTGAGAAAAATGAAATGAAAAACAAAAAAAAAGAACGAAATATGAAAAGAAGAAATTATGAAAAGAGAAAATAAATCTCACACAAGTATTAGATTAATATTTTTTTTTTAATGTACCTATACGTTATTTAGTTAGTTAAATTAGATAGTTATTATTCACTAACACTTAACACACACAATTAAGTTAAACTTATATTCGAATTTCTTTCTATTTCTTCTCACTTATTTGTCTTTTCTTCTCTCATAACATCGCGTTACATTAGAATCTTAATAATTTAACTCTTAGTTTAATTAATTAATTTAATTTTAATTAGTCAAATTAATTCCTATATGACATACTAATACGACAGACCTTACTTTAATTTAATTCTATCATTCACTATTGACATTAGACATTTTATTTAGTTGATATAATAATATGCATAATATTGATATATAATATGATTAATGTTAGATGACTATGACAAATAGTTAGTTGACATGACCGCGACACGGTTCTACTCAGAACATCGTCGGCCATATGTCACAATTGTGTTAAATTATTTTTTTGAAAAATTGTTAAGTCGGATAGATCTTGAAAAAAAATCTATCGATTTTTTTCCCCCCGGTGTACAAGGAATTGTTACGGTATATGTTATTAACGCCGTCTGCTAAAGGTTAGCAGACGTGCAATTGTAAAGGTTAAGACATTTAATATATTACGATAGATGTTTCAATTATTGAACGCTCCATACACGATCGATTATGACGTGTCTAGCGTTGTTTGGGTCACAGTCGGTAACTAGGAGACGCTACCCTTTGTTACTTGACCGCCAAGCTGAATAGCTGCGTTTTCTAACCTTCCAATTCAATGGCATGATATAGCCATTTATATGTGCATTTATGATGGACCAGGGTCAGTCCTAGAACTCTATATGAGAGGAAACTTATGGAGGTTAGTGTTTAACTAGAATCCTCAGAAGGAGGAGAATAATCGTCCAATCCGTATGAAATATTCAGACTCGCAGTCTCACTGTCGGCAGGTAGCCATGTCTATCTGCGCGTGCATCTAGCTGTGATGTTCTGACGACAATACTGCATTGTATCCTTAAACGGACATTGACACGTAAACCAGCAGTCTACGTTATTGATTAATTTATGCATGACTTATACGGACTTATGTTCTGCTCATATTTGAAATGATCATCCTGTGTGTACATGTGATTAAATATTACGGACTCAACCTGAAGGCATTAATTACTTCATTAATGTTGCTGAGTTCAAGTATTACATGTTACTTCTTCATACCATGCTACTGAGTTGTATGAACGCTTCACCCTAATTCGCGTAATGATAAAACAAGCACGATGAACAAGAAATCACTAAAATAACTATACTCAGCACATGATCTTCAACCGGCAAATAACTCAGCAACAGTACAGACTTCATACAAGTGGACCAGCTGTAGTCGTGGCTCTATGCTAGCTCGTGAATGTCTGGTACAGGCTTCATACAAGTGGACCAGCTGTAGTCGTGGCTCTATGCTAGCTCGTGAATGTCTGGTACAGACTTCATACAAGTGGACCAGCTGTAGTCGTGGCTCTATGCTAGCACGTGAATGTCTGGTACAGACTATTCAAGGGGACCAGCTGTAGTCGTGGCTCTATGCTAGCTCGTGAATGTCTGGTACAGACTTCATTCAAGTGGACCAGCTGTAGTCGTGGCTCCATGCTAGCTCGTGAATGTCTGGTACAGGCTTCATACAAGTGGACCAGTTGTAGTCGTGGCTCCATGCTAGCTCGTGAATGTCTGGTACAGACTTCATACAAGTGGACCAGCTGTAGTCGTGGCCCCATGCTAGCTCGTGAATGTCTGGTACAGGCGTCATTCAAGAGGACCAGCTGTAGTCGTGGCTCCATGCTAGCTCGTGAATGTCTGGTACAGACTTCATACAAGTGGACCAGCTGTAGTCGTGGCTCCATGCTAGCTCGTGAATGTCTGGTACAGACTTCATACAAGTGGACCAGCTGTAGTCGTGGCTCCATGCTAGCTCGTGAATGGCTGGTACAGGCTTCATTCAAGGGGACCAGCTGTAGTCGTGGCTCCATGCTCCATAAGAAGCGCTATATAAAATTAAATAATGATGAGTAAATACAGAAACATAATTATTTTATTACAGCTCTAACGTCATCATTTTGGATTTTGTTCTTGAGATCTTAGTTTGTTTTTATTAATTAAATATGTGCTTCTTAACCGAGGGGTGCTTGTACACACCTGAGGAGCGTAACCTGACATCTGTGGGTTGTGAGACAAGTCAGATATTTTAGAAGGCGAATCATCATAAAGACAATATGATAAACTGAACTTAAATTTACATAATAGAATATTGACAACGTGAATTTAATAGCGAACCTTAATCATATTTTTAAATAACATTTTCTGAAACATTATTGAAAAGACACAGCAGAAGAGGGCATCTTTTTTCTTCTTCTTCTTCTTCTTCTTTGATCCTTAGTCGCCGACCGTCAAAGCAGTCAGTGGCCATCACACCTGGTGGCGTCTTGTAGGGCAACAACAAATTGATTCCACTTTGCTCGGTCGGTGGCCATCCTTCGTGCAGTCCCCCAACTCTGGATCATTCTTTGCATCTCAGCCTCCACAGTCCTCCACCAAGTTGTTTTTGGTCGGAACCTCTTTCGTTTTCCTTCAGGGGTCCATAGCATAGCTGTTCTTGTGGTGGCATCGGGGTCTGTTCTGAGGACATGGCCTACCCAGCTCCAGCGTCTGCCAGCTATGATGATGTGCATGTCCTCTTGCTTGCTCTGAGTAAGCAGAGCTTGGTTGGAGTTGCTGTGTTTCTTTTGGCTGTCACTTCTGTATGTGTAGAAATTCGTTACAGGCTGTTCTGTTAGTGTATGTGTGGGGGTTGTATGAAAGATAGTGCTACTGTCTGGCACAGCTGACAATGTTGACGTCAACAAGGTCCGGCTTACTGTTAGTGGCCGACAGGTGTGTAAATATAATAGGCGAATGTCGTGAGTTCTTTAAATTCGTATGTCTCTGATGTCATCCACACAACAGTAACGCTAGGTTAGGAAATAGACAACGGATAATGCGAGTAAGATTTTTCCAACGCATACACCGTTTATTGATCACAGCAACATTGACATCACGAACAGTACATTGTCACAAGTTATAATGGCAAAACAGATGCCAACAATCCATAATGACTCTGATCGCATGAACAGCGAATCGATGAACAGTCAATCGTTGCAAAAGTTACAATGGCAAACATGTGCTAATAATCCATAATGACTCAGATCGCATAAACAGCGATACATCATACATTGTAATAGCCGAAAACATCCATGGCATTTGAATAGTATATATATCGAATCTCTTCCCTTCAAAAACACACTCTGGACACACTCACGAGACTATCCCCGTCTCGAAGCTTTGCCAGATACCTAATGACCGAGATTATAGTTTCTCAGTACAACTCAGTAAATCTTCGCTCAAGCGCGAACTAACAGCTTGAGATGTGAGCTCAGCTCACCCGTATCTCTCCCACAACTACTACTAAGAACATTTGAACACTTTCTTTATTTTTAAAAAACTAACACATACTCAGTTGAGCTATGTTCCAAAAATATCGTACACAAAGCACCCAAATAAAAAATCATCTCATAACTTTAAACGTGTTTACTAGCGTGTCTATAAAAAATCAGACCCGTACGTAAGAATCCCAAACATTTAACTCCCACTCGAAAACATGACTTAACAGATTAAACCGACCCCCGGAGAAAAAAATTATATCATCATTTTTTTTTTTTGAAAATTACATCGAACAAAAATGTGAGGTCGATCAAATTATATTATATACAGCAGAGAATTATACTATATGTTAAGTCATATAAATTACCCAACAATAGAGGGATGGAAGTATGTGCGGAGTATGAAAATGAAGTATGCAAAGAGGATCAAACATCAAATTAAAACAAAGATGAAATATATCAAGTATAGACTAACTATGAACCAATAAGTGGAAAATGAAAAGAAGAGATGAAATTAAATGAAGAACGACCAGCGATGAAATGTGTGTAGTGAAAGAAAGCAATGATACAACATGGTAACAATTTAAATTAATGAGCGGATTGTGTGTAAATAAATACAAGTATGGCAAAACAGCATGGAACAAAAAGGCAATACATATATAAAACAGAAAAGAAAGCTGCAATCTAAATAGAGCATAATAGGCAAGAGAAAAAAGTTAATTAACTTATTAATGACTAATAATGAGCTTATTACTAAAATCAGAAACTAATACCGCGTATAAACAGTTACTACTGGTGCACAACTAAGTGCTGGGTAATGCAAATAAATAACAATGTCAGAGAAAAAAAAAACTTGGTAAATGTTCATCAACACACTGTTGTGTGTGAATAATATGCTAATAACGTGTCACATGAAAGTCAAAGAATACAATGTCCTCAATTAGATGTGCAATATCAAAGCTCCAGCGGCCTTGGAAAGTCTTGTGAGCGTGTTGAGACAAAATCATCCACTGCGGAGTCAGAATTCCGAATGGCTTGAATGGTACAGTCAAACGGGCGCAAGGCAACAGCGTCTCTTGTAGATCTTGAAATGGCCAACATATTGATGTCTATCGCAGAGTATCGACGCTCGAATTCAGTCAATGGTATGAAGACACGTATAACAGCTCCGATTCCCATCGAGAAGGCGTTCCTGTGAATAATCAAATGAAAATTCCTGTTTGGTAACGGTAGGATATTATTAGAGAAAAAAGTTAACTTTAACTTTAACCTACCGGATGTGGCCGTGTAAACTTCAGACTACTCTATGATGTTAGTCGAACCTTCCTCCGATAAACGAGAAAGGTAGCAGTGAAAGTAGCACAGACTGAATTGAAATTATCAATTATATAGGGCGATAAAAGTGTCCGACAAAAATACTTGTAGCAGCGAGCAATGACGTACAGAAAAGTCGTGAATATACACATGATACAGACGTCATGTTGAGTGTAATGATGACCAAGAGTGTAATGATGGCTGACAATCTGAGATTTTGCGCAAGACAAAGGAAATACAGTTGACAAAGGCGTATATTTCAAAGGCTGAAGTGAAGTCAAAGCCTGTGCACTGGGCAAAGAAAAAAGCAAGAAATATACAATGAAGATGTAAAACCAGACAATGGTAAACTTGGACCTACATTGAAGTTTAAAAGGAAAGCTGAACGTGCGACAAAAAGTCGAAAAATACGAAGATACTGAGCTAACCGGCCCAATAAGAAAGGTAAAGAAACTCATAAGGTATAGATATGTACTAACAACCAAGTCCGTACATGTAGCAAAGAAAACACTATTCATTGCAGCAAAGAAGTTGCAATCAACGTGACTGGATGTAGATTCAGTCGTAGCGATAAAGTTAGTGTTTATGTCAGACAAAACCGAAGGATCTTCGTCTATAATAGTACTTAAAGAAGAATCAAAGTTAGAGTAACGACGTACTGAGGTATGTCGAACTGGGCTAAAAGAAGCACCAAAATTAATATGATGAACAATCGTATCATCAATGCTGCAAGATTGCACCACATTAGCAGAATGTATCCCGTTAGCAGAATGTACCTGGTGATAAGATTTTGGCATAGTTGTTAAGGTGGCGGCAGTAAGGTGATGTTGCCGTTCCCAAGTGTCAATTTATTCGGAAGTACACACCTTTATACCATGTATCTGTCCGACAGTATGGTCGGCGATTGGTGCTCTGAGCATACATGCGTGTATATAACCAGTGAAAAACGGTGTGGCAATGTGGACTATGGCAGTCGGAAAAGTTTCAACTCTCCCAACGAATGTCACACATTTCACCATATTACCTGTTGCGCAAGATGGACGAACTAGTGACTGTCTAATCCCAACAGTCGTGCATCCCGAATCAAAGAGCACTGAGACGGGATTACTATTTACAAATCCCTAGTGTATTGTTAAAGAGCCTGATCCATCATGTGCGGACAAGGCTGAAATAGTCGGTAGACTAGGTAGAGGATGACCACAACTCAAGGTAGTCACCGCTGTAGGCTGGAATAAAGTTGTGCACTCAGGGCACTGAGATGCTCGATAGAAATCGAAAGCAGAACAAGCCGTAGCATTAGAGACATTATTGTTATTGTTACCCTGATTAACAATACCCTGAGGCTCCTGTTGAGCAGAGTTAGCATGGCGATGCGATCTATCATTTGGAGATCTACCACTATATTGAGATCGATCATAACTATTATCTCTATTGGGACCATTGTTATTTCCTCTACTGGGACCATTATTATTGTCTCTATTGGGACCATTGTTCTGATTTGAACCCCAGTTAGCATTGTTGCGATTACTATTTCCTCTTGGATCAAAATATATATTAGATGAATGTTGTTGCCTTCGAGAAAAATTACTGTAAGGTTGATAATCCCTATGTGTGGCTATCCCTTCCATAATTTCCAAAATTATTGGAACCAAAATATTGAGGTCCATTAAATTGTCTCCAGTTTCTTGGAGAAGGAGAATTACTACGTGATGGACTCCTTTGGTACTGTCTAAATCCACGATAATCTCCCTTACCAAAATTGCGATCAACACTTTGTGATCTACGGCGAAAATTAGAACCATATGGTATTGCCGAAGCCACAGGTACAGCCTCTCTGACTTGAGAGTGGCTCACAATCACATTTGGGTGTGCAGTTCAGTATTGGCGACAATATTGTTTCATATCGTTCAAGTTTGTAGGCTTTCGCTCATGTAGAAAGGAGAGAAAAGAAGTGTTAACTGACGACATGACTTTGTTACGAAGCAATAAGTCCATGAGGGCTTCATATATGTGCTCAATCTTTGAGAGCTAAACCCCACGTGAGGACGTAAGACGAATATTTGCTATAAATTTAGAAAAATCTTTTCTAGTCTCCGGCAACAAAGATTTAAAGCGGAGATGGTAGCCGTTTTCATCAAGTTGGTATTTTATTAATAACACAGCTCTGACAGTATCGTAGTTATTCTTATCAGGAACTTCCAACATACTTACAGCTGTCATAGCTTCACCTGAAAGTAGTTCCAAAGGTCGTGTACAGTATTCTGACTTATCTATTTTGTGAGACTCACATGTGAGTTCAAACCTATTCAGATAGAATAAGACGTCATCGGAGATTGGTCTAAAAGGAAAGAATCTGATCTTCTAAAAATTAGAATTGGTCCTATGTGAAGTTGTTTGAGTGTCCGTAGCATTATGTGTATTATTTTCATTCGTTACCTTCATTTTCTCAAGTTCCATAGAGAACAACTTTTGCTCGTGAAGTCTACGGTTTTCTTCAGCTTCCATTTGAAGTTTATATTTTTCAGTTTCCATTTGAAGTTTATATTTTTCAGTTTCCTTTACTTTTGCACACTCATCAAGTGCAAATTGTTTCAACTCTTCAGGCTCCATACCAAGCGCCTTCCCTTGCTTGATAAAATAGCCCAAACTAGACATTATGCCTGATTTTATAAGTAGTTAACTTATCTAAGATATTATCTAAGAAGTTAATCTTATTCCTAATTAGTGGGTGGCAAGTCCTTGTTAATAGAACTTGTATACAAATATAGCATATAATTATAAATCAATCATTAAGTGTATAACATTAAGACAAGAAATACATGAAGAAGGTACGGAAAATGACAAAAACCAAGACGAAATACCAAAGACAGATGATAACGTTCGCATAATCAAATAAACTAGAAAGCAGAACTAAAGAAAAAAATATTGCAAAGAATGCAATGACACTGCGAAATGAGTGACCAGACAAGCAACAGCACATTGTATAAAGTAAAATTTGTACAGAAATAAATAATAGTAAGATTGAGAATGACAATCACAAACAAATTAATCAAGAAACTAAGGTACAGAGAAAAAAAATATCACAGTAACGATAATAAAACAGTTTGCCACAGCTAAACAATGGTGTCACAGATCACTAAACACAGTGCACTGAAAATCCTTAAGCAAAAATGCTGGAATTTCCACTGCGGGAAATCTGCAAGAGTGTTCCTAAATAACGGTTACGTAGGACCTGGAATGAAAAACTGGGATGTTTCCTACCGTAAGACACCTCCCAACCAAACCCGCATAAACACGGAACATAGAACACTCAGTAGAACAAATAGTACACGCTATCAAGAAAGGCTCGTTAACATATAACAGTGCACATACAACAGTGGCACAGTGCACGTACAAAAACCAGTTTTCTTCAAAAAAGAACTCCCTGCCTTCGCGACAACGACAACGATAGGTATCTGGTATCACACGGTCTGTAGACTGGATCTCCTAGCTTCTCAGGTCCTTGAAACGTACTGGTTGACGTCTAGTTGAAAAACTTGTACACGAAATCTCGCACTGGCAACACTGTATAACTTGACTTGAACACCACAAAAAAACTTCTGTTAGTTCCTACTTCTGTTTTTGGTATCGCACCCCATATCACTGGAGACACCACTTCTGTTGCTGTGTTTCTTTTGGCTGTCACTTCTGTATGTGTAGAAATTCGTTACAGGCTGTTCTGTTAGTATATGTGTGGGGGTTGTATAAAAGATAGTGCTACTGTCTGGCACAGCTGACAATGTTGACGTCAGCAAGGTCGGGCTTACTGTTAGTGGCCGACAGGTGTGTAAATATAATGGGCAAATGTCGTGAGTTGTTTAAATTCGTATGTCTCTGATGTCACCCACACAACAGTAACGCTAGGTTAGGAAATAGACAAACGGAGAATGCGAGTAAGGTTTTTCCAACGTATACACCGTTTATTGATCACAGCAATATTGACATCACGAACAGTACATTGTCACAAGTTATAATGGCAAAACAGATGCCAACAATCCATAATGACTCTGATCGCATGAACAGCGAATCGATGAACAGTCAATCGTTGCAAAAGTTACAATGGCAAACATGTGCTAATAATCCATAATGACTCAGATCGCATAAACAGCGATACGATGAACAGTCAATCGTTGCAAAAGTTACAATGGCAAACATGTGCTAATAATCCATAATGACTCAGATCGCATAAACAGCGATACATCATACATTGTAATAGCCGAAAAAATCCATGGCATTTAAATAGTGTATATATCGAATCTCTTCCCTTCAAAAACACACTCTGGACACACTCGCGAGACTATCCCCGTCTCGAAGCTCTGCCAGATACCTAGTGACCGAGGTTATAGTTTCTCAGTACAACTCAGTAAATCTTCGCTCAAGCGCGAACTAACAGCTTGAGATGTGAGCTGAGCTCACCCGTATCTCTCCCGCAACTACTACTAAGAACATTTGAACACTTTCTTTATTTTTTAAAAACTAAGACATACTCCGTTGAGCTATGTTCCAAAAATATCGTACACAAAGCACCCAAATAAAAAATCATCTCATAACTTTAAAAGTGCTTACTAGCGTGTCTATAAAAAATCAGACCCGTACGTAAGAATCCCACACACTTAACTCCCACTCGAAAACATGCCTTAACAGTTGGTGATGGTATTCGGCCAAAAGATTCAGATAATTTTTCTTAAGCATGTTGTGTAAAAAGAGGACAATTTCGACATTTCCTTTTCTGTAACTCTCCAGCATTCCGCACCATAGAGAAGCACATAAAGCACACAGCTCTGATATAATCTTAATGTTGTGCTTTTGCTGTACTGAGAGGACTTCCAGATGTTGTTTAGACTAAAAAAGGCTGTTCTTGCTTTGTTCATTCTGTTTTTGATGTCTTTGCTTGCTCCGCCGTCTCGTGTTACTATGCATCCTAGGTATGTGAAGGTGTCTGTCTGTTCCAGTTGCTGATTCCTTACTGATATGGGCTCAGGGTTGCTCACATTGAGCGTCATGATCTCTGTCTTCTTTAGACTGATGTTCAAGTCCACCTGCTGGCTATACTTATTACGTTTATCCGTTTTTTCCTGGATGTGTTGATGTGAATGTGCTAGTAGTGCAATGTTATCTGCATATTCCAGATCTTCCAATGTAGAAAATGTAGTCCATCTTACTCCTCTTGGATTGCCCTTTGTTGTCTGGCGCATCACCCAGTCCATGACTGTTAAAAATAGAGTGGTTGATAAGGGTCATTCCTGTCGTACTCCTGTCTTCACATCAAAGGTTAGGTTGCTCTGCCCAATGCTATAAAATAAAAGAAGAGGTCACAGTAATCTAATAAACATACGACTACTATCAAATGTAAAATGTTTAGTTTTAATATATTCTAACATTTATTCTATATTTAAAAAAATATGTCAAACATAATTAAAAATCCACAAAAGCTAGCTCCGAATCTTAGAAATAAGATATCTGAAGAAGGTGGTTGAAGTAACAAGAAGAGACATGCTCCGCAACCAGACTAGTTCTCAAAATCCCGCTCCTCAGCCACAAGTAGAACAGTCTCAATTCCGATAGTTTGGCCATGTCTGCAAAATGTTAGAAGATCAGCCACCACGACAAGTATGGGGAACTAAGAGCCAGGGATCCAGACCTCCAGGACGAGCAAGAGTCCGCTGGGAGGACAACATTAGGCAATCTCTGAAGGACCGATGACTAGATTGGAATCAGGACAGGATGAAGACAGCTGATAGGATATTATGGCACTCTCTCTGGCAAACTTCTACACCCCAGGGTAGAAGATGAATGACGAAGTAGTAGTATTATATTTAAAATGAATATCTATATCGAACCCACTTTTTGCGTTTTTTCTTTGCACGAGGGTAGGTAATAGTTTAATGAGCTAAGGGAAACAATCTGCCTTAAATTAATAAAAATTGCACACACCTTTTTAGTTAAAGTGCCCTTAGCAGCAGCTTTAGGCACTTTTTAGTTAATATTAGCATTTATTTTGATACATAAATTGTATCCCATTTTTTGGGTATTGTCCATTATTATTTAGTACTTTTCTGTTTCTACTAAAATTAAAAGAAAGTTGCTAACGAATGAACATAAAGTGGTAATGTTAATTTACAACAACACGGCTATCTTTCTATGAAGTATCAGCACTCCCCCTATGAGCATTTCGAATTAATATTTCCAAATCGGCTGTCTGTGCCGCCAATAAAAACAAAAATGATAAAACACGACAACCAAACAGCCTATACCAGTATTATATCATGATAGAATGTTCTTACTTCTACTTGACTCCTATTGGTCCCCACCGTTTGTTAACTAGTCCGTTATTGACCTCCTTCAATGACATGTCAGAATAAACTGCTCCCCCCCCCCCTCCTCACGTGTCTGTTCTCTCAGTGGGTGCTATCACTGTCCCTCTCGTAACGTGTGCAAATAAAAGAATACTGATTGTCTCTGAATTTTACAGTAACATACTCATGCACGCTGGTCTCCCGTGTAATGTCGTCTGTCTTTCTATTTCTGAAAGCTCGACCAATCGGAAGCTGGAAGTAAAGGTTAAAAGGTAAAGGTAGTCACATAGCAGATACTGCCGTAGGAAAGTAAACGAGAATTCGCCATAATAGGTTCAGCTAAATGAGATGGGGTGACCAGTTCTCTTCCTCGTTGCCTTCGCTTTCGCTAGCTCAAGAGCAGAATTGATTTCCCATTTACAGCCCTTAGAATGGAGCGGGACACTACCAGGTCCCAGAAACCGGTAACTTTGCAGCCAGACGAAATTCCATTACCTTACTTACTTAGTCGTTCCCCTTCTACCGTGAGGTGTAGAGTTAAGCGCCATTACCAATTAGCAAATTGGACTCTCAAAGTTAAAGATGGTACTATCAAATTATACAAGACAAGAAATAAAGCTACAAATGTCACTATAAAAGACGGGAAGAGAAATAAGAAATTATGTTTGTAAGAAAACATCGTGGATCAGTTATATACAAAGAGATAAACAAATAAATGAGGTGGACACTCTGACAAAATGTGCCCAAATCAGCTCGCACACAAAAAATCGTTTAACAACAAACATGATCTGGCTTTAGATCATCGTTCAAGGCAACTAACAAGAAGTTGTTCATGAGGCTACCAACGCCATCGTATTAACAAAAACTAATGCCTCAAGATTACATGAATGTCTGGTACAAGCTTCATGTAAGTGGACCAGCTAGGGTCGTGGCTCCATGCTCCATAGCCGCGTAGAATGGAGCGGGGCACTACCAGGTCTCAGAACCCGGTAACTTTGCAACCAGACAAAAGCGCTCTAACCAATTAGCCAATCATCATCATGTGGCGTATTCTCTCAAGAACGTTGTCTCCATTACGGCTGCTCTGAACGCATCACGATTTTGGGCAAGTCGACCTGCATCAACCAAAGACAAGTTCAGACTCTCGGTGATGTCCTGGATCCACCGTCACCTAGGTCGTCCCCTTCCCCTTTTTCCAAGGACTATGCTTTCCATTACCGCTGATGTTGTACACAGTCGAAAGCTTTGGTGTAATCAATGAAACAAGTATATAGCTCAACGTTGAATTCTCTACATGTTTCTATGATGTTCGTCATAATGAATATATGACCTCTGGTGCCTCTACCTGGTCGAAAACCCGCCTGTACTTCGTGAATTTCTGTTTCTAGCTTTTGTTGCATTTTTTCATTATGATATGTAATAGTATTTTGGCTTATAAGAGCTATAGTTGTGTAGTTCGTGCACAGTTTAAGGTTGCCCTTTTTTTGCAAGGGTATGTAAATTAATCTTTTCCATTCCTTGGGCCACATTCCGCTTTGCCATATCTTACAGCATAATGCATGGTATATACTAATGCTGCCTTCTCCTCCTGTCTGTATCATTTCAGCTGTTATTTAATCACAACCAGGATAATTAGCCAATCGGAGACTCAAAATAAAGGATTGTTAGATCAAATTATACAAGACAAGAAATAAAGGTACAAATGTCACTCTAACAGACAGGAGGAGAAACAAAATGTTATATTTGTAGGACAACATCGTGGATCAGTTAGATACTAAGAGATAAACAAATAAATGATATGGACACTCCAACAAAATGTGCCCAAACCAAGTCGCACACAAAAATCGGTTAACAACCAAGAAGATCTGGTTTTATGGTATCGTTTAAGGCAGCTAATAAGAGCTTGTACATGAAGCTAACAACGCCATCGTATAAAAAAGAAACTTATGCCTCCAAGATTACGTGAATGTCTGGTACAGGCTTCATACAAGTGGACCAGCTGTAGTCGTGGCTCTATGCTAGCTCGTGAATGTCTCGTACAGGCTTCATACAAGTGGACCAGCTGTAGTCGTGGCTCTATGTTAGCTCGTGAATGTCTGGTACAGGCTTCATACAAGTGGACCAGCTGTAGTCGTGGCTCCATGCTAGCTCGTGAATGTCTGGTACAGACTTCATACAAGTGGACCAGCTGTAGTCGTGGCTCTATGCTAGCTCGTGAATGTCGGGTAAAGACTTCATACAAGTGGACCAGCTGTAGACGTGGCTCCATGCTAGCTCGTGAATGTCGGGTAAAGACTTCATACAAGTGGACCAGCTGTAGTCGTGGCTCTATGCTAGCTCGTGAATGTCGGGTAACGACTTCATACAAGTGGACCAGCTGTAGTCGTGTCTCCATGCTAGCTCGTGAATGTCGGGTAAAGACTTCATACAAGTGGACCAGCTGTAGTCGTGGCTCTATGCTCCATAAGAAGCGCTATATAAAATTAAATAATGATGAGTAAATAAAGAAACATAATTATTTTATTACAGCACTGACGTCATAATTTTGGATTTTGTTCTTTAGATCTCAGTTTGTTTTTATTAATTAAATATGTGCTTCTTAACCGAGGGGTGCTTGTACACTCCTGAGGAGCGTAACCTGACATCTGTGGGTTGTGAGACATGTCAGATATTTTAGAAGGCGAATCATCATAAAGACAATATGATAAACTGAACTTAAATTTACGTTTACATAATAGAATATTGACAACGTGAATTTAATAGCGAACCTTAATCATATTATTAAATAACATTTTCTTAAGAAACATTATTGAAAAGACACAGCTGAAGAGGGCATAGCTGTCTAATAAATATACGACTACTATCAAATGTAAAATGTTATTCTAACATTTATTCTTTATTTAAACAACAAAATATTTAAAAAACAGGGCAGGATGAAGACAGCTGATAGGATATTATGGCACTCTCTCTGGCAAACCTCTACACCCCAGGGTAGAAGATGAAAGACGAAGTAGTAGTACTATATTTAAAATGAATATCTATATCGAACTCATTTTTTGCCATTTTTCTTTTGCACGAGGGTAGGTAATAGTTTAAAGTGCTAGGGGAAACAATCTGTTCAAAATTAATAAAAATTTTACACCACTGTTTAATTAAATTGCCCTTAAGAACAGCTTCCGTCACTATTTAGTTAACATTAGCACATGTTTTTGTACATAAATTGCATCCAAAATGGTGGTATTGCACATTAACATTTAGTACTTTTCTGTTTCTACTAAAATCACAAGAAATTTGCTAACGAATGGACATAAAGTGGTAGTGTTAATTTACAACAACACGGCTGTCTTTCTATGAAGTTTAAGATAAAAATGTAAGGGGATTCCGAATTAATATTTCCAAATCGGCTGTCTGTGCCGCCAATGAAAACAAAAATGGTAAAACACGACAACCGAACAGCGCATACAGTGTCTGTTCTCTCAGGTATCATTGTCCCTCTCATAACGTGTGCAAATAAAAGAATACTGGCTGTCTCTGAATTTTACAGTAACATACTCATGCACGCTGGTCTCCCGTGTAATGTCGTCTGTCTGTCTATTTCTAAAAGCTCAGCCAATCGGAAGCTGGAAGTAAAGGTTAATAGGTAAAGGTAGTCACATAGCAGATACTGCCGTAGGAAAATAATCCAGAATTTGCAGCCAGAGGAAAACGCTCTAACCAATTAGCAAATTGGACTCTCAGAGTAAGATGGTACGATCAAATTATACAAGACAAGAAATAAAGATACAAATGTCACTATAAAAGACGGGAAGAGAAACAAGAAATTGTGTTTGTAAGAAAACATCGTGAATCAGTTATATACAAAGAGATAAACAAATAAATGAGGTGGACACTGTGACAAAATGTGCCCAAATCAGCTCGCACACAAAAAATCGTTTAACAACAAACATGATCTGGCTTTAGATCATCGTTCAAGGCAACTAACAAGAAGTTGTTCATGAGGCTACCAACGGCATCGTATTAACAGAAACTAATGCCTCAAGATTACATGAATGTCTGGTACAGACTTCATACAAGTGGACCAGCTGTAGTCGTGGCTCCATGCTCCATAAGGAGCGCTATATAAAATTAAATAATGATGAGTAAATACAAAAACATAATTATTTTATTACAGCACTGACGTCATACTTTTGGATTTTGTTCTTGAGATCTCAGTTTGTTTTTATTAATTAAAACTGCTTCTTAACCCGCGAGTGCTTGTACACTAGTGGGGAGCGTAACCTAACATCTGGGGGTTGTGTGACTTGACAGATATTTTAGAAGGTGACTCATTATAATCATAAAATGATAAACAGAATGTAATAATGTGATAAATAGAACGTAATAATATGATAAACACAAAGTAATATGATAAATAGAACGTAATAATATGAAACAGAAAGTAATAATATGATAAACAGAAACTAATAATATGATAAACAGAACGTAATAATATGATAAACAGAATACGTGTGTACAAAATAGAATACTGACAACGTGAATTCAATACCTAACCTTAATCACATTTGTAATTTTTCTAAAACAAATTATTGAAAAGAAGCAGCAGTAGAGGGCTTATCAATCTAGTAGACTCGCGACTACTGTCAAATGTAAACGTTTGGTTTTTATATGTTCTAACATTTAAAAAAAAAAAAGATGTAAAATATATTTAAACTTAATTTTAAAACTAATTTAAAATTAATTATATCATATGGGTCCTGTCTTTTACCATATCCCTTTCGTTACAAGGTTAGGTAATAGTTTTATATGCTAGGGGAAACAATCTGCCCTAAATAAATAAAAACGTCACTCATCATATTTTAGTTAATTTGCGCTTAACAGCCTCAACCACGGTGTAGTTAGCATTAACACAATTTCTGCTACACAAACTACGTACTATTAATGAGATTTGTACATACATTGTTAGTACTTTTTAGTTTTTACTAAAATAACATTAATTTGGATAAAGAATGGACTTCAAGCGATGGTGTTAATTTCCAAACACTATGTTACCTTTCTATGGAAGAACATCGTACAATTTAAAGTTATTTCAATTTAGCATTTCCTAATCAGCAAAAAAAAATTTTTTAACGCGAAAAACCGAACAGCGTATACCAGATTAAATCATGTTCCTACACTTGCCTGATTCCTATTGGTCCCCACCGTTTGTTAAAAATTCCGTTTTTTACCCCCGCCAATGACATGCCATGCTACCCCCCCTCCCCCCAATCCCCCCGCCTCCCCCGATAGCGAGTGCTATCACTCTGCCACTCATAACGTGTGCAAATAAAATAATACTGACTGTCTCTGAATCTTACAGTAACATACCCATGTACGGTGACCTCCCTTGTTTACGTCGTCTGTCCTTCTGTTAGATAATCCAACATTCTTAATCAAATATATCTTTTTTTGTCGTTTACTTCCTATTATTCTTTCTGTTATCTGTAGCTTGAGACACAAAACATGAGATATAAAAACACATGGAAAAAAGAAGCTAGGGACCTAGGCTGGTCCCAAGCCCGGCTGAAAAAGGAGGAGGGCGGCCTTCATGGAGGTCGTAATGAGGCAGGCCCTCCATCATGCAAAGGTACAACAGGCCAATCACCTGTTTGTCTTACAAACCAGATTACTCGAAACATAAGAGAGAAAACCGGACTGATTCTAAAGGCGACGAACTGGAACGAACTACGGACTTCGACTTACGGAACATGGAAAACAAGAAGTATAAATGGGAAGGAAGAAGAGCTGGTGGAAGAGATGAGGAAAGCCAAATTATAAATCCTGGATTTAACAGAAACAAAGAAAAAAAGTCAAGGTGTTATGGATCTCGATGCCGACACGCTGCTACAATACAGTGGTGTCCACACATCTGAAAGTTCTAAAGGGGGCGTGGGTTGTATTGTGACAAAAAACCAAAGGGATGGTATCAAGAGATGGAACTTTGTCTCGGAACGCATTATGGTCCTAACACTAAAGGAAGGAGAAGCCACAGTCAATCTTGTCATTGTGTATGGGCCAAATGAAGATGAGCGAGCAGAAGTCAAGGAGAAATTCTTCGGTGGACTTCCGGTGTCGTGTATTGCGGTTCGCACTAACGACCTGTCATCGAAGCATCACTTTTTGGTGATGCGTAGAGGGCAGGGAGGATAGTGTGATTCGCTTGCATGGCTATGCGGGGTTGTCGCACGGAAGGTCCAGCGTTCAAATCCTGGGTAAGCCAATCATGTCTGTTGTTTTTCTATTGTCTAGTGTTCTACTTCTTTATGTCCTGCGAGTGCCTGATAACATACCCTTGTGTTTGTCTAATATTAATTTACTGTTTACATGCCTCGGATTTCCCTTCCTTATGTGTTAGAAATTCTTCGAGCTGCTTCAAAGGATAGTGGATGACTGCCTAGATTAAATTATCATGCTCGGAGATTTCAATGTCAGAGTTGGAAATGACCATACTAGATGGGGTGGAGTTATGGGAAGATATGGAGAAGATATTCTTAATGACAATGGAAAGAGACTTCTTAGATTATGCACTAAGCGGAATCTGATCATTACAAACACAAATTTCCCCTATAAGCGCATACATGTATACACTAGGTATGAACCAACAAAGAATGAGACGTCAGTGATCGACTATGCCATAGTTAGGAAGAGCTCATTCAAGTATGTCCGGGATGCTAGAGTGTGGAGGGGGCCAGAGATTGGAAGTGACCACTACTTGTTAACAATTAAAAGAACAATTGAAAGAGTTACTCGGCCTTGGACCTGCCTAACATCACGCATGAAGCTAAGTCAGCGAACAGGGGAAACGAGCATTAAGACCTACAAGCTGAGAGAGCCAGAAGAGAAGACCAGATACCTGAGGCTTATTCCTACAGCAGTGAGAATCACAGAACAACAACCTGATGCCCTGGAAACACTCTGGCTGAAATTCAAGGACATCATATAGCTGCAGCAGAAGCATGTGGCGAAGTTCGACTTGGGAACAGGAGAAAGAAGAAACCTTGGTGGACAAATGAGGTTAAAGAAAAAATAAGAGAGAAGAAACAGTCATGGAAACAATACTTAGGAGCTAAAAACACAGCAAGAAAAACAGAGAAATACAGAGAATATATGTTACTCAGAACAGAAGCAAAGGTGCTAGCACCAAAGAGAAGTCCTTGGAAGAATTTGGAGAAAAGATAGAAAGCGATGCGCAAGAAAACCAGAAATTGTTCTATAAGACCGTAAAGAATATGAGGAAGGAAAAACAGTGCCCTCTTAAATTTATGAAGGACAAGCAAGGCAAACAGGACATGATGGCATAACACCAGAAATGGTTAAGTGCATAGGAGCATCAGGCGACCTATTACTCCTAAGGGTCCTACAGGCAGCTTGGTACAACAAGACCATACCAAAGGATTGGGAGAGTGCCATAATAACACCGATTTTCAAAAAGGGTGACAACCGACAATGTGGAAACCATAGAGGCATATCACTCTCAGTGTCCCTGGTAAAATCTACTCTAGAATACTGGAGCAGAGACTCGGAAGTCTAGCTGAGCCACAAATGCATGAGGTCCAATGTGGCTTCCGAGCAAATCGAAGTACTCAAGACCTAATCTTCACACTCAGACAGTTGAGTGAAAAGCCTCTTGAGTATAAGAGTGAGATCCATATTTCCTTCTTAGATCTGGAAAGGGCATTTGACAAGGTCCCCTGGAACAAACTCTGGGACTGTTTGGCAAGGAAAAACATTCCAATACCTCTGATTCATGATATACAGAGCTTCTGCAAGTCTTGCAGAAATTATGTGAGGACGGCAAACCATAAATCAGAAGAATTCAAAACCATCACTGGTGTAAAACAAGGTGATATCCTGTCGCTTTATCTTTTCATACTCCTCATGGACGATGTCATCAGTGCATGTAAGGAGAGAACAAGAAAGAATTCAGTGGGGTACTGGAAGATGAGAAAGGTCTGTATTTCATAGCTGGCATTTGCTGTTGATGTTGCCCTGATTGATAAATCATAGGCACATCTTCAATCCAACTTGCAAGTCTAGAAGGAAGAGCTGGAGAAGAGAGGGATGATCATAAGTAGCTCTAAAACAATATCCATGGTGATATCACGAGAGGAAAGAAGACACCAGATTAAGCTGGGAGAATAGGTCATGGAGCAGGTCGACCACTTTAAATACCTAGCAGCTGTCATAGACCGGAAGGGAGGCATCAAAGAAGAGTTGGCTACATGAAGAGCAGCAGCTGGGAGACTCTTTCAAGAAATAAATCGAGGATTCCTCAGCAAAAGAGGCTGGTAAGAAGACGAAAATGGCTGTAAACCGCTCCACCTATGTCCCAGTCTTGACGTATGGATGCGAGTCATGGGCAATGACTACAACCCACAAAAGCCAGATCCAAACCTCAGAAATGAGGTATCTGAGGAAGGTGGTTGAAGTAACAAGAAGAGACATGGTCAGCAACCAGACGATACGTCAAGGCCTAAAAACCCAACACCCGCAGTCTTAAGTAGAACGAACGCACGAACTTTATTTTCAAAGGGTTAAGAATGGGGCGCAGGCCCGTCTAACATCTTGCCGTTCCATTCTCACTTATCTTGCATGCTATACTCTTTCATTCCCACATGTTACTTTAAGCATTAAATTAAAGGCATACAACATTATAAAGGTTAAATAACTGCATAAAGTGACAATACCCAGTTGTCGTGGGAAGGTTTTTGAGGAGGAAGACACTTTGTATGTAATGGAAAAATAAAGCACATTAATGTCCAATATGAGACAAAGGCAAAAGAAGTGTGAATGTGAACACTTTTATCAAGTTTGTAGTCTTGACATAGAACACTGAAGTCTTTTAAGGAATAGAAAATAGAAGGACTACTACTTCACTTCTGTTTTGTTTGGGTCAATATGCAAATCCCAAAGTAACAACAATAATATACATCAATTATTTAACCCTGTCTTATTTCTGCCAGGCTGTGAGATAAAGTGCAGTGGTTAATTAGGTCTATGACATCAGCAAATTCATACATTAGTTTGAGTGATCTGTAAATATGCAAATAACAATTATTGTCATTGAAAATGGAAATACATTTAAAACGTTGCTTACAAACAAGTATTGCAATAATAAGCTGTGGATAAACATATGATTACTCATGTTATAAATTCTGCAGTATTAGATCTACTCACTTCGCTCAACTGAATTCACGAATTATTGCAACACTACCATGTAGCCTCCTTGAGGCCCATATACGGTTCTACTTCGAGCGATGGTTACAAGAAGAATGGCTTAAACTTCCCTCCACAAATCCAGCTGTATTTTTGGTCGACCTCTTGGGTGGCATTGTTGCAAATTATATTTTGGTCCCTTGGGTATCAAGTACCTTCATTTTAACTGGCCCTGTATCCACGGTGCAAATGTCTGCGGCTAAAGGCAGGGTTCCTGCCCCTTCCCTGATTTACGTGTGTCCAGTTCGTGACACAAACAAAGGGTCGCCTACCGGACTGTTCGTAGCACTACTTTTTCACCTTTCAAGTGGAAAGACTTACGCTGGTGGGGGAATAATTTATTTCCCTTGACCGTGAGAAACTAGAGAGAGAGACTGTATAATTATAAGGATGAGAAAGATATCCGAAGAGAATTTGTTTTTAATCTAGCGATAGAGTTTTTAGAGAAATAAAATAATAGACAGAAGAAAAATTCGGTGAGAAGTCGTTACACGACACCAGTCATAATCAAAATAAAGTATTTTTTTAAAGCAAACAAGAACGTAATGAAAATAAGAAAAAAAAAACGAATGCAAAAAATAAGAACAAAGAAGCAAACCAAAAAAGAGCCATGTCTGCAGAATGAGAGAAGATCGGCAACCACGGCAAGCAAGGGAAACTAAGAGCCAGGGATACAGACCTCTAGGACGACCCAAAGTCCGCTGGGAGGACAACATTAGACAATCTTTGAAGGACCGAGGACTAAAACGGGACCAAGCTAGGAGGAAGACAGCTGATAGAATAGTATGGCTCTCTCATTTCGAACCTCTACACCTCACGGTAGAAGAGGAACGACTAAGTAAGTAAGTAAGGAAAAGAGAAGCGCAGACAAAATCATTAAAAAAAAGATAGAGAAGAAATGAAAACAACTTGAACGTTTAACACAGGGCAGGTGTTCTTGACATGACCTGATTGTAAACGTTTAACACAGGACAGGTGTACTTGACATGACCTGATTGTAAACGTTTAACACAGGACAGGTGTACTTGACATGACCTGATTGTAAACGTTTAACACAGGACAAGGTGTACTTGACATGACCTGATTGTAAACGTTTAACACAGGACAGGTGTACTTGACATGACATGATTGTAAACGTCTATGCTCCAGAGGGAGCTGAAGGGTAATGGTGATGATAAAGCTTAAAGCGTCGCAGGACGTTTCAATCATCGCTGCATAGGTATCGGGTTCGATTCACGGTGTCGATACGCTCCACTCTACGCAGCTGTAAATGGATACTTGACTTTTCTATTGAGTTATAGAAGGAAAAGGCTGCGAGAAAAAGAACTGGTCACCCCACCTCTCGATGCTGGTGCTAGAATAGTGAAGTCTCTATCACTGCATTCCTCTACGGCAATATCTGTTATGAAACTACTTTTACCTTTTTGTATCACATAAGATAGGTTGAACGGGACGTGCCTCGCCAAACAGAGGCAAAATTTAAAACAAAAACAAAAAAACGATAAGTTACAACAGATTATCAAGTTTAAAAGAATTTTGTTTGACATTGAGCATGGATCCCCCAAACTCAACAATCATATCATCAGTGTTTTAATTAACAAGATCAAACGTTCAAGCGTCTAAGAAGTACTGTCACTGAAGATGGTAGAAAGGCATCAGCAATAGGATGTCATATACGGATAGCACAGTGGTTTATGAACTCATGCAACTGCGCATGCACTCAAACATCTCGATGAAGACAAAGTGGTAGCGTTTAAAAAGCTTTATCTGATCACGACGTTTAATATGTTGTTCAATCCACACAAACGTTTTATTTGTATATTAACTGATATAAAAGTTGTAGGTGTATATTAACTGGTATAAAAGTTGTTGATGTGTATTAACTGATATACAAGTTGTTGGTGTATATTAACTGATATAAAAGTTGTAGACGTATATTAATTGAAATATAAGATGTAGATGTCTATTAACTACTATAAAAGTTGTAGGAGCATATTAGTTGATATAACAGGGCATATAAGTGGGCATATGTTAATTGATATAAAATGTGTAGGTGTATATTTATTTATACAAAAGATGTAGTTGTACATTAACTTATAAAAAAGTTGTAGATGTATATTAATTGATATAACAGTTGTACATGAATGGAAACTTTTAAAAGTTGTAGATGTATATTAACTGATATAAAAGTTGTAGACGTGTATTAACTTATATAAAAGTAGTAGATGCATAGTAACATATATAAAGGTTGTAGTTGTATATTAACTGATTTAAAAGTTGTAAATGTATATTAACTGATATAAAACTTGTAGATGTATATTAACATCTATAAAAGTTGTAGGTGTATATTAACATATATAGAAGTTGTAGGTGTGTATTAACAGATATAAAAGTTGTAGATGTGTATTAACAGATATAAAAGTTGTAGATGTATTTTAACAGACATAAAAGTTGTAGATATATATTAATAGATATAAATGGTGTAAATGTATATTGATTGATATAAAAGTTGTAGATGTGTATTAACTGATAAAAAACGTTGTAGGTGTATATTAACTAATATAAAGGTTGTAGGTGTATATTCAGTGATATAAAGATGGAGGTGTATATTAAACTGATATACAAGTTGTAATTGTATATTAACTGATATAAAAGTTGTAGGTGCATATTAAAAGACATAAAAGTTGTGAGTATGTATTAACACTTATAAAAGTTGTAGATGAATATTGATAGATGTAAAAGTTATAGGTGTATGTTAACTGATATAAAAGTAGTAGATCTGTATTCATTGATATAACGGTTTGTTGGTGTATATTAACAGATATTAAAAGTTGTAGATGCATATTGATAGATGTAAAAGTTGTAGATGTATATTAACTGATATAAAAGTTGTAGGTGTATATTAACTGATATAAAATGTGCAGATGTGTATTAACAGATATAAAAGTTGTAGGTGTAAATTAAATTATTTAAGAGGTGTAGATGTATGTTAACTGATATAAAAATTGCAGAGGAAGAAGGTCCTCTGGAAAAGAGGTGCGTGAAGCAACCTAGAGAAAGCCGAAAGGAGTTTGGGTTGCCAACTAACCTTTGTTCGTCTAGGAAAATCTCCAGGATTGGCACCTGGAATGTTCGCACTCTGTGTGAACAAAGGAAACCTGCACAGGTTGCAGCAGAAGTGACACATTACAACATTGATATCCTGGGTGGGTCTCTGCGAGACACGGTGGAAAGGCATAGAGAAGAGGAGATTAATCACAGGAGAAATGGTGTTGTCCTCGGGACATGAGGAGGAAAGAGCCCTCTACAGTGAAAGAGTGGCTCTAATTCTGTCCAATGAAGCACAGAAGGCACTTATAGAATAGGAAGCAATGGGACCCCGAATTATAACAGCAAGGTTTAAATCAGCCAAAAAGAAAGTAAATATAAACATCATCCAGTGTCATGCACCAACAAACGATAAAGAAGAATATGTGAAACAAGTCTTTTACACCAGACAACAAAATGTCTTGGACAATAAGAAAAGACAGGACATCACAATTTTGATGGGGGGGCTTAAATGCGAAAATAGGAACAGGCTTTGAAGAAATCATGGGAAAGCATGGATTAGGAATGATGAACGAGAAAGGAGAACTATTAGCACACTTATGCGCGTCAAATCAACTAGCTATAGGAGGAAGCATATTTCAACATAAAAGAATACATAAATCAACATGGATATCACCAGACCACAGAACTGAGAATCAGATTGATCACATATGCATAAGTAAGAAGTTTAGGTCATCATTGCATTATGTGAAAGGATGTAGAGGAGCAGATGTTGTATCAGGCCACCATCTTCTTTTGGCTAAAACAAAATTAAAACTAAAGAAAATGACAACAGCATATAGCTTTAGACAAATATATAATGTAAACTCTCAGACCTAAGGGTCTTTTATCTTTGGACATGCGCCCTAATATAACCAACTAGGTTGTTGTCGTAGATTTGCGATAGGTGAATTAAGACTCAGATTGGTCCCTTCTGAATATACTAGAACATGAGATGACTCAGTGAGAGATAATAATAGAAGTAGCTTTTCACGAGTGAGATGGTGGAACAATAATTAAGTCTGTCTCTGAAGCTCGAGAAATCTCTCGCTCAGCCTATCTCTCTACAACAGAAAAAAATGTAGGTCAGACAGATTACTCAGTTATAGAGATATACTCTATATCAACCACTCACAGACCCGCACACACAAGTGACAACGGTTAGACGCACAGACGTGAAGCTATGTCTATGGAATATGAATATTTGTTTGGAAAAAGCTGACCGACACACTTACATAAGTTTATGAAAATTTTATTTATCATAAAGAAATTCACAACAGAAATCAGTAGAATATCAAATCTCATACAAATATATATACGTTAAAGAATTAACTAAAAAAAACAAAAGAAGATAGACCTATAGGTGTAATCCTTTCCCCCTCTGTTTTGAGCTCACTATCCCATTAGGAGAAAAGTTATTAGCCCCCAAAGAGTCACAGATTTATACGCTATGGTCTAGTGTTTTCCCTAAAAAAAATCAAGAACAGAGTTTATATGTTAATCTATTCTGAAAACCAAAGGGACAGCATTAGAAAAAAAACTTGCATAAGAAAATACAGAGTATTCAATGCGTTATTTCATGAAAGAATTATTTTTCCTGCATTCGCTCGCTCTGACAAACAAATTGTGATCACAGAAACACACAAAATCAACCTTACCTATAGGTTGCATTCATCACCTCTGGAAAATTGATTAATAGAACATGCAGCCCATTCGTGGTTGGTTGTCTGGCGAATCAAGCCCCAGCTTCTCCAACTGACTAATTAATCAAATAATGGGAAACGCTAGATTCACTATTTTTTTAAGCAGAATGCTGTTAAATGTTACTTAAAATTTTGTCCAGGTAGGAAATAATTATGGAATCAACTGGTCACAGGATACAGTAGCGGGAATTATTCAATCGTTTTCGTCGATTTCCAGGTAAACAAATTCTATTACAGGATCAATCTTCTTCACAACAAGTGGTCGTTATATAAGTACTGTCAATGTATGATTTAGTCGCCACCACATGCTGACTGTATATTAACTTTGGAAAAAACAAGACCTCTGGATATTCTAATAGTCCAGTTAGCATTTATTCTTAATAAGTCTTTTGGGCCGGCCGGTGCTATGTCTCTATCTGGGTGTAAACCACGAGGCCGGACAAGGCACCTTGAAAGCCCTATACGTATTTAGAATGTTCTTTCTTTGTAAAATATATTCAGTTCAAATGGAATGGAAGCCGCTGGTAAGGTTTATAGGGTTTTTGACCCAGAACTGAACACGGAGAAAAATGCAGATACACACATAATATAGCATATTCACAATCCTATCCTACCCGCGTAAAATATAACATAATTATCCACTTCGGTTATAACTTAAATTATAAACTGCAAGCTTAGAGCTTGTCTCATTGTTTTAAACCATCGGGAAATAAACTATAGTCATTTAAAATAAATAATCTACTCATCATGAATTAGAAATATATATACATACATTTCGTCAATACTCAATGATGAATCAGTGCATTTCCTAGTTAGTTAATATATTCTCGGACTGGTTACTAGCAATTTAATTAGATTTATTTATAGCTGAATGTGTTTAAGCTAGAGATTATGATTTATTTTGCTAACCACTGTAACACAATAACTAGAGAAATATAACTGAATTATCATTTAGTCACTCTGCACAAAAATTAAACTAGTGAAAATGAAATAGACGATAAAACTAGTGAAATATATTTACCTCACACAGCCTACTAAGACTATTTTCTTCAACGCAAACTGAGATTTTTACTTAAGAAAGTAATTTCTAGAAACGCCGCTAGAATGTGTCTAGAGAAACTGCGGAGTCTGAATGAATACTGGATACTGAGTCTAAGATTCAGGGGTATAAATATCTGAAACTGACTAGGAATGCTACGCCAATTCTCGAACCAGAATATTCCAGATGTTAGCACCTCCGTCCAGATTTTACATATTTCCCGTGCTCATTCTACAGATCAAACGAATTCTTTACAGTGAGACCGACAGACTCAGGCAAAACGAGCGGACAGTCTCTCTCAGATCTTGTGTAACATGATTTACCTGACCCGGCAAGAGATTCTTCGCTCGAGAATTCACACTATTTCTGCCCGCAGACTAGGTCATAAAACGCAATATGAGCGACTCGTCTTTGATCTCAAATCTTTCACCTTGAATAATTAACTTATAGGCGAGCAGATCAGAGAACAATGATAGACGATAGTCTTCCTCATATCCCTGTCGAGAATGAATTAACACGATTCGATCTCATCAAAGAATCTAGCTAATAGCAATAAAAATGCATTGCTAAATTAGAAACGAAAAGACAAAGGTTAGAATGAGAGAGTTAAATTCCAACAGGCGTGGGTGACGAGACGTAGAAGAAGAAAATGAAGACAAAGAGAAAGATATATGAAATCGATAACATAATTTCTGCCACAGTTGAACGGGACGCACCTCGCCAAAACGAGGCAAAAGTTTTGCATTTAAAAAAAAAACAACAGTATAATGTGAGATATCTAAGAAATAAGGAAATAAGAGAAAACTTTGCAATCACAGTATCCAACAAATACCAAGTACTCCAACAGCTGGAAGATGAAACAGATACGGAAGACCACTGGTAACAAGTAAAAAATATATGGAACGAGACATGTGAAGAAGTACTGAGAAAAAGAGAACGTCAGCACAAAGCATGGATAACAACAGAAACCATTATTAAGGCAGAAGACTGGAAAAATAAGAAAGCAGATTTAAACAGAAGCAAAACCAGAAGCTCCAAAGCCAAGGCTCATGAAGTGTACATAAAAGCAAACAAAGAAGTAAGAAGAAACATCAAATGAGACAAGAAGAAATATATTGATGATTTGGCAAGTGAAGCAGAGGAAGCTGCAACCAAAGGAAATATGAGGGAACTGTTGTGACCGTATAACCATGAGAAAGCCTGAAACAGACTATAGATCTGTATCTACAACCCAAATATAACATTGTTAAGGTCAAAGGGGAATGATACGTACTATACAGTGTGAATTCAGGGTTGTAGCACTTGTCGGCTTGTTTAATTGTGAGTTGTTTAAAACATTTATATGTTAAAAAAAAACAGAGTGTACAGAAAGCGTGTGAGCGCTGGTCATTTAGTGATCCTGTACTTGTTTCGGCCGGCTGTGAATAGCTCACGGGGTGTCCGTGAACAGCCGGGTCCGGTGACTGTTTGGCGGGAGGATTCATGTGTGTGTTCCCGTGGCAGTCGGAGAGGAGTCTAAGTTTGGGCGGTTGACTGGAGTCAGCCCAGTGTCTTGTGTGTGTTCCCAAGGGTAGTGTACGGGAACGATGTTTGGCCATTTTTCAAGGTGTACCATTATTTGCCTAGGAGTCTAAGTTGGGCGGTTGACTGGAGTCAGCCTAGTATCTTGTGTGTGTGTTCCCAAGGGTAGTGTACGGGAACGATGTTTGGCCATTTTTCGAGGTGTACCATTATTTGTTTTGTGTGAGGCCAGATAAGGGAAGATAGAGAAGATAAGGTGTACTTTATGTTAAGGACATGTTCTGAGGCCTTGGACAGGCCGATGTTTTGGATCATATTTACCTCCCTGATAGATTTCTATTGTGCAGGAACGGCGCTAGGAGATAGTAAGGCCATTGTTCCTTATGGAGGGAGAGTTTTCTGGAGATTATAAGGCCAGAAGTTGTGTAGGCCAGATTTTATAGACTACAGAGAGGACAGTCTTTTGAGTATATATAGATTTAAACCTGGGTGGAGTTTTGTAACTGCAGTGTCAGCAGTAGTTCTGGTGGAACATTAGAACTGCTAGTATATATTTAAGCCTGGGTGGCGTTTTGTAACTGCAGTCAGCAGTCGTTCCGGTGGAACATTAGAACTGCTAGTATATATAGATTCAAGCCTGTATGGCGTTTTGTTAACTGCAGGGTATGCAGTCGTTGAGGGAGTCCTATAGATGTAAGCCTGTGTGGCGGTTTTGTAACTGCAGTGTTAGCAGTCGTTCTGGTGAATTTACTGATGTAACATTAGAACTGCGATGTAAACAGGGTTTACATCATACTGAACAGCTGTGACATTCTGCGTAATTGATTATTATTGATTTTGTGTATCCTGTTGTACTTGTGTAGTGTATCGTATCGGATTGATGTTGCTGTGTAAATAAATGATGTGCTGTCAATTGGAAATGAACACTAGTCTGATTCGTTGATCTATGCTTGACAGTACAGGGTGAGTGACTGTACCCTTCATACCACTCACTACAGACTTTATACACAGGGACAATACAGAGCTAACCTATTTATCATCTGCTCTGTGTGGGCGCATGCACTACAACAGTCTAATCACTTCAACAGAGAGATACTTTACCAAATATACATCAACAGAACTTTATCAATTAGACCTTGGGATATAATTTATCACCATTGTATATAGCACCATTTCGACTTTAACATTTGGTGGGCCAACCTTACGGGCGTTAGACCCATGACTTCGCGTTGTAAGATTGTTTCTACGGAACTTTGACCTGTTTAAGAGTGTGCCCTGTGTGTGGCATAATGTACTAAGAAGTTCTCGCATTGGCAACGGTAGTTAGCCCTATGTGGGCGTGGCTTGGATTTAGAACGCCTGTTCTTACTGCTACATTGTTAAGAAACAAAGACGAATTTTCTACAGTTTTTGGTGTCGATCGTGACCTGTAATCGGCAAAGCCTCTACTATACACAGACAGTTGTGTGTCACTCATGACCTGTAATCGGTGACACGGTGAAGCGTCTTGTGTTTACATGCCTCCATATGACATTTCCGCAACGTTTCCAGTTCTACGTTTCGGAGTGAAATTTTCAAGTAAACTTTGACATGGTTATGGCGACCTGTCCTGATTCGTCATCATCAGCGATATCTGCATTATGAGAATTACAGTATGTTCCAGTTTTATATGCAAGTTCGAAATATCAAGTAGCTCTTTTCAACAAGAGTGACAGACAGTGTACCTTCGGGACGACAGGGGGAACAAGTGGGGAACTTGCACTGTTTCCAATTTTCAGTGCTGTGTACGAACACATAGCATATTGTTTCAATGACCTGGAGTGAGAGTTGTCGACGAGTGCAGTACCTGTGCCTGCACCTTTCAACATGAGAGTCTACTTATGTTCTATCATCTTTGATGTTGATGCCCATCGATTGTAATGGGAAAGGACGAAATCAGTTACTATTTGCAAGATAAGTGGTTTTCTTGTTGTGGAAACTGTGTTTATGTATGTATGCTATCAAGTCTTCTCATATTGCTCATTATGAATTATATTAACTGGTTAATATAGGATTTAGTGCATAATTGATTGTTGCTATGTAACATAACCTTATTAGAATTATAAGTGGTCTAAAAATATAGTACATTCAACGATTGAATCACCATGGATTGTGACATTAATCCAGGCGATATGAGGCCTATGTTGAGGTTTGCATTAGTAGATGGTAGGGATAATGAACGATTGAGAGGCTCACGACTTGAAGCATGGGTGTTGGGACGATTTTTTGATGAATGCGTCTAGATCCTTAGAGTTGTTTGCTGAAGATAATTTTCGGTTTGATCATAATTTGATAATGGCTAAAGATTTGGTGGAGTTGATACAGCACCTTCGTGTGTTTTTTGTATCAGTATAGGAAGGTTGAACACAGACAGATTGTGCAAGGTATATCCAAAATAATCCACAACGGTGTTTCTGACGTGCAAAAAAGGGAATTGAAGAATGAGAAACAAACAAGAGTAAACAAACAGAGTTCTCTACAGGAAAGAGATAAGTTTTTACAGGATAGTGCTGAAAAGAATAAACTTCAAGAAACAGTGTCTAGGCTCACAAGTGAGTTACAGAAATCAAACTTGGAGCTTGCTAGTGTAAAAACAGCATTAGACTCTGCGTGCATTAGAGTAAAAGACTTGGAAGTTCAGATAAAGAATAAGCAGGGCGTAGTTAGAAATCTCACCCAAGAAATCCAAGAAAATAAACAGATGTACAACAAGTTGAAAGTGGAGACCAATGAGCGAGAAAAATTATACATAGAGATGCTTCATGATGTTTGTTTTGATAAACTTGAGGAGAAGAATGTTATAGTTCCGGAGAAGGTTAATGAGCTAGTAAATAGCCATGATAGTGACACTGAGGAACTTAAGGTGGACTTGGAGCAGTTGAGGACTAATAAAGAAAAGGATGTAGAAAAGAGAGTAAAGGAGTTGTCGTTTAAGAAAGAAGAAATGACTCATATTGAGAAATTACTCATGGAGGAGAAGAGTAAGGTTTTAACATCTAATAACTTAATTAAGAAACAAACTGAAGACATCTCACTTAGAAATGCTGAGATTAGTGATCTGAGAAATAGAGTTTATGGTTTGGTAGATGTTGTTTTAGGTATTAAGGGGTTGTCTACTGTCAATGTTGACAGTAGTAGACAGAAAGTTGTTTATCAACAAGTAAAACAAGCAAGAAGTCAGCCCTTTACACTTTTTGCTGAGACGAAAATCGAACATGATGGACGGAGATCCCTACGTGGCAAATATAATTTCCCACGTACTACTTCTGGTAACATTAATGACTCTTGGCGTCAAACCAAAAGTGGTAATTCTAATGTGGCAGTCAGTCCTGTAAGCCACGATAAATACTGTAAGAAACTTCAAGCCAAAGTTCAAAAGACCAACCATTATTTTAATGATGGAAATACTGATAAACAGATAATAAGGGACAAAGCTATTAGTAAGACTTGTACCCAAAATAAAACTCAACATGTTGATAACCATAAGAATTTTGTTATCACTAGTGCTGATCAATTTGGTAAGCATATTGTCACAAAGGAGAATAGAAACAGTTTTGGTGAAAGAAATAACTACAATAAAGGTTATCAGCCTTATAATGATGGTTCTAGAACAAAACAAAATCCATCGGTTAGATATTTTTATAGAAGTAGAAATACTAATCATAATAATGTTGCACAACAAAAGAACAAACTTGGTTATAGACAAGGTAACAGTAAGAGTATTGTTTCAAATACTACTGCTTGTTATGCATTTTGAGTTCGAGAGAATATCTCGTGTGTAAGTAGGATTTTATTTCAGCCTACTGTTGTGATGACCTTCATTTCGGTCGGGATGTCCTATCCTTCTGTGTTATCGGCTATGTGACGAGGAAATGATGGCATCATATAGAAACCAGACGTTTTCACTGCCACACGTTTGGGTAAAATGTAAGACTAACTTTCTGTTTTACTTCAATAAATCTCACAAGTTGATTGAAATAGACATTTTCATTTGTATTTTCCCACAGTATTCGGCTTTGCGTTAAGAATCTTCGCACCGAAGTTATTTTTACTGTAAGAAGAATGTGGGTCAACATATGACCAGGTGTCTAGTCAAGTGCAAGCCAGCCAGCCTGTTGACCCGGTGTTGTATGACATCGCCCCGTGCGGTTTTACAGAATGCTATCGAGGACAGCGGAGTTGTGACCTATTTTTTTTTAGGAGTTGGTTAATGAATTACTGTATTGTATAGTAACTTACATTACATAATGTCTTAGGTATTGTGTATGTTCATAGGTATGCACTGTTGTGACTCTGTCATTATTTACATGATTGTTTTGTTGATAAACATTGCATGTGTTATGATTGCAATGAAATTATGACATATCACTTTGTAGTGACTTATCTTTAATTTTTGTAATGAGATTGTGGATTTGGGATATTTTCATACGCTAGTCGGAAGACTATTCCACTTAGACCATATTATGTATGACCATAGGTGCTACGTTGTGAAGTTGAAGCAATGATAGTTGATTCATCAAACATTGATATGTTTTGCAGCGTTGGTTCTTAGGAAAATTTTGGATTTGATGAGATTGCCAGCCCTATGCACAAACTCATTAGCGTCGAATATGCGTTAGTTGTTTCAGAGAGTCTTGTTATTCATTAAATTTATTTTTTCTTTTCTTTTATTCTGGTGTTATGTCTAATTAATATATTACTATATACAGAGGTTATATGCAGTAACTATTGTGTTGTGAAATGTAATTTTGAAACAAAACTTGTATGTGTTATTTTTAGTTGTTTCAGAGAGTCTTGTTATTCATTAAATTTATTTGTTCTTTTCTTATATTCTGGTGCTATGTCTAATTAATATATTACCATATACAGAGGTTATATGCAGTAACTATTGTGTTGTGAAATGTAATTTTGAAACAAAACTTGAATGTGTTATTTATGATTTTGTATTTGTATTTGAAAACATATTTTGAAACATTGATTTCTGGTATTTTTTTTGCCATGTGTTTTTTTTTTCTGCTGAGTTCTGTTTAAACTAGTATGTGTTTATTATGAGTCTACTTAAGAATTGGAATTCTTTTTGTTAGATGTCATTCACTTGGTTAAAGATCATTTCATTTTAGTATATTAGTTATAGATTTAATCTAGAAAAAAATTAAAATACTATTTTTATTTAACTTAGCTTTAAAGAAACTTTTTTGTATTGTAATTTTTAGGGAAATGTATTTTTCGTTGACATTGTTATATTTTTTTCTGCGCCAAAGCGCTTAATAAGGTGTAATAATATATGTTGATATTCCATTTAAAATAGTAATTTTTTTTTTTTTTTTTTTTGAGATTGTGATAATTTTATATATCGCACTTTTTTGTGTGATGTCTGTGATAAATCATTTTAGTTATGAATAAGTTTTGTAATTTAGCTAAAATTATTTATTATGCGTTAGTTACTTGGATTGTTGTTGGGATGTATTGTTGTCGTTTTTCTATGCATTCATTATTTTGTATTTCCTTCTTCCTTTCCGGATGATTCTTCGTTTCACTACATTTCTTTGGAAGCGGTCTATACTTTGGTTATGCTTCCATGTTTCATCTGAATGTTACTTGATACTAGTTGTATACGTTCACTTCTTACACTTCTTATACTTCCATCCTTTGTAATGTTTGTATTGTAATATGGATTAGTATATGTAACTATTGGTGACAGTTCTATGTATTTCATGCAAGGAATTGATTAGCTTAATTATTACTATTAGGTATTATGGATCTTTCTTCCTTTTTTCGATTTCTTTGTTGATTTTCTGTGCTGATCATGCTTCTTTTGTTTGATCTTGACTTTACTTTCTATTTATTGTGTCATGTTTGGTCTACAGTAATAATACTTAACTTTGTTTGTAAATGATTATTTCGGTGTATTTGGCAGATTATTATGGGTAATTTGTTTATTGTACACTTGCTTTATTATTTGGCGATGTATTATTTTGACCTTATCATAAAACTATTGTTGTAAGCATATATTAGAGCTTAGCTGACCCCTCATTTGTCGGTGATGTAGTTTTTTCAAAAAAAATGATAAATCATTTTTTTCTCCGGACCGGGTGGTAACTGTTAAGGTCAAAGGGGAATGATACGTACTATACTGATTATACAGTGTGAATTCAGGGTTGTAGCACTTGTCGGCTTGTTTAATTGTGAGTTGTTTAAAACATTTATATGTTTAAAAAAAAACAGAGTGTACAGAAAGCGTGTGAGCGCTGGTCATTTAGTGATCCTGTACTGGTTTCGGCCGGCTGTGAATAGCTCACGGGGTGTCCGTGAACAGCCGGGTCCGGTGACTGTTTGGCGGGAGGATTCATGTGTGTGTTCCCGTGGCAGTCGGAGAGGAGTCTAAGTTTGGGCGGTTGACTGGAGTCAGCCCAGTGTCTTGTGTGTGTTCCCAAGGGTAGTGTACGGGAACGATGTTTGGCCATTTTTCAAGGTGTACCATTATTTGCCTATTTTAGGTGTGATTATCTGCAGATAAGGGAAGATAAGAGAAGATAAGGTGTACTTTATGTTAAGGACATGTTCTGAGGCCTTGGTGTCTACAGGCCGATGTTTTGGATCATATTTACCTCCCTGATAGATTTCTATTGTGCAGGAACGGCGCTAGGAGATAGTAAGGCCATTGTTCCTTATGGAGGGAGAGTTTTCTGGAGATTATAAAGCCAGGAGTTGTGTAGGCCAGATTACTTATAGACTACAGAGAGGACAGTCTTTTGAGTATATATAGATTTAAGCCTGGGTGGCGTTTTGTAACTGCAGTGTCAGCAGTCGTTCTGGTGGAACATTAGAACTGCTAGTATATATAGATTTAAGCCTGGGTGGCGTTTTGTAACTGCAGTATCAGCAGTCGTTCCGGTGGAACATTAGAACTGCTAGTATATATAGATTCAAGCCTGTATGGCGTTTTGTTAACTGCAGGGTATGCAGTCGTTGAGGGAGTCCTATAGATGTAAGCCTGTGTGGCGGTTTTGTAACTGCAGTGTTAGCAGTCGTTCTGGTGAATTTACTGATGTAACATTAGAACTGCGATGTAAACAGGGTTTACATCATACTGAACAGCTGTGACATTCTGCGTAATTGATTATTATTGATTTTGTGTATCCTGTTGTACTTGTGTAGTGTATCGTATCGGATTGATGTTGCTGTGTAAATAAATGATGTGCTGTCAATTGGAAATGAACACTAGTCTGATTCGTTGATCTATGCTTGACAGTACAGGGTGAGTGACTGTACCCTTCATACCACTCACTACAGACTTTATACACAGGGACAATACAGAGCTAACCTATTTATCATCTGCTCTGTGTGGGCGCATGCACTACAACAGTCTAATCACTTCAACAGAGAGATACTTTACCAAATATACATCAACAGAACTTTATCAATTAGACCTTGGGATATAATTTATCACCATTGTATATAACAGCTTTTCGACTTTAACAAACATAGAGTAGATTGCTATGGTGTAGGAAAGTAACAATAAGTAATTAACTAAAATAAAAAGTTAACTCCGGACACTAGTATTGGGAAAGCGGTGGTGTATTTTATGAGGTTAGCGTTAGTGAAAGATGCGGTCCAAGTCTACCCATCTATTGTCATAGATATCACGCCTTAACACGTGATATTCATCCAATCAAAGTTGCAACAGAATGAGCTCCCTGTGATTTTCCTGCCGGCAAGATAGTTGCCAGCAGTCCAAACTAGAAGAGCGATGCAGTAGGCCGTACTCTGGTCAGCTCATACTCTTTGTTGAGATCTCAAGATAAGTTGCAGTATATTGTGATTCTATGATGGATATTCAGTGGTATAATAATGTGTTTCAAATACCAATGGATCCTGTAAGTATTAACGTCATGTCGCTTTTCAGGTTCCAACATATTTAGCCATCATTTTGAACCGTGAGTCACATTCTACGATAGAGAACGAAAGTAAAACATGCAGCCAAGAGAATATGTAAAGATATGGATAAAATAAACGAAACCCACAGGAGAATGAGAAGCATAACCTCTGGAAATGGATCAGAAGAAAAAGGAGAAAATAGAAAGAATAATTCATGAACTCCGAAACTATGGTGTTTGAGTTAGCCTAAAGAAAATGACAAAATTTGTAAAATGAATACTGTAGCCTACATGACTTATATATACATTTTGTTGGAGTTTTGTTTGCATTATGATTTGAATTCTGCTGTTGCAAAACAATAAATTAATCTTTGAAACGGCTGTTAAGGATGTTGGATAGTGCATTGTTATGTGAAGAAGTATGGTCCATGTTTACATCATATATCAGGCTCTCAATACACCAATACAACATCAGCAGAAGAAGGACTTTAAAATAAGAAACGAACCTGTGTCCCCAAAGAAAGTGGGAAAATCACCAACTCTGGCGGGCTCTAAGCCAGTAACCAAACATTAGTCTCACGTCACATGAAATGAAATAACAAGTACATAAACTTTACACTCCTGCTACACAATTGCTAAATGGTACCGAGTTCCAGTCTCAAATAAAAGGAACCCCACCTTGTAGACGTTTGTTCCAGGTCAGGCAACGACTGACGATCAGATTACCTCCAGAGCAGTCAGCATATTTGTGACGCTATTCCTGGATATTTGTGTAGTCTTACCATTTGCTCACACACATTAGTATAGACCATTTGATCATGTGAAATAAAGATAACACAAGCAGTTGAGAAAATTAGTTACACTTATTAGTCACAGACAGTTTTGATGTTACAGTTGTTAAATTGCAGGACCCTAGAGTCAAATCCCCAACGGGCTGATCACCCGTTTGCCAGTCACTTTGATTACGGAAACAGCGACAAACGGATTGATTTGTCGTTGCCCTAAAGACGCCATTAGGCGTAATGGCCACTGACTGCTTTGCCGGTCGTTGGCTAAGGACGGAAGAAGAAGAAGAAGAGTCAAATCACATGTGTTGCACACACATTTTATCATTAGTATGACAAAATGTGTGTGCAACACATGTGATTTGACTCTAGGGTCTACACCCCCGCTACACTGTACAGCAACACAAAGAAGCTAACAGGGAAATAAAAGCAAGCATGTGGCCTCATAAAAGATAAGAATGGAAAATTGCTTAGTTATATACAAGAACAAATGAAGAGATGGGCTGAACATTTTGAAGAACTTCTCAATAGACCATCTTCAACTACTCCCCCATACATCCAGCCAGCAGAAGAGGAGCTATAAATCAGCTGTGAACGACCACGTAGAGAAGGAATAAAGAAAGCCATAAAGCTTCTGAAAGATGGAAAAGTAGCTGGTCCAGATTGCATTCCAGCAGAGGCTTTATAACAGATATTGATACCTCTACAGAGATATTATACTTACTACTTGGCAAAGTCCGGGAGAGAGAGGAAATACCAGCAGAATGGAAGGAAGGTTATCTGTTCAAGTTGCCTAAGAAGGGAAATTTACAAGAGTGCAAAAATTATAGAGGAATAATGTTACTATCAGTGCCAGGAAAAGTATTAAACAGAATCATTCTTGAGAGATTAAAAGAGTCCATAGACAAGCAACTGAGAGAGGAACAAGCAGGTTTTCGACAAAACAGATCCTGTACAGACCAGATAGCCACATTGAGAATAATAGTTGAACAAAGTTTGGAATGGAATTCACCGCAGATTTGTGGACTATGAAAAGGCATTTGACAGTGTATACAGAGGATTGCTTTGGAAATTGATCAGGCATTATGGTGTTCCCATGAAGATCATTAACTTAATAAAGAAGACCTATGAAGACATGACATGCAGAGTTCTTCATGAAGGACAACTTACAGAACCGTTTAGGATTAGAACGGGAGTGAGACAGGGATGCCTCTTGTCTCCATTTATTTTCTTACTAGCAATAGATTGGGTTATGAAAACATCGACATCACACAACAGAAATGGAATCCAGTGAAATCTGACTAAACAGCTTGATGATCTGGATTTTGCAGATGACTTGGCTCTTCTGTCCCATAAACATAATCAGATGCAAGAGAAAATGAAAATTATCGATGAGAGGTCACAACAAGTTGGCCTGAAAATACACAGGGAAAAGACAAAGATAATGAGAATAAATGCAAGAAATGATAACAAGGTTGAACTTAAAGAAACACTCCTAAAAGATGTAGAATCGTGTACATATCTTGGAAGTAATATAGACAAAGTTGGAGGGACAGATAGTGATATCAAAATAAGAATACAAAAAGCAAGAGGAGCTATCATTGTATTGGGAAACATATAGAGAATAAGAGAAATCAAGTCCAACACAAAAATAAGAAGCTTTAACTCAAATGTTAAGTCAGTTTTATTGTATGGCTCTGAGACATTGAGAACAACAAAAACAATAACCAAAAAGCTACAAACTTTTATAAACGGGTGCTTGCGTAGAATAGAAGGACTGAAATGGTATGACAAAGTCACAAATGGGGAATAGATGACAAGAACAAGACAAGTGCCAGTGGAACAAGAGTTGAGAAGAAGATGCTGGCGATGGATAGGACACACATTGAGGGAACCTGTTGATAGCATTACAAGGCAGTCCTTGTTCTGGAATCCACAGGGAGATAGAGACATAGGTAGACCAAAAAACACATGGAGAAGAGAACTGGAGACAGAGGTGAAAATGAAGAGTGAAACATGGAAAGAACTTGAGCGGATGGCACAGGGCAGGAAGACTTGGCATGTGTTTGTTGAAGGCCTATGCTCCTTGGGGAGCTAAAGCGTATTGATTGATTGATACTAATATAATATATGTAGATATATATTAAGTGATATAAATGTTGTAGGTGTAAATTAACTGATATAAAAGTTGTAGGTGTGTATTAACTGATATAAATGTTGTAGATCTCTATTAAATGTTACAAGAGTTGTAGATGTGTATTAATTGATACAAAAGTTTAAGTTGTACATTACATTAACTGATATAAAAGTTGTTGTGGTAAAGTGGGATGTTATAAATATTTATAGGGGACTTAGTGTACTGACTGAGATCAGCTGTGAAGGTATCTGTATCTAATAAGTGTGGTGTATTACAGATGACCTTACTTGCTACCACATTTTTACCTCAGTCAGAATTATTCTGGAATATTGTGATGACTACGTTAAATGTCTAGGGTTATGAAAATGATGAAGTGTAAGTCACAACAACAACAGACAGATAAACAATTTATTTTATTCCACAACACTGTACAACACTGTGACACTCACACACATATAACACTCTATAAGACTATCTTAAATGAGTCAAGTGTTTAAGTTTTTTTAAAAATATATGTATTAAGTCTTGTCAATAATGGATATCCTGATTCAACTACACAGTGAACCAGGAATCACAATCAAATGTAATTACAAGTAGTATGTACACAGTTTATATATATGAACTTTGTATTGACATATTTTATTATTATTATTCTATGTGTGTAATTGGTGAAGTAGTAATATGAGGTAATACTGGTTTTGTTCAAGCTTGGTTGTTGTTTTTCATCATGACTTCAAGTGTTTGATTATCTTGGAAATAGTATTGGGAAAAGTTCACAGTTCCTGTCATTTGCACCAATTAATTGTCCCTCTGTGTTTAATAAAATGTCAATTTTTGAGGGGGCACATAATGTTGAGCTACTCTGGCCACAGAAGCTTATCTTTCGTGATGGCGGCAGGAAAAGACTCCTCTGCTCGATTGCTTCCTGTGTTCTGGATACACCTCACTGGTCGCTATCTGGACCAAGGAGTATGTTGTCAGCCTCTGGATTCAGCAAAACTCAGACCAGGTGCTGCTTCAATAACTTAGGACTACGGTCCCTGAAACAAGAAGGTTGTACCTCCTATTTCAGAACTAATTTATAATCTATTTCCAGACTGAACACAATACATAACAAACACTGAGTTCAGAGCGGTAGGCCAACTGCCAGCTTCATCTGAAACAATTTACACCAGTATACTCCTCCCTAATGGTTACTACGCCTCTGCAATTCCAGCATTAGTTCTTTCTAGTCAATAAGATAGGTGTCAGTGTACTGTTTGGCAATTCCATGCAGTTTTACTTTTCTCCGACACCTTCTGTTCAGGTTGGAGCAATATTTAGGCCTTGCCTCATGTTTGCCACTGAACCACACACATATACAGACATAAATTATCAATTTACATTCAATTTTCATTAAAAAGATATTGAATATATCAAGCTTACCACAATTCATGGAAATAATACACAGATACGTTGACTGGCAATGAATAATGGCACAAATTCCGATCTGCCTCTGTCCCAGACTTTTATTTAGAAAAATATGATCTGGCTCTCAACGCACTGTTTCTTAGTAAGTTTATTTTAACATTTGGCACTGAACTGACGCTCCTAATTGCCTATATTGGCGGGTCTAACCAATCGGGCCATGTTTACACAGCTTTTCAAAAAAGGTACTCCTACTCACGTTTCCCTAACAACAAAGAATTAGTATTTGTAGCCCGACTAATCGTGTTTAGCCTTACATTTACTTCTATCCAATCAAATAGGATTTTACATGGTGGCCCATTTCCCGTAAAATAGTGGTTCCAAAACATGCCACTGTGCGATTATTATTTGGTGTTGTCTGACACCCTCACTATTTTCTTTTGGCTATAATTTGTTAATTCCTAGACTATTTGCGTAACACTTAACATATTCTTTGTCAGCAAGTCCTAAGGAACCCAACTATATAAATTTTATGGGGCTAAGGGGCTGCGTTCAAAATATGCATTTTCTTCTACCTCCCGTTCACTTCGATCGATGTGGTGTCTGGGTACTGTCATGCTTTCAGACATAAAACAGTATAATGTCAGGTTTCCTAATAAGCGTTTTACAGGTTTTTAAACCTAACTCTCGTATGGGTAGTGTTTTTTATCACGGTCTATTTGAAAAAAAGTTAGTGCTTGTGGCCTTACACGCGTGATGGCATTAATTTTGTATCGCGAGACGCGTGTTAGGGTTGCATGCGTTCCTGCTTTCAGCCCTCCCTCTCTTTCTATCCTAAGCCCATCTGTCCTTTCGTTTATGGTAACGTAGTGTTATTAATGCTAGTATTAATTTAGGTCATTAATCAGCTTGCGAATCTCAAGGTTTTTCTTAGAAATGCAGTACACGTTTTATTGTAGAAAGCGTGTATTGATGCAGTAGGCTTTTCTATCAACGTGAAAGCGTGAGAATATGCAGACGAAGCATAAAAAGGGGTTTTTATTGTTCAACTAGCATGACGTTCTATTAACACAGGCGTACGCTATTGGAAAGCACGGGTCTTTAACCATTTCTCTATCCTTTTATTGACTTTATGTGTTAGGCTTTACATGTACCTTTTAATTTATATATGTGTATTTAGAATGTCTCACGACAGTTGTAGATATATATTAACTGATATAAAAGTTTTTGATATATATTAAGTTGTAGGTGTACACCAACTTATATAAAAGTTGTAGATATGTATTAATCGATATAAATGTTGTAGATGTGTATTAACGAAAATAAAAGTTATAGATGTATATTAATTGAAAAAGAAAATAAATTGTAGATCTACATTAAATAATACAAAAGTTGTAAATGTGTATTAACGGATATAAAAGTTGTAGATGTGTATTAACTGAAATACAAGTTGTAGATGTGTATTAACGGATACTAAAATATGTAGATGTGTATTAAGTGATATAAAAGTTGTAGATGTGTATTAATTGGTATAAAGTATGTAGGCATACATTATCTGATATACAAGTTGTAGAGATGTAATAACTGATATAAAAGTTGTTGATGTGTATTAACTCATATGAAAGTTGTAGATGTGTATTAACTGGTTTAAAAGTTGAAGATCCGTATTAACTGATACAACAGTTGTAGATATGTATTAATTGATATAAAAGTAGTAGTTGTACATTTCATTAACTGGTATAAAAGTTGTAGATGTATATTAACTGATATAAAAGTTGTAGATGTATATTAAGTGATTCAAAAGATGTAGGTGTACATTAATTTGTATAAAAGTCCTAGATATGTATTAATTGATATAAATGTGGTTCCACCCTTTTTACTTCTCTGTTTGGTTGTGCAGCCGTGTACTGCTGACACAGTAGTGACAAACTCTGTAAATCTTTTAGCTTTCTTTCCTGAATAAATGCTTCAAAATCAGGGTGACATGCTGTCATAACTTTATCTATCAGAATATGGTCTCTCAAGCTGTCATAATCTTTTGGTGTACCTGACAATTCTACCCACCGATCAAAGTACTGAGATATGTTACTGATAAACAGATGGAAGTCGTCTCTTTAGACCTGGGTTTTCTGGTGCAGTCTTAAACGGAAACCATTTTCTGTAAGCCGATACTTACGCAATAAGACTTCCTTCAGAACTTCATAGTTCGTCTGGTCTTTCTCCCTGAGGCAGATGCAAGCTTCCTTCGCTTGACCAGATAACAGGTTTATAAGAATAGAACCTTATTCCTTCTTGACCCACCCAAATACCTTAGCTTGTATTTCGTACCGAGAAAGCTATGAATCCATGACATCGCATTTTTCATTGAATATTGACAATTTGGGTTTATTTGTAGACCCATTGCCTATCTTATCTTTTTCTAACCCTGAATATTGATGTTCTAATTTATGTAGTTCAAATTCATCTGCTAATTTCTTTGCCACAATCTTTTTCATTTCTAACTCGGTCACAGCTTCCTGAAGATCACGGTCTGCCTGTCTATCAGCTCTCTCATTATCATCTTTCCGCTTCTTATCTGCCCTTTCTTCCTCCTGCTGCTTCTCTGCATATTATTCCAGAGCAGGTCCTGATTTTCCTTGCAACTGACCGGACTTAATTAAGTCTAATAAACTGGACATTCTTCTTGACTACAGTAAACCACCCACCAGTGCTGACTTTAAATAGTATATAAAATATTATAATATTCTATTCGACTCCTTTATACAATTATAATCACTACCATGTACTGTACAGTAATATCTCAAACAACCAACCACTCAATCTTCCAATAACATATAATTCTAGTAATTAAATGAAAAATACTAATGAATAAACATTAATGACTCACTAACACATATATGAAAGATGATATAAGATGACACTGACGTAACAACACGAACAAAAACTATCAGGCAAGGCGAATAGAAATGACAGAAAAAGTAAGACAGAATTATATATATATATATATATATATATATATATATATATATATATATATATATATATATATATATATATATATATATATATATATATATATATATATATATATATATATATATATATACATATACATATATGAATGTCATACAAAAACAGTGGAAATGCTGTAAAAGGTATTTACACGATAGAAGAATATGGCGTGAGGAAACAACAAAAAACGCGACGAGAGTGCTTGGTACATACAATACAATATTTAAACGTACTCAACAGTGTACAGATAACACTCACAATGCAATAAATATTCAAGCAGGGTTTCAAAACTTCCACACTTGCAATGGCAAGATCCCCCACCAGAATAAAAGTGCAACCCTAAAGATAAATGAGTTAGCTGTGTGTTCTAAAACAAACAACTATCTCCAAAACACAAAGAATAATTACACATATTGACAACCAACAACAACGAAACATTGAACCGAATAGGTATGCAGATAGACAGTGTCAACGAGGAGTGTGATTAAAAAAAACCACGAATAAATTTGTTACTTAGCTCATTTTCCAACTGGTGCGTTTATACTTGCTAACTTGTTCGGTAGCAAATTTCAGTTAGCACTTGAAACAGCCTAACTGAGAGCTTGGTGGGCCTTTAACTTGAGGAATCTGCGATAAAGATTTGCTTGCTTGATCAAAACAAACTTTGAAACTGGAATCCAAAGGCTTTTCCATATTAAAGGTGAAGCACGTGACAGGAATACAATTGTTACTAACAGGTCAGCAAAAGGTTCAAGAAAGACTTCGTTAATTTCGTAGCTCCAAAATGTATTGTACACATCAGTTTTGCTGTGCCGATAAATAACTCTGCTAGAATCTGCGGTGGCGAGGAAATTCACTGTCCAAGATTTTTTTTTGTCTGTGTGACATAAAGGCGATCACAAATCTATGCTACGCTGAAAGGTAAAGAGTTCATCTGCTTGTTGACTTCTGCTTGCTTAGTTGTATAGACCGTGTAGTGACAACTAAAGCGGGCTTGATATGCAACGTTTACATTTGGGGGCGGAGGTAGATGCTCTGTGCTGGTAATGTAAAATGACTTACTTACTGAAGAGTGTTCACTGTTACGTTTTAAAATGGAATGATGCCGTTGATAACTTGTAAGATGGAATAGACATTCACTGTTTCGCTGTCACACGAGATGATGCCTCCACTGGACGGATGGGCCCCACTAGACGGACAGGCCTCTACTGGACGGATGAACCCGCACTGAACTGACGGGTCCCCACTGTTGCTGTGGGGTCTTTAGATGCTTAACACTGACAGTATGCCCGGGTTCATGGGCTCTACTAGGGTAAACTTGAACACGGTACACACTGATGCTTGAATATGCGTAAGTCATTGAATAACACGCTTTGTACAACAGTACCACAATTTATTTGACGAAACAAGTGATGAGATTCACAGTACATCTGCAGCAACAATAATCTCCGCTGGTCGATCAAACATAAACCAGAAACTCATGGGTGGTGTATCTACGCCTCTACACCTACGCCCATACTCCAATATTTCTCACAGCTCTCATATATCTCTAGAGCACTTAATCTAAATCACAGAACTCCAAGAATCACACAGAAACGGTGTCTGTCAAAAATCTTCACAACTCTCCTTGCCAAGCACATCTCGACTTTTCAACATCTCTCGGTCAACACTCAAACTCTACCTATCCCAGCCAACTCACTGGTAGGTCACTCACTCACACCTAAAACACGAGAACAGTGACCATACCTCTCTCTGCCAAACATCACGTATAAATCCTTCATACCAGTGAACACAACAAACTCACAACAATAAATAACCCATACTCCTTCCTATTCCCTACCCACAATAGTCCCAGTTACTACTGTTACACAATAACTGATATAAAAGTTGTAGGAGTACATTAACTATTATAAAAGATGTAGATGTACATTAACTGATATTCATGTTGTAGATGTGTATTAACTGATATAAAAGTTGTAGATGTTGTTATGGATTGCATTCCCTGCTTTGCAGTAGTGGTCCACCAATGGCCAAAACGCAAGAGTATCTAAAATTGGTCGTCATAGGTGTCTTCTTTCGCACAAGATTACTCTTTGTAGAGTTGTAGATAGAGGGGAAAAGACGTTTCTATCTCAAGGAAATATTCACAATATATTTCCGAAGTTGAGAACAATGCTGCATTGGTAGGGCAATTGTTAACTTATATCGGTCCGTTGCCTTTTGTGGAGAAATAAGCAATGGTTTATAGCCAGTTCAAGCCCCCAGCTGGTGCAAATCAAGCAAAATTCCCCTTTTTATAAGTATTTGCTCTATAAATGTAAATCTAGATGTATATTTGTATATTAATTTTAATGTCCTTTTCCTAGTGCCTTTTCTACAAGCACTTAGCTGGTATGAGTGAGTCCTGCAGCCTTGGTTTTCTTAAATTCTTTTGTGATGATGACACTACACAGTCTGATAGCTTCGATCTTTGAACGGTCTGATAGCTACGATCTTTTGGATAAAATAAAAACAAATGCCTCTGCTAACTACATTTGTGCGCTGCAAATTAACAGGCGCATTGTCTCGCTGTCAACCCACCAATTTTAATCTCTTTGAATAATTATATTCTTTTGAGTATACACAGCGTAACTCATGTTATATTATTAGAAATCACCAATTTTATTATTCTGGGTATTAAACTGGGAAGATATGTGCTTGGACAGCGCGAAATCAATGGTTTGCCTGAATTAAAATTAGCATGGTCCATATATCTCACAAAATGATACTACACACTTGTGATTTAATCATCTCTCATCACTGCTCCAGTCGGAGTCTGGGGTCACCTCTGCAGTGGGTTGTTAATACGACTAGTACGAAGCGATCACCATCGCTTGCTGTATGGATTTATGAATAAACTATTTTCATATGCTGAGGTGGCCAGCCTCATATATAATCATTTGATAAAGGGTGCGTGCGTGATTATTTATTATGTGCTGCCGCGCTGATATAGGCGATCAGCAGGTCGGGCTTACAGGTGGCCGACTGGGTGTGTGTGTGTGAAGCTATCAAAGGACGCGAATGCATTTGGTTCTGAAACAAACACGAACAATCACACACCATAATGCACATAACAGGTAACACTGCGAACTCCGGTAAACCTCCTAGTCAGAAGAATGAAGAGACGGCCGAAACGTCTACACACTGTTTATTATACTGGTACAAGCGACACATCAAAAGTAAACATCCTGGTAATACAGTACATAGACACATTGTAAACAATTCACTGTCACTGGTACAGTTCAAAGCACATCATGGAAATCATCGTGTGAATATTCTTTTCATCTTCCCCGGCAATACAAGATATAAGCTGAATAAGTTCCTGGCTCTAAGCAATGTAAATATCCCTTTTCACCTCCTCTGGCGATACAATATATAAGCCGTATTAGTTCCTGGCTCTAAGCAATGTAAATATCCTTTTCACCTTCTCTGGCGATACAGTATATAAGCCGTATACGTTCCTGGCTCTAAGCAATGTAAATATCCTTTTCACCTTCTCTGGCGATACAATATATAATCCGTATAAGTTCCTGGCTCTAAGCAATGTAAATATCCTTTTCACCTTCTCTGGCGATACAATATATAATCCGTATACGTTCCTGGCTCTAAGCAATGTAAATATCCTTTTCACCTTCTCTGGCGATACAATATATAAGCCGTATAAGTTCCTGGCTCTAAATCAATGTAAATATTCTTCTTACCTCCTCAGCTCTGGTAATACAATATCTAAGACACATTGCACAATATAAATACTAGCAATATATCCTAATATATTAAAAATATCTCGGGGAGTCTCCAACTTTTCTATCTCACCACAAATATCTTCCCCGAACACACAGTTAGAAAACATGGCTGACCAGCCCGGTCAAACGCCCAGAGCGAACTGTCACGGGATACCGCATATCAGTCCCAATCAAACAGTCACGCATGCGCGGCTAACCGCGAAACGTGAGCTGAACTCAATCTCGAAGGTTCGAGAGAATTCTGGATCAAATATATCTAAACCAGTCAAGGGAGATAACCAACGTCTGGCCTGTACATCCAAGTATTACAACGTGTAAACTCCCCTTGACTACAAAATATTAAAATCTGTCTTAACAGTCTAAACCGACCCCCCAGGATAAAAAAAATGATAACATCATTTTTTTAAATTACATCAACAAAAAACAAGAGGTCGGTATAGTTCTAATATCTGCATACAAGAATTTACCTATGTAAAGTTTTATGAATACATCGACAAAAATATAAACAGAAAGTGTAAAGTAAAACATGAAGCATACAAAGTATTCCGCCAAGTATACAAATATAATAAGTTTCAAACAAAGTAAAGTATAGACAGAGAATGGGACAACCATACGAAGAACGTCAACCTCAAAGAAGAATGAAGTATATGAAAGTATAAATTCGCCATGACACCATATGACATACGAGAGGAAAGAGCAGAAATGAAGGAAAGTAATGCCATAAGAATAAAGGAAAAAGCAATATGTCATGGTAAACAATCACATGAAAGAGTGTATTGCAAAAATGAACTATATTATGGTACACAAGTAAACATCCAAACAAAAATGCATACACAAATTCAAGATAAACAAGTAGCTATCATCTAAAAAAAAACATAGTGTGCATGATAAACAAGTTAATAGATCTGTGGTGGGTTAAATGTTAATACAGTTTGTTGTTAAGAAGTCTTAGTGTACTGAATGAGGTCAGCGGCGAAGGTCCCTGAATATAATAAATATTAGAGTAAATTTCCAGAGCACCTTTTTACTACCACCACTATGATCTCATTCAGACTTATTCTAGATAGAATGTAAGATGACTACGTTTGGTGTCTAGGGTTATGAAATGTTAGTGTAAGGTTGCATTAACCAACTAAACATATAAACAATTACACAAATTATTTTATTATCTAATACAACACAACAGTACCACCACATACAAACTACACTTTAAAAGACTATCTTTAGTAAGTCAGTGGTTGAAAGTTAAGGTTTTTCAATTTATTGTCCTGAATCTGATTTATTTGGAATCAGGACTGACAATCAAAGTGAAATCATAGAAATTAATTACATCAATCAATTTACATAATGGATCTTCTGACCATAATACGCATATTATTATATAAGGGTGTAGTTGTAATGTTTAACTGAGGTGACTTCTAGTATACACTGGTTGATTGTTTACTATCATCATCTCTGCATGTTGTTTGTAAGTTTTTATGGACACTGATGGAAAGTTTATATCACTATTCTCAGTCTCTTATTTTAATATAATGTTTGTTGAGCGATCAGGTGCCGAAACATGCACCTAACTTGGTAATATGAGGTAGGAATCTTCCTGCACTTCGTCGAACGACAACCTTCAGCTCCCACGTCTTCAAGAATGATTATGGTTTACTGTTGTCTCCGAAAAAGGCAAGACTGTGACATGACTATATCGGCCCACTGTAGTCTGGCATCAGTTATTGACAGCAACCAAAACCCTCTGAAATTAGAAGGATATGCCTCCTTCGTAATCAACAGCCTGTACTACTATTCAACAACCAGTACAGGCACATTACAAACAAACATGCAAGATCAGCTCTTTCCGGCAATCCCTTTCACCACCAGTTTCTTTTGATGTGACCAAGTATACCAGTATTCCTCTCCCCTAATAGTTACAACGCCTCTGCAATTCCAGCAATAATCTGTTGTCCATACAATAGGATAGGTATTATGCTCCTGATGATAATCCTATATAATTTAGTTGGTCTACACCTCTCTGATAGTCTTTCATATGCTGGATCAATCTCTAGACTCTGTTTTGAGTCTGCCATAGACTCACTTACTTACAGTCGTAAGTTAGTATTTCACATTCAAATTTTATTTTAAATAAAATGTTAAGAAAATCAATCTTACCACAAATGCAAGGAAATAACACAAGTTAAACAATGATTAGGCAATATGGCACATTTTCGATCTGCCCTATGTCCAGACTTTTCCTATGTTAGAAAATTTCTCCGCCTGCTCTCATCGATCTTGCTGTACACAAAATTTATTTGAAACGGCAGTGAACAGTCCCCATTTCGTACCAGTATCTACGGCTGTGTCCAATGGGACCATGTTTTTACATTGATTTTTGAATCTATCGTTTCAAATAACAACTCCCAATATGCCAAGGCAAATATATTTTTAGTTTTAGGTCAACCAATCATACTTCGCCTTCCTTTAAAATCCAACCAATCATGTATCCCGTACCTTTTAACCTCATTTACCCAAAGTCGTTTTTTCAAAACATGCCATAAAAAAATTATAAACAGGCATGATCTTTACTTGACTGTCTGGTCGGGTCCACTATAGTATTATGGCAATAATTAGTAAATTAATGGACTATTTGCGTAACTATTACCATATTCTTTGTCAGCAAGTCCTAAGGTACACGAATATACAATTTATATGGGATTAGTTGGCTTGGTTCAGAAGTACAGAGTTTTTTTTTCTATGTTAGTGTTTTTATTTTTTGTCTACTACACGTTCAATTCTTTGCCATGTGCTGTCTTCTCTATTTACGTGATAATTACGTCTTTTGAAATAAGAGCTAAGGTTGTTTTTTTATGTAACACGAGTTGTCTGCATGTTCTAACTGTTTCCTCGTATTTTGGGGAAACCCCTAAGGCAAAGCGTGCAAGTTGGTTGTAGACTTAGAACCAATTGAGACGTGCTTTGCGTGTTATCGGGCCTTGCCCCTCCTCATTTCACAATGCATTTTAAGGCACAATTTTCTTAGAACTAGGAAAAGTGATTATGTCAAGGACGAATTTGAAAAATTTGGGTACCGTTTTGTTCGGCTATTCGTTAGCAAATAATCTGAAGGCGTAGGCGATAACAACAGTTCTAGCAAAAAAATTATTTTATACTTTCTTATCTTTTCCTTTATGCCCGATATTGTTATATATTAATTTAGATATTGTATTTAGAAATTCACTACAAGATCCGAGGAGCACAAATGGTGAGCTTAAGATGGATATAAAGATAAACATCACTGTTATGCATAGCTATTGCTGACGCACAATCAAGCGTCGGGTGAGGAAAAGAAAAAAACAAAAACAAAAAAATACCTCATAACCTCGGAAAAAAAATATTTTCGAAAGTACCAATATCATGCTACCTAGTTACCCTAGCGCACAATGAAGCGCTGGGCACAGAAAAACATTACCATGACAGAAAAAATTACATTTTCGCCTGAAATATATCGCAATGATGAGTTACATAAAAAATTAGTGGCATCATTACAATAATCATATGTTCATCATTTCCAAACACAGTAGCACACGAATAGAACAATAGTGCAATGGTGCATACAGACGATTCAACATACCATCACAAAAAAATCACATCATATATTAATACAATACTCTGTAATGCCATATCAAACAAGCTCCATATATAAGATGAGTCTCGTAGGCTTAGAATGTTCCATGGTAAGAAGACACCAAGATCTAGTGTAGAGTCACACTGCCGATAAGTTAAACTGGACCAGTAAATCTTGTGGAATATCATCAGTAGACGGTTGAAACCAACAATATAGCCGTACTGACTCTCATGGAAAAGCATACACTAAGAAAAAACTACAAATGAAATCTCTGCTTGATAAAGGAAAAAAAAAATGTTTATGATATACAACAATTAATTTTAATTTATCCAATGTGGCCGTATAAACTTCCGACCCCTGTATGGTGATAATCAAACCTTCCTCCGTTACAGTAGAAAAGGTAACAGAGAAGGTAGTACAAACTAATTTAGAGTCATGAATTAAACAGGGTCATATACGTATCTGAGAAAAATAGCAGCATGTAATTTATGTAAAGAAAAGTCGTGAGTATATACATGATACTTACTTCAAAAGGCAAATCTAGAGGATGGTAATGACGAGTAAGAGCGTCATGATGGCTGACAATCCGAGATTTTGCGCAAGACAAAGGAAATGCATTTGATAAATGCGTACATCCTAAAGGCTGAACTGACGTCATAGCCTGTGTACTGGGCAAAGAGAAAAACAAGAAGCATACAATAAAGATACAAAACCAAACATTGGTAAACATGGACTTAAGTCGAAGTTTAAAAAAAAAGCAGTAAGTGCGACAAAAAGTCGTAAAAGACGAAGATACTGAGCTAGCCGGCCCAGTAAGAAAAGTAAAGAAACTCATAAGGTATAGATATGTACTAACAATTAAGTTCGTACATGTAGCAAAGAAAACGCTAGTCATTACAGCAAAGAAGTTGCAATCAATGTGTCTGGATGTAGATTCAGTCGTAGCATTAAAGTTAGTGTCTGTTTCAGACAAAAGCGAAGGATCTTCTTCTACAATAACAAATAAAGAAGAATCAAAGTTAGATTTGCGACGTCCTGATGTATGTCGAATTGGGCTAAAAGAGGCACAAAAAATAGCATGATGAATAATAGTATCATTAATACTGCGAGATTGCACCAAATTAGCAGAATGTTTTGCGTTAGCAGAATGTACTTGATGATAAGATTTTGGCATAGTTCCTAAGGTAGAAGCAGTAAGGTGATGTTGCTGTTCCCAAGCAGCAACTGGTACCGGCGTACAAACCTTTACACCATGTATCTGTCCGACAGTAAGGTCGGCGATAGGTGCTCTGAGCACACATGCGTGTATATACCCAGTGAAAAATGGTGTGGTAATGTGGACTATGGCAGTCTTAAAAGTCTCAACTGTCCCACCCAATGTCACACATTTCACCATATTACCTGTCGCACAAGATGGATGGAATAACGATTGTCTAATACCAACAGTTGCGCATCCAGAATCAAAGAGAACCGAGACTGGATTATTATTCATAAACCCCTTATGTAGAGTAAGAGACTCTCTTCTGTCATGCGCAGCTGCGTCAGGAAGAGGGGGTAGAGGATGACCGTAACTCAAGGTAGTTATAGCTATAGGTTGAAACAAAGTTGTGCACTCCGGACACTGAGATGCTCTCTCGAAATCAAAAGCAGAGCAAGCAATAGTGTTAGAGGCGCTATTATTATTGTTACCTTGATCATTAACAACATGGGGCTCTTGTTAAAGCAGCGTTAGCATGACGATACGATCTATTATTATTTGGAGATCTACCGTCGTATCGCGATCTATCGCGACTATTTTCTCTGTTGGAAGCATTGTTATTTGCTCTATTGAAACTATTGTTCTGATTTGAACCCCAGTTTGTATTGTCGCGATTGCTATTTCCTCTTTGATCAGAATATCTATTAAATGGGTTTTGCTGTCTCTGAGAAAAATTACCATAAGGTTGATAACCTCTATTGTAGTTACCCCTCCCAAAATTTTCATAATTGTTGGGACCAAAATTTCGATCACCACTTTGAGATCTACGTCGCAAATTAGGACCATATGGTATTCCTCGACTTTAAAATTGCTAACCGTTACATTTGGATGTGCCGTGACATATTGGCAACAGTATTGTTCCATATCTTTCAAATTTAGAGATTTTTTTGCTCATGTAGAAAGTAAAGAAAAGATTTATTCACTGACGACATAACTTTGTTGCGCAGCAATAAGTCCATAAGAGCTTCATATGTGTGTTCAGTTTTTGAAAGTTCAATCCAACATGAAAACTTAAGGCGAATATTTGATATAAAGTCTGAAAAATCTTTCCCTGTCTCTGGCAACAGAGTTATAAAGCGCAGACGATAACCTTCTTTATCGAGTTAGTCGTGATTTAATAAGACTTCTCTGGTAACATCATAGTTATTTTTGTCAGGACCTTCTAGCATACTTATAGTATTCAAAGCTTCATCCTTAAGTATCTTCATAAGTAGCTCACAATATCCTGACTTGTCTGTCTTATGAGATTCGCATGAAAGTTCAAATCTATTTAGATAGAATGAGATATCGTCGCTGGATGGGTTGAAAGCAGGTAATTTTAATATCATGAGGTTTAGTATTTGCCTTATTAGAAGTTGTTTGATTGTTTGTCTCATTTTGAGCATTACCCATATTCACTACCTTTATTTTCTCCAACTCCATAGCTGCCAATTTTTTGCTCGTGTAATCTTTGGTTTTCTTCATCTTGCATCTGAAAGTTCCTCTTTTTCTATTTTCATTTGCATTTGCTGTTGATTTGTTTTCTCTTCAGCTTCTAATTTTCTGTTTTCTCTCTTCAGCTTATAATTTCTGTTTTCTCTCCTCAGCTTCTAATTTCTGTTTTTTTCCATCTCCATTTTCTGTTTTTAAGCCTCCATTTGCATTTGGATTTTTCTATCTTCAGCCTCTCTTTGTTGTTGAATTTTTCTCTCTTCAGCTTCTAATTTTTGTTTTTCCATTTCCATTTGAAATTTTCTCTCATCTGCCTGCATCTGCAATTTTATATTTTCAGCTTCCACTTTCTGTCTCTCAGATTCCCATTTCTGTCTCTTTTCTTCAGCCTTCTGCGCCTTGGCATACTCAACAAGTGCGAAGTCTTTTACTTCCTCATTAGTCATTCCAAGGGATCTCCCTTGTTCAATGAAATAATACAAAGTAGCCATTATGCTGGATTATATGAGATAAATACCTTGTGTAAATATATTACTTGAGAAACTCACTTTATCCCAACTCAGTGGGTGACAAGTCTTTGCCCAAGAACTTGTATAATTACTTTACTTATCAATAATATAATTGAACACCTATATACCTATTGTGCATAACAATATTGACAGTGTATAACAAAATATACAGTACAGACAAGAATAACAAAGACAAGATATAAGCACAAATGACCACGTATGCAGGAATCAGCTAAACAATAAAGCAAAATAAAGCTAAAAAATATTGCAAAACTTGCAATGATAGCTGCGAAAATTATACAATACAAATGACAAAACAGTGTATAACGAATATAACTCAAAGATAGCACGGGGAGGCAGACACTCACAAACAAATTAATCACAAACTAAAGACCAGAGTGAAATATAACAAAAACAACACTAAGACATCTCGTCACACCTAAACAATAATATCACGAAAGACCAAACGCAGTGGACTAAAATACGTCAGCAACGAAAAAAATCGCTGGAAATTTACCAACTCCACTGCGGGAAATTCGCAATAGTGTACCTAAAGAACGCTTACGTAGGCGCTCGGTGAAGTGAGATATATCCTACGTAAGTCTCCACCCAACCTGTCCGCTGAAATATGAACACATATAACATAGAAAACATATAATATAAAAAGAAGGAATATAAATATAGTGAGTTGAGAAGAAGGCTTAATCACAACATACATAGGCACAGTTTACAAAACACATACCCACTATCTTTATGTGATGGGGCTGTAAAGACACCCCAGCTTCCCCCTTCATGTTCAAGGCATATTTATCGCCCATATATTTTCGATGTGCGCGCAGCACGCTGGGATGTGAAACGTGATAGAAGGTATTATTAGTTTAGGCCAAAAAATAAAGCCATAAAAATAGTTGTGGTGTAGAGTTTGTGTGTTTATAATTGATAGTTATGCGCCATACTTGTGTGTTTTAGTTGCCTAATAGAGCAATAAAAGCGAGTGTTTATTTGCGTGGCGCAATTAATGCGCGCAGCGCACTAATTTAAGTGATTTGTCCTAGGGTCTAATATAAGAAGGGCCTAGCCGGCGAGCGAGCCTCTCTCGTTTTGCGTGTCGCCCGCAAAGAAACCAGAAAACAAGAGTCGATCTACAGTATAGATGCCTTGAACTCGTGAGCTATAATTGTTAGCACTATTTTGTAGAAATTAGCGTTAGTTTTCTATAATTCTGAAATTATATTCAGCTTGAGGCTGTTCTAATGTTTAATGAAATAAATAGATAGATAGATGTTAAAGTTTAAGAGCGATTATTCCATTCATCAGAAAGGCAAATATAGTATGAAACTCTTTCACTTGAATTTAGAAATAAATATTAACTGTTATTCAAGATGGCGGCCACGTGGTGATGACTTTAGTTCTAGTTGGTAAAGTTAAGAGTAATTTTATTTTATTCTTTATTGTAAGAGTAATTAAGTGTATGTCACAATTATTGATTATTCTAACTGTATATCGTTGGTGGGTTACTTTTCGATTCCTAGAAGTAAGAATAGTCATTTAGATTTCCTGGAGAGAGCTCGAGGTACTTCTTGGTCCGTGAGGCACGTTTGAGACAGGTGTTTCTCTGTTTGCTCCTTGCGGAGCATAGAAACACCAATGCGGCTGGTGTACATTACAGGCCCACAAGAAGCGATTTTATGCTATTGCAGTGGTTGTTTCTGTAACAATGTGTTTTCATGTTGATGAGTTCCCAATCAGCTCATCAGGGGTGATATAACGACACGCTTGTTGCCAGGACAGCACCAGTCGGCATATACGACATGCTTCAGAGTGCAGAGATGAACATTGAGATGGATCAGTTGCGAGGTGGTGGTTTATTCTCATTAATTAGAGTATTTGTTGTACATATAGTTGAATATTACTCTATGTCAATGTTATTATTATTTAATTATGGCTATGTGTAGAATGGTTTGTGAGAGCACGTGGGCTCACTTGGAGATATATATTTCTCTTCTGCGCTCCTGAGGAAGCATGGGGCCACCAGTGTGGTTTGCTTCCGTATGAAGCATTCAGATGCTCGTGCAGTAGTGGTTTCGGTAGCAACCTATGTTACACGGCGAGATTACCAGCCTCATGCACAACACCATACTAGTTCGCATTGGACGACACGCATGAGTGTGTTGAGTTGTGTGATAGTTGAGGGTGTCAGGTGGCGTGGAAGGACTGTTTGGCAGGTGAGAGTATCATTACTTAACTATGATTTTAACCAGTCGTTGCTTTGTTTGCTTCTTCAGATTAGCAATCGAGCATAGGCTGGGTATTTGTTTGGTGTTTGGTTTGTTGGTTTATTTGTTTAATGTTTGCTTCAGTGTGCTCTTAGTCACTGAATGGGTTGTAAAAATAAATACAGCCCCTGCCTTAAGAATCAAGAGTTTTATTGTTGAATCGGGTCGGGTGCGAGTGTGCAAGAGAGTGATCAAATATCACAACATCATCATCATCATCTCGCCCACCCTATCACATTTAGAAGGAAAAAATCTGTACCACTTGCTGATTCCTTACTGATATGGGCTCAGGGTTGTTCACATTGAGCGTCATGACCTCAATTGAACATCAATTTAAAGACGTCTGAGGGCATGATGCTCAATGTGAACAACCCTGAGCCCATATCAGTAAGGAATCAGCAACTGGTACAGACAGATACTTTCACATACCTAGGAAGCATAGTAACACCAGACGGTGGGACAGGCAAAGACATCAACATAAGAATGAATAAGGCAAGAACAGCCTTCTTTATCCTAAACAACATCTGGAAGTCCTCCCAATACAGCACAAGCATAAAATTAAGATTATATCAGAGCTGTGTGCTTTCTATGCTTCTCTATGGTGCGGAATGCTGGAGAGCTACAGAGAAGGAAATGTCGAAATTGTCCTCTTTTCACACAACATGCCTAAGAAAAATTCTCGAATCTTTTGGCCGAATACCTTTACCAACCACGATCTGCTTACTCGTAGCAAGCAAGAGGACATTCACACCATCATAGCTGGCAGACGCTGGAGCTGGGTTGGTCATGTCCTCAGAAGAGACCCAGATGCCATCACAAGAACAGCTATGCTTTGGACCCCTGAGGGAAAACGAAAGAGAGGCCGACCAAAAACAACTTGGCGGAGGACTGTGGAGGCTGAGATGCAAAGAATGAACCAGAGTTGGGGCACTGTACGAAGGATGGCCACCGACCGAGCAAAGTGGAATCAATTTGTTGTTGCCCTACAAGAAGCCACTAGGCGTGATGGCCACTGACTGCTTTGACGGTCGGTGGTTAAGGATCTAAGAAGAAGAAGACTGAGGGATAGCAGAAATGTTTATGTATTTACACTACTACACAGTTTTCATACTTTACAATAATAATTTAGATTATCCTGTTTTTTTTGCATGTTGGATTATTTGTTTGTTTGTGTGTGTTTGATTTTTCGAGTAAAACTGACCTCTTTACCATTTTTCCTTTGTTGTATTCGCAATTTTGTCGCAGTCCCCTCTATTTCACTGATACATTTTTTACGCTCTTAACGTGGAGGAGTGGGGAATACTTTTTTTTTTTTAAAAATTAATGAAGATAAACAGAAATCCCGTTCAACCTCTGATGGGTTATAATTAGGATATACTCGTATATTGTTTTCAATTCCAAATAATATGAACAACTGCCGACATGAGAAAAGTGGCAATCACATTTCAGAAGACAGTACTATGAGAAGTTAAATCTTGTGGTTATTCCATTTGAAGAGATACTGCATGCCAGTATACAACTAAGCAGTACAAGCTCTAGATCAGATGCCGATGATCGAAACGTCCTGCGACGCTTTACGGCATTATTATAACCATTACTCATAAGCTCACTGTGGAGTAACAGCCTTGGAAATCAGGCCCCGTAAGTCTTCTCGTCCTGTGTCAAACGTCATGTCATTTTCATATCTTCTATTTCCATTTTTTAATGTCTGTTTCCACTTCTCTTCTACATGTCATTTTGTTATCTCCACCTGTTTCTTCGGCGTATAACCTGCAGATAGGGGAAAATAATAATAGAAAGCAAACTAAAAGTCGGATGCATTTGATTACAAATGTTCAAAATATCTAATAGAGAGATGGGCGGCGTTCAAGGGAAGCAAGCGTATATGGGTTTGTTACTGTAAGATTCAGAGACAGTCTGTATTCTTTTACTTGCAGAAGTTAAGGGCGGGATGCTGATAGCACGCACTATGAGACCAGGTAAAAAGAAAGTGAGGCACAGTCCAGAACGGCATGTCATTGAGAGAGATCAACAACGGAACTATTAATAAGTGGATCAAGAGTTGAGTCAATAGAGAGTAGCAACATACTAACAATTCCTACATAAATAAAAGCAAATACACGGAGTCTACCTCATTATTAAGAGATTTGTTGAGCGCCTATCTGAGCATCTTCATTTCCGGTATGTCCAGGAGAAAATTTGTTCGTATAATTCCGTATTGAGTTTTGCATCAGTGGGTGCACAGATTGATAGCATCGGCTGTATGATACCTTACTACTTCTAAATGCAATCCCAAATTTATCGTATATTATTCCATTAGATGAACATACTTCTCCCTGTGTCATTTTTGAAATGTTGCCTCATCGCGTATGTGTCGTTTTATGGCAATGTTAATTATATATATATAATATATATAATATAATATATATATCTATATATATATATTCTACATATAGATCAGGTTGGTTCCTGGTACCAAGGTGATGTCTAGGGTAGTAAAAATCTCAGACACTGTAACCAGCCGACACCATTCAGAAATATTAGGAATCACAACTGGCGACGTGGACAATCAGGTAATAATCATGTAAGGTACAAATTACTAATTATATTGGAAACGCATAAAATGTTAACTCAACAATCAATGTAAGTCTAGTAAAGGATGAGTGAAAGATCGAATCCTATTCCATGAATTTAAAATTAATCAACCGGTAACTAAAGCACTGTATTCATCATCATCAGTTGCCA